>CP141141.1:8054967-8424967 GCA_035235625.1 Saururus chinensis
CACACCTTAAGTTGGCTCACAGTGAATCAGCCCTTGTTAAAATATAAACGCCAATAAATATTCTAGGAAAAAACATTTACAAATATAAAAAGCAATAATCTTTAGAAGTCCGGATACATATTTTTTTATTGTTCTTTCAATAAAAAATCATGTAAACTTGCATCAAATAAATTGGAACCTTTAGCATATTCTTCAGACCCCTTTCAGACGGTATTTATACAAAGAAACACTAAATCAGCTCATGCTACATGTTCAGCGCAATGTTGGCACAATAGTACATTAGAAACTTGAAAAGATAGTTTTCAAGGGCACCTCCAATGGCACTTGTAAATGATAGAATACTTTGAAGAGAAAGCTGTATTATTGAATGGGAGAGTCTTATCACATAGAGAGGAGATCGATCATCTATAGAGAAGAGATCAACTTATAAAAAGCAAGTCTTAAATCAGGAAACAACTGATACGAACCAAGTCTTAAATCAGGAAATAACTTAAGTAGAAAGTACATATATCATATAAGACTAAACTACCTTCCATAATATGAAAAACTAACACTAAGGGCTTAGACAAAAGAAATAGCAAATATACTCTAACACCCTCCCTCAAACTCTAGAGGCATTAATCTTCTGAGTGTTTTTGCTCAACAAGAACAGAAATCGGCCATGGGAGGCGTCTTGGTAAAGAAATCAACAATCTGCAAAGAGGACAGAGTATGAGAAAGAGCAAGAGTCCCAACACGAAGATGATGATGCACCCTGGTTCAGCACTAGACCTAGCAACGACATCTTGCTTCTTGCTCTTCCAAGAAGTGAGAGAATCACTAAGAAAAACACAAAAACCAGTAGTAGATTTACGATTCATCACATCACCAACCTATTCAGCATCAAAATATGCACACAACACGAAGTCAGAAGAGGATAAAATTAGGCTATGGAATAAAATACCCTGAAGATACCACTGAATAGCAGCCCAGTGTACAGATTGTGGCGCTTTAGGTAATTGACTAACCACATAAACAACATACTGTTATTCAGGTTGTGTCACAGTAAGATAAACAAGAGAGCCATCCCAATATCACTTAGGATCAGGAAGAAACTCACCACGTGTATCCCTAAGCTTTATATCAAATTCAATAGGAGCATCCATGAGGGGAATAAGTCGCCTTGATGCCAAGAAAATAACATAAAATCATTCATTTCAAGCAAATCATAATCAAGTAGTGCCTTTTCCCAACAATTTGGGGTCAGTGTCATTTCAAGCAAATGCTGCAACTAAATTTTAAGAGACGAAATACCTACAGAATCATCCCTTGTGATAATCATACAGAAGCAAAATGATCCAACCAGCCCAAGCATCATGACAGAAGACAGCTAAGTTACGCACTAATGGAAAGACTCAAATGCAAAACAGCTGAACTGAATTTCTCTAACCAGGCATGTGGTGCATGTTTAAGACCATAAAGAGTACACCACCAGGCATGTGGTGCATGTTTAAGACCCGTAACCGAAGGTGACACACCTGACCCTTTCTATGAGGAAGGCCAGGAGGGGGTATGCACATACATCATTTTAGCAACAGGCACAAAAGTCTCCTCATTGATCCATCCCATATTCTTGAGCAAAACCCTTAGCAACCAGCCAAGCTTTGTATCGGTCAAGAGAACCATCAGCCTTGATTTTAACATTATATACCCAATTACAACCAATAGCATGTTTGCCTCATGGGAGAGAAACAAGTTCCCAAGTCCCAGTCCTGTGCAGAACAGATAACTCATCCCATACAGCCTTTTGTCAATTAGGATCAAGTGAAGCCTCTTGATGACTTAGGTTCAACAATATTATGATTAAAAGAAATGAAAG
This sequence comes from Saururus chinensis, assembly GCA_035235625.1. Taxonomy (NCBI): domain Eukaryota; kingdom Viridiplantae; phylum Streptophyta; class Magnoliopsida; order Piperales; family Saururaceae; genus Saururus; species Saururus chinensis. The sequence continues at coordinate 8,056,826 of CP141141.1, forward strand.
AAAGAAAATCATGAGAACAATAACGAGAAGTGAAACGAAACCAATTAGGAGGACCACATTCACGCTATGGATAGCAAGGAGAACCTTGATGTACAAAGTTTGTAACTGAGGTGCGGTAGTTCTTGTCACTATGTGTTGATACACTTTGGTAAAAGGATGACGGGACATAGACTCATTAGGCAGATCAGACACATCAGGAGTACAATAGTAATCAGAAAGAGAACCAGAAAAAGGGTCTACAAAAGTTAGACGAAAACTATTCAAAGAAGACTTGTGACTAGGAATATGATAATAAATCAATCGTTCAAGAAAATTAACGTGCCTAGAAAAATTCAGTTCATAAGATAATGGATCAAAACAACAATAACCTTTTTGAATAACACCTTAGCCAAGAAAAACACAATCTAGACCTAGCGAATAGTTATGTTCTATAGATGGCAGAAACACAAAACAAGAACGCACAAAAACACGCAGCAAATAATAATCAGAAGAAACATGAAACAAGCATTCAAATGGTGATTTACTAAAGGGAGACTGTTCATCGGATAAATAGCAGTCAAACAACATCACGCCAAAATGAAGAAGGAATGGAGGCCGAGATCAAAAAAGAGAGCAAGCAGTTTCAATGATGTGCCTATGTTTATGGTCTGCAATGCCGTTTTGCCCTGGTGTGATGAGGACATGATAGTTAATGAATAATGCATTCACAAGCTAAAACTGCCTGAAAAATGGTAGACAAATGCTCAACTCACGAATTATATTGAAAACATTTAAGAGCAGTATGAAACAGAGTGTGGATCATAGCAACAAAATGACCATAAATGGTAACCATTTGAGAATAGACACCGCATCAAATAAATCCAAAAGTAACAAGTGCAATCATCCACAAACACAACATTACAACAGGAACCACCTTTGCCAGGCATAGGAGTTGGATCCCATGCGTCAGAATGTACTAAATCAAAGGGAGAAAGAGAAACTGAATTACTTTTATTAAATGGCAAAGCAGTATACTTAGATAATTTGCATTGACTACAAGAATAAATATCTTCAATAGAGGCATGTCGTAAGGCACCCGTAGAAACTAAAGACTGCAACCAAGACCTAGAAACATGACCCAACCTCAAGTGCCATAAATAAAAAGGAGAATGAATCAGAATCAAGCCTAAAGGAGCCCAACAAAGAATAAGAAGCACTGGCTACAAAATCAGGAACATGCAGATGATCCAGAATGTAGAGACCACCAGATCTATAACCAATCCCAATTTGCCTTCCAGACTACAGATCCTGCACAACACAACCAAAAGAAGAAAAAGTAACAGAAAAACCTTGAATAGTAAGTTGATCGACAGTCAACTGGGGAACGTACACAATATTAAAGAGAGACAGGTGGGGAGCTTTGATCAAACCCACACCGGACAACAGCATAGGAGAGACATTGGCTACACAAACAGAGGTAAGCCAGGAATCATCCCCACAAGCAGTAAAATAGGAGATATCAGGAGTCATATGATGAGCAGCACCATAATCAAATAACAAAGAGGTGGAAGAAAGAAGAGCACACTCACTAGCAGACACCATATCTGAATCAGAGACAGATAATGCAGCAGAAGAATTACCCAGGAGATGAGAAATTTCCACTGCAATCATAGACTGAATAACAGTACTATTCATTTTGCCTGATAAAGAGACCGATGAACTATTAGCAAACATATTAGGTAACGTAGCAGTTGCCATAGGACGGCCAACTGGAAAGCCACTGTAATGTCCGGGGTTTTCCTAGGTTTCGAAACTTAAACACGTAGAAAATAATGTATTGACCGTCAACCTTCTCAATTGAATAACTTCCTCAATAGATAGAATTTATGGCTGAAACTTATGTAGATAGAAAGTAAACTAAAAGAGCTTTAAAATGCCACCATGAAAGCGTGAATCAAAGTTCGGATAAGGGAGATATGACCCTTTAAAGTTGAACATATCACACAAGGCCCATTTACCCGAATTAGATGAGCAATTGGGCTGTTGAATGCACTTTGCTGGCCCGGTTAATTGAAGTTATGAAAATTAATAAAAAATATCCCAAGTAAGCAGCCCAGTAGGGGATATTTGGCCCAACTTCTAAGGGGATTAGGGTTCCTAATCCCCATGATTATAAATACCCGTCTAGGGCTCAATTGAAGAGGAACTTTTTAGCCTTAAAGAGAGGAGAGAGGAGCCGCTCAGAAAGTTTCCAGCGAGTTAGGTCAACGATGAAGGCAAGGAGGAGCGAACTTGAAGACCATGTTGGCAAGGTAGGATGCTTAGTCTTTAAACTTAATTTGACATTGATGATATAAATTTTTAACAAAGAGTATGTTATGGTGGCTAAATTGAATAAATGTGCATAAAGTCGATCTTTGAGTGGAGAGGACATGTCGGCAGAAAACGGCAATGGCAAACTGCCGACATGGCCACTTCATCCTCTGGCTAAGAGCACACAAGTCTGGTTGTTCTCACCATGGTGGTCTGGGCTGGGCAGATTGCACATCCCGACAACTGTGGAAAAAAAATTCTTGTGATTAATCACACATCCTTTATTAAAAAGGGTTTTAAAAATCCGGCTCGTGACAGCCACAGTTTGCTGAAAGGAGCGACCGACCAGGCTGAGATGTTGCAGGGCAACCAGACTGTTTGGAAAGATGCATAATGTTGTAGCTGGGAAGAAGACGTATGGCGCAATGACTGCCGAAGAGGACAATCATTCTAGTGGCCTTTCTGATTACATTAATTGCATTCATCAACTGTAGTTTTGGCTTTGGTTTCCTGATGACCTGGATAGAACTGGAAGCTGGTAGAACAAATGGGGTACTAAAAGGAGAAGCACCTGGAACCTTCAGCCTTGTTTCTCCAGCAATCAATTGTGCATTAACGACAGAGATAGGGGGCTCCATAAGAGCAAGTTTATCTCACAACAGCAGATGGATGAACAAGTTTCGTTGGAAAGAGACAGACAGGGTGTGGCTGATAGGTTCCAGCAATCAAGGCAGTTGGTGATTGGCGGATGCAAGTTCAGGTAACCGGCACAAATAATCAGGTTGCAGAAAACCTGACTCGAGCTACCATGATAGAATATTTTGAAGAGAGGTATACTATTGAATATAAGAGTCTTATAACAAAGAGAGGAGATCAATCCTTTATATAGAGAAGAAGTCAACTCATACAAAGCTAGTCTTAAATCAGGAAATACATGATCAAAAAGTACATATATTATATAAGACTAAACTACCCTCTATAATAAAAAGACACTAACACTAAGGACTTAGACAAAAGAAAGAGAAAATATACTAACAGTAAATAGGTCCTAAATTGTTGTGAAATTCACATAACAATATATGGGATGGATCCATTCCAAGCTTAAAATACTGAAGTGCCAGTTACCCTCCAGGTCTAAGAGGACTTGCACATACATTAAACAAACTCATCTACAAGTTATTCACGAATCTAGAATTTCGCAAAGTATTATTTTAGCAGATAGAAGAAACCGTCCATTCTTATTGAAGCTTATAATTATATATAACATCTTGGAATTGAATAGAATAATGCAATAAGAAAGACCTCATAAACCCCAGGATAGAGCCATATCACAGTTGACCACAGCATTGCTGTCCTGCAAAATGTCAGAGATACTGAGTGCAAATAGGAACATTGTTAACAGTATGAGATCCATAGACACCGATACCACTGAAGAGAAGTTCATAACATAGACAAACAAGAATGCATTAAAAGTCAAATTTTCTGGAAGATAAAAATTATTACTCAGTCTCAGATGAAGGATCCATTTTAATACGGTGAAGCCACCCATTAAAGCTGCCTGCTACCTCCACAGTTTCACCCATACCATGATATGCTATTTCAACCTACATCAGTTTGGCAAGGTAAATTGAAAAGTTCGACCAAAAGATGAAACAAGAGTTGTGCATAAGCTACACATTTTAGTCGGGATGCATGGCAGGGAAGAACTACCCTTCCTAGTCTCGGGACAGGAGAAAAAATGAAACAAGACCATGAAACATATAAAGTGAGTACCTAGCCCTTACCTCCCTTAGTCCTGCAAGGCTTTCTTCTCCAGTAAGCAATTCTACATCTTTCTCAGATATTAGTTTTTGGATATTTCCTATCTCAGTTTTTGCCTTATTTAGCAAAATTGACAAAGCAAACTGCAACAAACACAATGTATTTAAAAACTATTTATGCTATATAGTGGCAAAAATACGCATACCACTAACATCATGTTAAACATACTATTGATAGTTCAAAAAGTAATTTCACTTAAAAAACATGAGGCTTCTTTTCCTTCTGAACAATTGTAGGCTGCAAGACTCATCAAAAGAAGCAGTGCCTAATCCTCTCTGAAGAACAATACATGAGGCAACATACTGTGACATTACTTTAGATGGAAAGCCACACAGAGCAAAAGGTTATTCTGTGATCACATGATCAGGGAACTAAAAGTAATTATGCAGCATTTGTGATTCCTGACAAGTGACAAGGGTTCAACTAACCAGTTGAAACCAATATAACAACATTCACAATGTTAACTATAATTGATTGTGCATCTACCTTCTCACACTCAATTTGTTTCTTTAATTGAGAGAGCTCCAGTTCCTTCTGACACTAAGCACAGGTAATGTAAGCCAAAATTTGCATTAAAAGATAACAAAATAAGAAGCATATGTTGAATAAGCACTAAAAATAAAAATATCAGTTATAGAAAGACCAAAGAATAGCACAAGACAGTACCAGCATCCCCTTCATACGATCAATTTCAATAAGATTCATCCAGCTTCTTTCCTATTGTTAGCACATATCAAACAATAACATGATGAGTAATATCACCAAGTTATACAGCAATAAACTACGAACAGGCATCCTCCTGCCTATATTTTTTAATGACATGAAAGTGTATGCGAGTGAAATGACCAGCCACAGCCGACAACAAAACTGTTGAGGAGACCCGCCATAAGCTCCTGGCATGGAAAAGATAACCAGGCTTTTCCCAAAATGGAAATGTACACTGAATGTTGTGCAAAGAAAATCAACTGCACTACAAGCAATAGGGAAGGGCCAACCCAAAATGACAAAATGAGTTGAGAATTGGTTGGCTCCTATTTGTGAATTTCCTTCCACATAGGTGACCACAGCATGATTACTAACACATTTGAAGGTCCCGCGATGACAACACGGTGATCTAAGAGAAGTTTAAATATGACAGCTAGCAAATCATAATCATAATCAAGTAGTGCCTTTCCCATCAATTTGGGATCGGCGACGTGGGTCTTACACCTCCATTCTAGCCTGCTTTGTGTTAACTCTTTCGTAAGAGATAGCATAGTCATATCATTCCTTATTAACTTTATCCAAGTTCCCTTAGGTCTCTCTCTCCCTCTTTTGGCATCATTAACATGAATTCTTTCCAACCTTCTTACTGGGGCATCCACTTGTCTTCTTTATATGTGCACATACCAACACAACCTTATGAGCTTTTCCACTAAAGGTGCTACTCCTAAGTTCTCATATATATATATAATCATTTTTAATTCTATCTTTCCTTATTATTCCACACATCTACCTTAGCATCCTTATTTTAGCTAAATTTAGTTTATCTATGCTACTTTTATTTGGTGACCAACATTTTGCTCCGTAGAATATTGCAGGAATAATAGTTGTCCTATAGAATTTACCTTTAAGCCTATTTGAGACGTGGTTATCACACAGTACTATCGACACCACCCTACATTTTACCTACCCTGTATTAATCCTATGTACTATATCAATATCGATATCTCTCTATATCAATTATGGAGCCCAAATATCAGAATTGATCGCATCTTGACACTTCTTGCGTGTCTATTGAGGAGACTCTTTATGAATAGCTAGCAAATGGACTCAAACAAAATTTCAAACCATTTAGATACCTGTTTTATGATTGTTTGACCATTCAAGTATCTTGGACCCTTATTTCACCTTTTCAATTTTCAGCCTCATACAGGTGGTAAGAGTTTATGTGGTCAGATAGAGGACAAACACAGATCAAAATGGACCCATGCTGGCAAGGCACATAAATACAAATAAATTGGCAAAGGACACTTTTCACGTCATTGTTTTCTCTTCCCAAACAATTAAAAGCCATCAGACGAGGAAATCAGCGAAGTAGCTTGCAACTGGTCAAAATGTCAAGTTCAAATTTAACCTAAGGTGTTCAGGAATTTAGTATAATAATTTGAATACTAGAGGTACAAAAAAAATGGGGGGGAGCTAAGTTAAGAGGAAAAGATTATAAACTAATTTTTACTTAGAAAACCAGCTAATCAAAATAATGTAGAAAAAGTTGTTTATAAGAACCTATTTTAGTAATTGGTCATATACACTAATTTAGTTTTAGGAGCACATGGTTTACATAAATGTTTGCTCATGTGTTACAAGTTGGATTAGAAGATGGTGTAATGAGGCAATTCTCCATGGAGTTATCACAAAAAATTCCAAAGACCTAAGTACCATTGACGTTGTGTATCTTTTTTATCAAGGCTGAAGAAAATGAGTTCAAAGCTACTTACAGCAAGTTCAGCCCCTCTTGAATAAATACAACCAACTAGTCACAGAAGATCTTCCTTTAGAGTTTCCTCTTATGAGGGAAATTTAGTCCCATATTGACCTTGTACCGGGTTCTAATCCCCCACACTTACCACACTACCACATGAGCCCCGCCGAACATGTGGAGTTGTAAAGGCAAGTGGAAGATCTCTTGGAAAGGGGGTTGATCAAATAAAGCCTTAGTCCATACACAATTTCCACCTTGTTGGTGCCCAAGAAAGATGGAAGTTGGAGGATGTGTGTGGATAGTAAAGCTATTAACAAGATCACCGTCAAGTATAAATTTCAAATACCTAGGCTTGATGACATGTTGACCGGAACCACCATTTTCTCCGAAATAGACCTTAGAAGCGGCTACCATCAAATTAGGCTGAGGCCTAGAGATGCGTGAAAAACAACCTTCAAGACAAGAGGTCTCTATGAATGGTTAGTGATGCCTTTTGGGTTATCTAATACTCCAAGTACCTTCATGAGACTCATGAATCAAGTCTTGAAGTCATTCTTGGAAAAATCAGTTGTGGTTTACTTTGATGGCATTTTAGTGTATAATAAAGGGGAAGAACAACATACACAAGAGCTGGCCGAAATCTTTGCAGTGCTCCAACAACATTCCTTATACATAAATTTGAAAAAGTGTTTTTTCTTCACCAACTAGCTGGTATTCTTAGGTTATGTGGTTAGTTTGAAGGGCATTTAAGTGAATCAAGGTAAGATAAAAGTTATTTAAAGCTGGCTCACACTAAAATCAGCAAGTGAGGTGCGCAATTTTCATGGTTTGCCACCTTCTACCTCCGATTTATCAAGAATTTCAGCATTATTGCATGCCCCTTGACTGAGTACATGAAGAATGACTGCTTTGTGTGGTCTCAAGCAGTCCAATAAAGCTTTGATCAGTTGAAACAAATGCTTATTCAAGCTCCAGTACTTACACTCCCTAATTTTAACAAGATATTTGAAGCAGAATGTGATGCTTCCGGAGTGTGCATAGGGGCAGTCTTGACTCGAGGGTAGACCCATCTACTTTAGTGCAAAGCTAAATGAAGTAAGAAGGAAATAGTTTGCCTACAAGCTTTGAAGCATTGGAGGCACTATCTTGTATTTAAAGAGTTTGTATTGTATACGGACTAGGACTCCTTTAGGCATTTGCAAAGCCAAACAAAAGTGGATAGGTTATTTGCAAGGTGGATTTGTGAATTGCAAGACTACACTTTTGTTATCAAACATAAATCCGGTGTATTGAACAAAGCGGGTGATGCATTGAGTCGAAGAGTGGCCCTTCTTGTCACTTTGAGGATTGATAGGTTTTGAATGTCTAAAGGAGCTCTATCCCGAAGACAAAGAGCTGTGAGCTACGTGGAAGTTGTTCTCTAAAGGCAAGCGCCCAGTCCAAGACTACCACTTTGAAAAAGGTTACCTCTACAAAGGTAACCAGTAGTGTATTCCTTCCTCCATCCAAAAACAATTTATTAAAGAATTACATAACGGAGGACTTGCGGGACACTTTAGTAAGGATAAGACTATGGCTCTTCTCAAAGAAAGGTATTATTGGCTCACTCTTTTAAGAAATGTTCAGCAATTTATTCAACAATGCTACACTTGTCAACAAGCCAAAAGAGCCTCCCAAAACACCCGCCTCTACACCCCTCTACCGATTCCCTATAGGCCTTGAGATGATATCTCTATGGATTTTGTCCTAAGATTGCCTAGAACTCAAATAAGGGTAGATTCTATTTTTGTGGTGGTGGATAGGTTATCCAAGATGGCTCACTTAGTGCCTTGTAAGAAGGCATCCGATGCTTCACATGTGGTTGTCTTATTCTTCAAAGAAATAGTAAGAATCCATGGGCTACCCAAGACAATTACATCAGATAAGGACAATAAGTTTCTAAGCCATTTTTGGAGGTCTATTTGGAAAAAATTGGGTACTACTCTTCAATTCAGCAACACTTGCCACCCCAAAGTGATAGACAAACCGAAGTGGTCAATCGGACCTTGGGAAATTTGCTAAGAAGCCTCACAGGGGCTGCTTCTAAGTAATGGGATTTGGTTCTTGCACAAGTTGAGTTTGCCTATAACTCAATTCCAAACAAGTCCACCGACAAAGCACCATTTGAGATCCTATATGGCTTCCTCCCTCACCATACATTGGATTTGATCCAGCTGCCTAGACAAGTGGGGGAGTCAAGCAATGCCTCCAAATCTGTCCAAGATCTCATTTTAATCCACAAAACAGTCCAGCAACACATGGTGGATGCCACAACCCAATACAAGGCCACAGCTGATAAGAAGACAAGGCCCAAGGTGTTTCAAGTGGGGGACTATGTTATGGTCTTCTTAAGGAAAGAAAGGCTCCTAGCTGGCCGATACACGAACCTCACCCCTTGGAAGATTGGCCCATATCAGATTTTGAAGTGCATTAATGACAATGCATGTGGTCGATCTCCATACTCAAACATCTCCAAGACCTTCAATGTCTCAGATTTATCTACTTATTATGGTCCTATTCCACCGGTGACTACTTGCACACAGCCACTCTTGCTCGAGGACGAGCATATTTTGGGAGGGAGGGACTGATGTAGGAGGGTCTCCCTCTCTTCTCATGTAAGTCCCTCTTAGGTTATGCCACCTATGTGTGCCCATCTGTCCAAATGCTGGCAGGGGCAAATCTGTCCATCTTCTAGAAGCTGTCTCCAGGCAAAGGGAAAAAGGAGGGACAATATGGTCTTAATTCACAAATTGTCAGAAGTCCATTGGGAGAAGAAGAGGGAATAAGAGGGAAAAGGAAGGCAGATTGGGGGGGATTCGAAATTGACTGAAGACTATTATTCTAGAAATTTTTCCTTTTGTCTATAATTCTATGTAATGCTCATGGATTTGAGCAAAGGTTGTGGATTCAACCTATAATCTTTACTTTTCTTTCTCCTATGTAACTGTCGGCTTGCAGATTTAAGCTCTCTATTACTGTAATTCCATAAGTCTGAATAGAAATACTCCAATTCTTCCATCTTCCTGAGTTTTATTATTTGGATTTGATTGCTCTATTTGGATTGTTGTGTTCTTGTGTTGTGTTCCTGCTGCTTTCTGTAATAAGACTGCATCATCTATCCACTACCACAAAGATGGAAACCACCTTTCTTTGAGTCCTACACAGCCCAAGGACAAAATCCATAGAGATATCATCCCAAGGCTGGTAGGGAATAGGTAAAGGAGTATAGAGTCTTGTATTTTGTGGGGTTCCCTTAGCTTATTGGCATTTGTAACACTGCTGAATAAACTACTTAACATCCCTTCAAAGAGTATGTCAATGATACCTTTCTTTGAGAAGGGCAACAGTTTTATCTTTGCCAAAGTGGCCCCACTATGCAATTCCTTAATAAGCTATTGGCAAATAGAAGAAGAGGGAATACATAGCTGATTACTTTTGTATAAGTAACCTTCTACAAGATGATAGTCCTAGACCGGCTGATTGCTTTGAGAACACAACCCCCAAATGTTTCTCGGCTCTTTGTCATCCTAATAGAGCTCTTTTAAGTAGTCAAAACCCAAGTTTTCAGTCCTCAAATTAGTGAGAAGGATCACCCTTCGACTTACATAAGTTGCCTTGGTCATTGTGCCGGACCTATGCTTGATAACAAAGGTATAATCCTGTAGCTCACATATCCACCTAGCAAACAACCTATCTACCTTTGTTTGACTTTACAAATGCCTCAAAGAATCATGATCCGTGTCAAGACAAACTCTTTAAACACAAGGTAATGCCTCCAATGTTTCAAGGCTTGGATCAAAGTAAATAATTCCAGCTTGTAGGCTGACCATTTTCTCCGTGCATCATTTAACTTTGCACTAAAATAGGAGATTGGCTTACCCTCTTGTGTTAAGACAACCCCTATGCCCACTCCAAATGCATCACACTCGGCCTCAAAGGTCTTATTAAAATTAGGGAGGGCAAGTACCGGAGCTTAAGTGAGTCTTTCTTTCAGTTGTTCAAAGCTATCTTGAGCTGCTTGGGACCACACAAAGCGATCATTTTTCATGCCCTCGGTCAAAGGGCATGCTATGGTGCTAAAATGTCTGATAAATCAGCGGTAAAAGGTTGCCAAACCATAAAAACTGCACACTTGACTTGCTGAGTTTGGTGCGGGCCAGTTTTGTATGGCTTCTATCTTTCTTTGGTCCCCACTGGAATACCTTCGGAACTGACCACATACCCCAAGAACACTAGCTGGTTGGTGAAGGAGCACTTTTTCAGATTTATGTACAAAAAATGATGTTGGAACACTTCAAAAACTTCGGCCAGCTATTGTGCATGTTGTTCCTCACCCTTGCTATACACCAATATGTCATCAAAATAGACCACAACTGATTTGCCCAAAAATAGTTTCAACACTTGAGTCATAAGCCTCATGAAGGTGCTAGGCGCATAAAATAAACCAAAGGACATCACTAGCCATTCATATAGGTCTTCCCTTGCCTTAAGGCTATTTTCTACCCATCTTCGGGCCTCAACCTGATTTGTTGATATCCACTTCCAAAATCAATTTTGGAGAAAACGGTGGCACCCATCAACATATCCAACATATCATCAAGCCTAGGTATTGGAAACCTATACTTGATAACAATTTTGTTAATAGCCCGGCTATCCACGCACATCCTCAACTCCCATCCTTCTTAGGCACTAACAAGGCCGGAACCACGCATGGACTAAGGCTCTCCTTAATCAACCTTCTTGCTAATAAGTCCTCCACTTGCCTTTGCAATTCGACATGCTCAACTGAGCTCATGCAATAGTGAGGAAAATGTGGGAGGCTAGAACCCAAAATTAGGTCTATTTGATGCTAAATTTCCCTCATGGGAGGCAGCTCCAAGAGGAGTTCTTCGGTGACCAAGTGATTATACTTCTCTAAGAGGGGTTGAACCTGCTGTGGGTGACTTTCAATCTTAGTCTTTTGCACTTTTTCTTCAGCCTTGTTGACCAATAAGTACACAACTTCAGTGGTGATTAGCTCTTTATAGTTTTTAGTCATCAATAAAGTGGACTTCGCTGGATTTCTGCTCATTGGCTGCAAATCATTGTGAGGATCAACATAGTTTAGCTTCTCTTTGCATTTTTTAACAAAGGTTAGCTTGCTAGGTATGAGAATTAACTTTTATCCCTTGTTGCTTGAATGAATAGGTGTTCTCCCTTCCATCATTAATGGTTTGAACATTAAATTGCCAAGGCCTCCCCAATAAAAGTTAACATGCATCTATCTCAATACCATCACAAACAATATTAGTTAAATAGTGCTTTCCAATAGAAAATAGTACCTTACATTGCTCACTTTGACTCTATCTCTTTGATCCACCCTAAAGAGTAGGGTTTAGGATGCTTCTCGGTGGGAAGATTAAGCCATTGAATGACTGATTTGGGTATGAAATTCTCGATACTTCAACAATAATCACTCTACATACCTTGTTTTGTATAGTCCCGGTGGTGAACAACTTATTACTTTGTGAATCTTCAACTTATTTAGTGAAAACCAAGATCGTTCTCAGCACTAGTGACTCAGCTTGCTCTTCCATGTATTCATCTTTATCTCCATATACCCTTTCTATGAGTTCCTCAACTGTCTCTGCAATTTCAACATCAATAGCATATTGAACTATGATCACAGCAGTGGTAGGGGCAAATTTTCTGAGGGGGCAGCCACTTGAGGTGTGTCCCAACTGTCTACACTTGTAGCAAATAATGGAATTAGAGCTTGTGGCTTGAGCAGATCCAGGTTTGGAAGTTGGGGCAGCAGCTCTATAGGAATTCCGGGCAGCTTCATTCTTGCCAAATTTCTAAGAGGAGTCTTTATTTACTACTTGTTTCCGCTTGTAGTTAGACCCTCCTTCACTTGTATTTCTTGAATAAAACCCCCCTCTCCCTTTGCTCCTCTCAGCAAGACTCTCATGCCTAAGGGAAATTTGAGTAGCTTCCGAAAGAGAGTTAAGGGAGTGGCTGGCCAATTTTTCATGCAAAGGAAACTTCATTCCACTTGTAAATTGAGTTATCATCTGTGCCTAAGACTCAATAATATCATTCCTTGCTGACAATGTTTGGAAGTTCTCCAAATACTTCAAAACAGTCCTATTTCCTTGCCAGCCGTCTTGATATTGCTCGAACAACATTTGCTCATAGTTAATAGGTAGGTTTCTCAATAGCTGCTTCATGCGCAGCCAGGATTGGAGAGGATGTTTTCCAAGATGCAATCAGTTGGTTTGCAACTCATTCCACCAAGATGTGGCTCCCCTCTTTAGTTGACATGAAAGCAGCTTCACCTTCATCTCGTCGGGCACTTCCATCACCTCAAAATAATTCTCAAACTTCAAAGAGCCAATCGAAGAAGCCCTCTACACTCATTTGACCATTCAAAATAGGGAGCTTTAACTTCCATTTGCACTAGTAGAGATTCTTGTCATTACCTCTGTATGGCACTGGATGCTCATCTTCATCACTGGAGTCATCCTGCTGGAATAGGGGAGGACCTGTTGGTGCACGGGGGTTCCTGGGACAACCAGCTGCTACCGGTGGCTGCATGGGAGCTGGTCGTCCACCTTGGGGAACCCTTGCTGACAGTTGAAAATCATTCCGAGGTCGCCCGCCAGGAAGATGAACTTCCTCTCTTCTGCCAAACTGTTCTGGACGGCCTGGGAATGGACTGGCCGGGTGTACGTGATTCATTGAGGGCTGTCACCAGCAGTAGACAAACATGGGCGACCCACGAGGTGGGCCAACTACTCGCCCCGGCAGAGCTTCTCAATCATCCGGCAGTCGGGATTCTTGGCCTGGCGGAAATTGCCTGTCACTCCCTGTCGCCAGCTGCAGCTCTGGTTTTGTGTATATTCCAACTACTAGTGGCAGTGGAGGAAGGAGCAGCTGAGATGTTGCATCCACTGAAGGAGCTGTTGGAGGTGTGCTTGCGTCTGCTGTTGTGTTTGTGCTTGCTGCTGAAGTAATTCAACAATTGACTGTAGGGAAGATGATTTCGTGGGAGGTGGAGCAGCCATGGAAGACCCTCTTTAGTTTCCCACAGAGGGCACCAATTTGATGCAGTGAAAATGGGAGGAACAACCATGTTGCAACACACAACAGTAGAAAACTCTATTCAAACAGTAAACAAGAAACAAATGGAAGAGGAAGATGACTGATCTCTATTAATCTTCTGAACATACAGAGCTTTACAAGCTTGAATCCACAAGCAAGTCTACCTTCAAATCCATGAAGTTTCACAAAGAAAAACAGAACTGAATCCACAGTTCGTAGCTCAAATCCATGAGCAAACAAAGGAAATTTCCGGAAGAATACATTCAAATTTCATGCTTGTGTCATTACTCCTCTTTTCCCCCACTACTTATCCTTTCTGGAGTAACCATCTCTAACAGTGTAACAAACTGTGATCAAAATGGCAAGACTACCCTTTCCACTTACACTGACTGGAGGTTCTCTAAAGACCTGGACAGAAATGCCCCTTTCAACCTTATGAGGGAATAAACAGCTGGAACATGCTGCTAAAATAGACTTTGACTATATTAATCTGTGACAGGCTGAAAGGACTAGGATACCCCTCTGCATCAATTACACTACTGGCAAACATGGTCAAGAGGAGCACACCTCCAACAAGAGTGACATAGTGGAGATTTTAGTATTTTGGTTAAGCTTGCTACAACACACCACACTAGAAGAGCAGATGTAAGGATTTCTCACATTGTGTTCCAGAACTGCTTCAACAAATGCTTGTGTCCTTCCTTGTCCGCCTTGCTCTTTTATATTCCGCCAAATTTTTTATTCCACATATACGTACTCTGATTTAATCTTAGCTGATTTCATCTTCATGGGATGTTTTTGCAAAATAACACATTGGTTTTGAAAACACCTATTCACCCCCCCTCTATTTTGTCAATTTGATCCAACATTGAGACCATTACCCAGGTCATCAACCTGTTTCAATGGTGCAAAGTAAGGTTGAGTACAAAAGTTAGAAGAGGAAAAAGGAATAATTATATAAGTGGCAGAAACATAGAACAAAGTAAACATTCAGAATGAACAAATATGCTAGGAAAGAAGCTAAAAGGTGATAAGGCTGATTAAATGTACAGAGGACAAAAAGGTTATGCAAGAGGGGAAAATTTTCTTATCAGTGGAGAAAAACATATTTATAAGCTCATAAAAAAAAAGAGAAACAAAAGAAGTAAGGATCTATATTAAATTGTTGTAAACCGATGTGTTTACATGGGGAGGATGATGGAAGGCAGTACAATGGTGGGTGGAGGTCGGGTGAAAATTTAAAGTGTAAGAGGAAGAGGAAGGAAAGAGGGGATTTGGATAAAATGAGGAATTTAGGAGGAGAGAAAGGGAATAATTGGAGAGGACTCAACTAAATTTATTTCATTGCTTGATTCTCTCTTCAATTACCGATTACAAGCATATTTACATAAAAAAGACATTAATTGAAAACCCCCTTTCCCAAACACTCTTCAATACTACCAACCATACATTAACCATTTCTCATGCGACAACTAATAACTCCTAAGCACCATGGGGCACAGCTGCAATCAGCACTAGAAGAGGCTTACGGAATCAACATGATCCGTTATAACTTCATGTACATCCCACTTCTACTTCTTGTTCAACATCAACCTGGTAATGATGCGAACATATGGACCTGTAATTGATGAAAATCCTGACACTAATGTTTAATTATTAGCTTTACAAAGTTGGTAATGTTAGCTAGATTCCAATATCCTTGGAAAGATGTGTTTGTCTTAATTAGCATGCATTTAGGAAGTTGTGGTTGTCCTGAGTCATTGAGTTCTCTAGGAGCTGTTTTCCAATATATTCCTTTGACTCCTTGCCTGTAAGCTTATATAGGGCCCCACTCAATAAAAGAAAAGTCCAAATGTTTTGGGATTAAGAAAATTCTGAGCGTTCACTGCCCCTCACGTAGGTAATGCTTCTGATGACTCCCTGTGCTGATTCCGAAGACCATTACCCTCCGTGCCAATGCCAACGAAGTCATGGTGTTGATTCCCTGAGCCTCTGCCGGTGCCAATTCCGGCTGCATCCCATAGTCCCAAAGCAACTACCCCCTTCTCATTATCCCTTCCTTATCATCCTTCTGCTCCACTTCAACACTTCAACTTCAAAACCCCTCTTACTCACTTCCTAACATTCTTCCAACTGAAACAAGTAAATGGGTGATTGTGCTTTAGTGTGGCTAACAAGATATATGACATATTTAGAAGAAGAATACCTAATGATCAGAGAAGTTTGGAGGATAAAGGTGATATTTAATGTCATAATATATGCAGAGGTATCAAGTTAATAGGTCATATTATTAAATTTTTGGAGAAAATTATGGAAAGAAGATTAAAACTGGTTAGCAGAAGTTGTACTTTTTACTTGAGCAAATTATGTAGTCATGAAAGAAAAGAAGAATCTTCTTTTGGCTTTTTTGTTATTGACCATTAGAGGCTTATTAGTTGTAGAGTTACTTTATTAACTAAGTTATGTTTTTTAGAAATTATTAGTACTTAAGAAATTAGTGAGTTAAGTATAAGGGAAAATTATTTAAATAGTATTAAAAAAATTATTATTTACTGAAATAACATACTTTGGGAAATATTTCCCAAAGTGGTGCTGCTTTCGTCCACATAGGCACCAGTGCTGGCTTTTTTTTTGAAATTTTAATCGATTTCATCCTTTGGAAGGATGAAATGAACTTTACGTTGATTTCGTCCTTCCGACGGACAAAATCTCAATTTCAAGTAATTTCGTCCTTTGGAAGGACGAAATCAACTTAAAGGGTGATTTTGTCCTTCCAAAGGACAAAATCTCCATAAGTTTAGCGTTTACGGTTTGTACAAGATTATTGCCCAACTTAGTAAACCCGTCTTCTGTGAATCCAAAAGATATTGATTTTACCACATCCCCATGCTCCACTAAAATCCTCTGTACAAAGTGATTCCACTCCCATGCGTCTCCTCCCATCCCACCCCATGGCCCCACCTTTGTAACATTTTCTTGCACCAATGTTGGAAGCTCAAGGAATGTCAAGTTCATAATTTTTCAAGACAATAGAACGGGAGAAATTTTCCATAGCATTCATTGTTGTTCCAACTTGAATTTTTTCCCTTCCCAAGCGTTGGGAATGGAAAAGATTCAAGTTGCGCTTGGGAATGGAAAAGATTCAAGTTGGAACAACGCACACTGTGTTGAGGAAGTATATTGCAGTGGATGGGTAAGCAATGGACCAAGAAATCTACAGCAAGAGGATCGTCATTCATTTTGATTTCCCCCTCAGAATGGCCGACGCCCACAACTTGGAGATTTTGTCCTTTGGGAGGACGAAATTGCATGAATCAACTTAAAAATGATTTTGTCCTTCCAAAGGACGAAATTGCTTGAATCTAACTTAAAAATTGACAGCAAAATCAGAACTAGGGTTCTGAACCATAAAAAATGAAAAGCACTATATTTCTCATAATAGAATCATACAGAAAAAGGAGAACGATCCTCACATTAAGATAGATCGATCCAGCAAACTAAAGAAAGAAAAGTCCTAATTGCCCTTCACTTAAGTGAGGGTTTACAAAGAAAATAGAAACTAATCTAGAATGACTAAACTACCCTCTATAGTATGAAAACTAATATAAACACCTAAGACAAAAACTGAACATATACTCTAACGCCGCCTCTCAAATTCTAGATGTAGTGATCATCGAGAGTTTACTTAACAAAAACCAAAAGCGGGCCACCGTAAGAGTCTTGATGAAGACGTCAGCCAACTAGAGAGACAACTGTATATACGGGAGGGAAACAATCCCAGCACGTAAATGATGATGCACAAAGTGGCAATCAATCTCTAAATGCTTGGTACGTTGGTGGAACATAGAATTGTGAGCAATTTGAATGGCGCTCTTATTATCATAGTACATGGGAGTGGGAGCAATGATAGAGACACCCATATCAGCCAACAACCAACGGAGCCACACAATCTCAGCAGCGGTGTCGGACATAGCTCGATATTCAGCCTCAGCGGTATCACCAAGAAAGATACAATAATCAGTAATAGATTTGCGATCAACATCACCAGCCCAATCAGCATCGGAGTAGGCATGAAGAGCAAGATCAGACGAGGAGGAAAGAAGCACACTATAATGTAAAGTGCCCTGCACATAGCAAAGTACACGAAGAACTACAGCCCAATGTGTAGAGCGTGGAGCCGAGGAAAACTGACTGACAATATGTGCAGCATGCTGAATATTAGGGCGAGTGACAGAGATAAACTAAAGAACCAACAATTTCCCAATACTGAATAGGATCATCAAGGGAAGTACCATCCAAGAAATTCAATTTCAAGTTGAGTTCCATAGGAGTAACCACAACACGAGAATCAGATAACCTAGAATAAGCAATAACATCATAGGCATATTTGGACTAAGACAAAAGATAGCCCCGAGAAGAGTAAGCAACCTCAATTCCCAAGAAATAATGAAGGAACCCAAGATCTTTCATCTCAAACAGCTCCATCAATTGTCGTTTGAGAGAAGAGATACCGGCAGTATCACTGCCAGTGAGAATCATATCATCAACATAAAAAAGGAGAACAATACGCCTAGATGGAGTGTCTCTGAGGACTAAAGCTGAATTATGAGCACTGACAGTGAAACCCAAATGTAGTAATGTTGCACTAAACTTCTCAAACTTAGCATGTGGGGTTTGCTTGAGACCATACAAGGCACGTCGAAGACGACAAACTTGTCCTGCTTATGTGGAAGGCCGGGAGGAGGTTTCATGTAAACTTTCTCGTATAAATCACCATTGAGAAATGCATTTTTGACATCCATCTGATAGAGGGGCCCCTTATGAACTGAGGCAACAGATATAAGTGTGCGAACATAAGTCATTTTGGCAACTGGAGCAAATGTCTCCTCATAATCAATCCCATATTCCTGAGCAAATCCTTTGGCAACCAGCCGAGCCTTGTACCTTTCAAGAGAACCATCGGACTTGGTTTTGATTTTAAAAACCCACTTACACCCAATGACATGCTTACCAGGCGGAAGAGAAACCAACTCCCATGTTCCAGTCTTGTGCAAAGCAGATAACTCGTCCTGCATAGCCTGCTACCAATTGGGATCACTAGAAGCCTCTTCGTAGGACTGAGGCTTATGAAGAGAGTGAATGACAAACAAAAAATTAAGGAAATGAGAAGTATAGAAAGAAGAGGAACACGCATACCGAGCATAAGAAGACACAAGGGGACCAACAAAATCCAAAGTTAGAGAGGCAGCAAGGGGAGCAGGCAGAGCCAGAGGAAGGCCAGCCAAACGTAGACTACATCTAGGCTCTTGAACAAGTACAAGGGCACTAGTTTGATCTACATCAAGGGCAACTGGAGGAGGCTACACAAATGGGGCCGTGGAGCTTTGCATTCTACGTTGGTAAGCTTGCGTAATGGTAGGACGAGAAGGAATAAGAGTAGACACATCCACAGACTTATTGCAATCATCGAAAACACATGGAGGAAAAGGATCAATGTAAAGCAAATCCTAGCGATCAACAAGAGAATCATGATGAGGGATCGCTTAATACAATAGACGTTCAACAAACACAACATGCCGAGAAATATACAACTTGTTGCACAACGAATCATAACATCGATACCCTTTCTGACCAACACCATAACTTAGATCGTGTAGACAGTTTTAAACGTTCAATAGCAGGAAGTAAAACATAACAGGCACAACCAAACATACACATAGACTGATAATCGGGTTTGGTATTGTATAAGCATTCGACATGGGACTTACTGACCGTCAAGGATGAAGGAATGCAATTAATCAAATAGCAGTAAGAACAGCTTCACCCCAAAAAATAGAAGGAACAGAAGCAGAGAAGAGCACTGAGTGTGCAATCTCCAAAATGTGGCGATGCTTCCTTTCAGCAACACCATTCTGTTGTGGCGTGTGAGGGCAAGATAATTGATGTGTTGTCCCTTCAGTTGTTAGAAGAGCCTTAAATTCAGAAGATAATTACTCACCACCCAAGTCAGAGCGAACGCACTTAACAACTGCATTGAACTGAGTACACACCATAACAATAAACTCACAATAAATTAAAAGAAAATTAGATCTACGATGCATAAGATAAACCCAAGAATAGCGAGTACAATCATCTACAAACACAACATAATATTTGGAACCTCTTGGTAGCAACCGGAGCATGTCCCCACATATCAAAATGAACCAGATCAAATGGATTAGTAGAAAGAGAATCACTTAAGGTAAGGGAAGTACAGATAATTTAGAAAGTTTACAACCGCTACAAAAGGAAATATCACTAATTGGCAAAGTTCCTAAAGCACCAGAAGAAACTAAATATTGTAGCCTAGACTTAGAAACATGTCCCAACCGCGAGTGCCACAAATAAAACAAAGAATCAGAACGAAGACGCAAGTCGCCCAAAGTAGAATGAGCAGCAACAGATGCAGGTGCATGTAGTTGATCCAATATGTAGACCCCCAACACTACGGCTTGTCCCAATCTGCCTGCACAATACAACTAGAAGAGGAAAATAAAATAGTGTAACCAAGCTTTGTAAGTTACTGACAGATAAAAGACCAACGGTTAATTGTGGAACATGTATGACATCAGAAACTAAAGTGATAGAGATCGAATAGAGCCCAAGCCAGACAATGGCATGGTTGTGTCATTGGCTGCACGAACAACACTAAAATGAGAAGAATCTCCACACTCGACAAAAAAGGAATCATCTGGCGTCATATGATGTGTAGCGCCAGAGTCAAATATCCAGTCAGAACGGGTAAGACGAACAAAGTCAAAGGGAAGAGACAAACTTGAGTATGAGACAGACAAAGCACAAGGAGTAGAAGAAGTACAAGTAGATGAGTCAAATCTGCTAGGAGAGACTGGAGTTCAAGAGTGGAGGCAACCGATGGAGAGGATGCACAAGAGGCTTCAGTTGGTATATCAGAGAATGTATTGGCAATGGTGGGTCGACGCCCAGTGAACCGTTGTCCATGATTCTGCTGAAAGGTACGGGCTGGCTGAGAAGTTGCAAACTGTCCAGGAAAAGGACGACCAAATGGTTGTCAGCTAGTAGGCTAACAACCAGTTTGTTGTGGACAATCCTTTTTCCAATGGCCTTTTTTATGACAATAATTGTATTCATCTATAGTAGTATGAGGTTTAGGCTTACCGGATACCTGAATAGGTGCATTAGATGAAGCAGACAAAACAGTCGGACTAAGGGAGAGCGAGCCACTTAAAATCTTCAATCTGGTTTCCTCTGCAATTAATTCATTAACTGCAGTAGCAACAGTAGGCAATGGAGATCAATGTAAAATAGAACCCTGAATGACCTCATATTCATCTCGTAAAGCCATAAGAAGCTGAACAACCCGGCGGTCCTCACCATACCGAAGGTAGTAGAAGCAGAAATTTCAACAGGTTCCATAAGTGCGAGCTGATCCCAGATAGTGGTCATGTAAGCATAGAAATCCTGAATAGATCTATCTCTTTGTCGAGTAGAGCAAAGATCCAATTCAAGCTGATAAAGCTTGGCATAATTAAACTGCACATATAATGAAGCCAAATAATCCCATACAGCCTTAGCAGTCTTGAACTTAGCTAATTGTAGACCAATAGTGAGATCCACTGAATTATTTATCCAAATGAGTATTTTGGCATTATACATACGCCATTCAGAACATTGTTGTGAAAACTCCTCTGCTTTGACATCCACTTGCATAATAGGTTCCCCTTTGCCCATTATAAAATTACTCATAACATAACTCTAATAAGAATAATTGTTACCATTCAGGCGTACACTGATTGCTTGAAGATTGTCATGCTTGTCCAACAAATCCATAGTAATAAAATTGATGAACAATACTGATGAATAGAGTTTATGAACAGTACTGATAAACACTGACAAACAGTGATGGTGAACAGTGCAACAAAAAATGCTGTGAACAATGCGACGAACAGGGCTAGTAAACAGTGCAATGACCAATACCGGTGAACAGCGCGGCGGCCAACACCAATGAATAGTATCTGTGAACAGTACCTCCGCAAAACAGGTTGGGGTTACATATAGAGGATTGAAACCTAAGCTCTTGATACCATGATAGCAAAATCAGAGAACCATAGAAAATGAAGAGCACTAGATTTCTCAGAATAGAATCATACAGAAAAAGGAGAACGATCCTCATTAAGAGAGATCGATCCAACAAACTAAAACAAAAAAAGTCCTAACTGCCCTTCACTTGAGTGAGGGTTTACAAAGAAAATAGAAACTAAACTACCCTCTATAGTATGAAGACTAATATAGACAAAAACAGAACATATACTCTTAACAAAAATGATTTCATCCTTCCTAAGGAAGAAATCGATTAAAATTTAAAAAAAAAAGCCACGTAGGTGCCCGTGCTTGGCTGGTGCCTACGTGGACAAAAGCAACACCACTTTGGAAAATATTTCCCAAAGTGCGTTATTTTGGTAAATAATTTTTTTTAATATTATTTAAATAATTTCCCTAAGTATAATTTCTAATTAATTAGTATAATGGGTTTTAGGTTAGTTGTTTAGGCCCATTCAGCATTTCTATTTAAGGTAATGGCTCTACCATAATTTCAGTTAGTCAATGGTTTAAAATTGAGCATTCACTCAATCCCTTATATCCATCCTTCTCCACTTCTTCTACTTTTCTCCCTTTTGTCAGATTAGGATGAAGAGGGACAAGAGCCTCTTGCTGGTTCTGCTGAACCAGGCTGAGGTGAGAGGAAGGAGAGGGGCGGACGTAGGAGAGAGGAGGATTATTAAAATAGGTTTCTCATTAACTTCTCAATAGGAGATTGCGCCTCTTACATAATGCGCCAGCCAATATGGGCCTGGGCCTATTTCCTACTTGCTCCTAAACAAAGACTAATAATAAAGAGCCTTATGTGCCGGCCTATCAACTTTTGAAACAAACCTACTAACATCAAAATAACTTAATGCCTTAAAATCCCTATTAGAGTGGCGATTCATAACAGATCTCAACTAGAGAAAAGTTCTCTTTGGTATCACTTCTAAGAAAAGCTACAGTAAGCCCATATATAAGGGTACCTCCATCAATTGTCCAACTTGACCATTCTCAGTGAATATATACAAAAAGAGCAGGGGCAGGATATGCAGCATGATTGTCACCTCAGAAACTAAATCCCAATCCAAGTCAGCAGAGCTTTGCCCTTCAGATAACAAACGATTGTACCTGCTAGCCATTACCAAAAACAAACTGAATTATTTTAGCTCGTTGAAAATTGGAAATTTTGTGTGCAAGTGTTTCATCTACATACAGAATTGAATGCATTGAGTTGTCAAAAACAATCAGAATATAAGTGCACAGAGAAATAACACATTTTTTCTTAAAAGATATTCTCTGGGATGATTTAGAAATCGGTAATATCACTCTCTCCAAACACATGATGAGAACAATGATGCAAATAATAATAACAGTTATAATAACTGTGTATTTCAACATTTGTAAAATAAAAAATTAGGTATATTGATCTTGAACGGTAATAACTTTAGTTTTCCTTTTCTGCTTTAATGATTAGAATGCATAAGCAAACTCATTGAAGTCATGTCACCGGCTTTTGCCATCTCAACTACCATTAGACATGAATTACAATGATGCAAATAATAATAACTTTATGTTGTTAATGTGCACTTTGGCTTCTACTATACATTTTTATCTTTGTCACATGATTTTCACATTATGTGCAATAGTATTTAAGGGAAGTGAAGAACTTCCCTATTGTTGCAACTGAAACTTGGTAACAGGAAGCATGTCCTGGTTGATGAAATGATTCAGATTCGTGAAGCAGCATACTGATCAGACAGTTCTAAAAACATTGACAGAAACTCATGGGCAATGGCAGCATACTAAAGAGCTTTTACATTATCCAACCTCCTCTAACCATAAAACCATCATCGTCGCAAGAAAAAACAAAAGATCTGCCAAACATTGTACAAATATAATTTAGATACAGAATTGGTTAGTTTATTGTCTTGAACAAGAACAAAGAATGCTGAGGCGACCAGGAACCATGACGTCTAAAACATTTTCCTCTGGCTTTGCAACATATATTGTGGTATTGATGATATGGTGATAACAATTGATCTGACAATAAAACGATTCTATACCTACATCTTTGCATAAACATAGCAAATTTCCAACCTAACTGTGTGGCTCTACATTTTAAATGCATATTAGTTCTTCAGAAATCAAACAAACAAATTATACTGTTTTCTCCTTTCTTGAGAATGAATCTAGACATTAAAATATAATCACCCGTAGTTTTTCTTTTCTTTTTTTAAGAGATCCAAACAAGGCTAATCAAAGGCATAAGATGATGGTTAAAATTCCTAATTGTCATATGTGTAGTCTGTTCCAAATCATGTGCAGGCCTTCAAGCTCTATATCTGCTTTTGAATAGAGATAACAATATAATATGCCAAATTACTAACATCTGAATACAAACCTGTCAAGGCTCCGATTACTTTGAGTGATAACCAGTTCAGATGTCGTAATAAAGTTTGATCCAAGGTTGTCTCCAGAGAATATTGAATTACCATTGGTTCCACCAGAACCAACAACCTCATCAATTGTCTCATGGTAGTTTCCAATTTGTCTATCATCAGTTGAACTCAGTACATCATCACCAGGATCTACAATATGAATTTCTGGCAATTCCATGGTACCTAGAAAGCAATCATGCAGAAGTTAATCATCACAAATTGCTCGAAAATTTTGAATCATAAATGGTAGAACATTGTCAAACTTATATTTATCCTCAAATAAGGTAGCTTGTGGATTCAAGCTTGTATTCCTTTCGTCCTCCAGAAATCAAAGCTATATTTCAGTTCTTTCTCTTTGATTTGCATCATCTTCCTACTAACTCATTCTACTGACAAAACAGTAACAACAGTACTGATTTAACTAGGCTACATCATACTAGGTCTACCACTGTTACAGAAATTGTTTGGCTCTTATGGTTGCTAGCTGATATGGGTGTCTCTATTACCACTCCTACTCCCATATATTGTGACAATAAGAGCACCATATAGAACAGCCATAACTCCAATTTCCATGAGAGAACAAAATATGTTGAGATTGTCATTTTGCACGTCATCATCTTTGTGCTGATACTGTCTCTCCCTCATATTTCGTCCTTGCTGCATCTTGCTGACTTATTTACGAAGACTCATATAGTGGCTCGGTTTCAAGAACTACAAACTTTTCAATAATGCTATATGTGTCACTATAGTTTATTTCCATTGCATTCTAAGTGATTCATGATTAAAGAAGAAAAACTTTTTCAACAACTCCTATAGCTCATATAAGTGAAGAACTTTTTCATATAGTGACTAAGTGGATCCAAAACATTTTCTAATGCAATCATATTCAAAAACTAAGAATGCAGAGGAAGAAATTATGCACGTTAATGACATCAGACAATGTCAACAATCATAACAACCACATGACTGACATGCAGCAAAAAGAGATGACACTTAAAAAACAAAAGATTAAGTGAGGAAGGGTGGATAGTGCATAATTGCTTAACACACTACAGGTTTGTTAGCAAGCAAACATGAAGTAAAGCAGCATTATATAAACAGTTGTCATTGAGCAATGAACAAACATGAGAAAACAAAAAACAAACAAAAATGTTAGCATAATAAAAAATGATTAACAACAACTAATAAGTGGAAGACTGCACCTTTAAATTCAATAACCATCAGAAAATGCTTATAAAATAAGGAACCATTCAGGCATAGAGTGAATTGCTTTTGCATAGTTAATCAAAGAATCCCCAAGTTAGCCATAACAAAAGCAGCATAATTCTATATTCTTACCTTCAAGAGCATCCACATCTCCATTATGAACAAAATTAGCTGCCTTCTCGCGCAAGGATAAACTGATTGAGGGTTCTATGGAATTACTTGCAAGAATGCTGCTGCTTATGGGTGCAACACCATTTGCAGAGATATTTTCTCTCATCATAATATCATCGAAAGAGTCAGAAACACCTCGAACACATTTAGCTGGGTCATTGTGCCAATTTTCTACAGAAGTATGAAATCACTCATAAATCATTTGGCCACGGATAAAAATGTTCTAAATAAAGTTCAATATAAGAAATATCCAAGATATAAGGTAGCCTATAGAAACAATTTAATGAAACATTGAGAAAAAAGCAAACCTATTAGGTCATCTTGGTAACCATCAAAAGGATCACAGTTTATTAATGGAACTCCTTCCACATCAGTGTAAACTACCATAGTGTTTAACACTGATTTGGAGCATTCCTGTATATTGGAATCACATTTATACAGCTCTAACAAGTGCTCTGCGATTAATTTGTATCCTCTTCGTCTGACATGGTTTGCAAGGTCTTTTCTGTAAAAATTGCAAGAAAAAATGTTAGTGGGGCACTAGAAATATTTCCAACAATCACAGCATTCTAGGAGAATATTATCTAACCTAACCATAACTTCTGGATAGGCAGCAGACACTGTTAGCCTTGATATAGCTTTCTTTAGTTTTTCTCATCTCTAACGGTGATGCAGTAGAATCACAGAAAGCAACAAGAACACAGCGGTCCAAACAGAGCACACAAATCCAAACAGGAAAACTCAGGAGAATGGAAGAAGAAAACTCCTTTTCTATTTAGATTTCTGGAATTACAGTAGTAAAGCTTGAATCCACAAGCCGATGGCTACAAATTGGAAAGGAAAGAAAAAAAAATTACAGGTTGAAACCACAACCTCTGCTCAAATCCATGAGCATTACAGAGAAAGGAAACATTTCTGGAACATCTTTCTCTTGCCAAATTCAAATGCTTCAGCCTGCCTTCTCTTTTCCTTCTAATTCCCTCTTCCTCTCCCAACGGATTTCTGACAGCTTGTTATAACAAACAGTGAGTTAAGACCAGATTGCCCCTCTCATTTCCCTTTGCCTAGAGACAACTTCTAGAAGCTGGACAGATTTGCCCCTGTCAGCCTTTGGACAGGTTGGCACACACAGGTGGCAAGGGTAGCACTATCCTAAGCATGAGAAGAATGGGGCATTCTTGACATCAAATGGATCTTCTTAATCTGTTCATTTCAATTAACTGGTTGGCCTGCTACAAGCCATGCTACCTTCTTTGTACAGGGTAGAAAAGTCAACAACCTGTGCCTTATCCATCAATCTTTAAGCATGTGAGGTTATCAATTATTATTCAAATACACTCTGCTATCCATTCCACCTCAAACAGCTTAACTTGTTTGGTATCCTATAGTCAAAATCTTATTCAAGGAACTAGGCATCTCTAAATTCCATGATCCCCATTGTCCTTTAGTCCTGATGCATGCCAAACATGTACCCCTTAGAGTGTAGAATAACCAATAAAGCTGCCCTTCATGGATTTAGGGCCCAACTTACCGCTCCGCTGGTTAAGTACCTCAACATGTGCCCCTGACACCCACAATCTCAAGTCACTCAAAGTTTGAAACTTGATCCTTAAGAAGAGGGAATGATATTTTTACCTTGGCAGGACAGCATCAAAGCTTTTATCTTTATAATATCTGGGATTTTCCTAGGTTTCAAAACTTAACCAAATAAAAAATAGTGTGTTTGACCCCTTGACCATATTAGTTGAATAACTTTCTAAATATGTGGAATTTAAGGCTAAGACCTAATATATACTTGTCTACTTAGGAAGTAGACAAAAAGAGCTTCGAAGTGCCACCAAGAACACGTAAATCGGAGTTAAGATGAAGGAGATATGACTCTTCAAATTAAGTAGAACGAGTTAGTGTTGTTTAACTTAATTAGGGTTGGGTATTAGAACCCAATTTCTATTGATTTAATAATGTCAGAGAGAAGTGGAAACTGACTGGCTGTCGCCTACAGGCTAAATACCGGTTGTTGGCCAGCCACCCTCCGTCGCTGGTTGTTCTCAGCCGCAAGCATTGGCCGTCCAGCATGAGGGGAGATCCGTCCATTTTTTCCCTCTCCTCTTTCTCCGGCAACATCTTCTCTGGCAACAAGCACTGGGTACAGTCTGTTGTGCCGCACCCAGATCCAACCTGTGGGAGGGGGGCTCGGCCGCTACAGCTGCCAAACGCCTTTCGTCGTCTTCCTCCTATCATGGTCAGCTGCACACACCGAGGCTTGGCCGCAGGGCACTCTGCTCAGCAAGTGCCGGTCTGATGAACCATCGACAGCCAAGGTTTTGGTCACAGTAGAGAGGAGCGAAGCTCGAACCTTTACCTCTGTCTATCCATCAGCTTGAGGTGGAGTCCCCACCAGCAGTTAGAACCACAGCTGTCCTCTCTGCCCCTTTTTCCTCTACAATTCTCCAGAGTTGGTGAAAGGAGGTCGGGGGGTGCAAGCCGTCACCTTAGCCTGTTCGCTCACCATCACCTCGGACCGATTGAGTTCGCCAACCCACCGCCAGTCAGCTGTGGATCCGCAGCCTTGGGCCTCTATTCCTCCTCTCTATTCTTTCCCAGAAGAACCTCTATGGAGTTTTGGGGAAGAAGATGACCAGAACGGGTAAGCGGGTTTGGCCAGACAGATGGGCCTACAGCCTGCTCCTGCAGGCCTGCTGGGATGGGCCTAGCAAGCCTAACCCAAGGCCGTTTACCAAAAGAGAGAGAGAGAGAGAGAGAGAAGAAAGGATGACATCATTTCTGTTTTCAAAAATAGGAGAAGCCAGCCTAGTATATGCCATAGAAGTAAGGTACATGGGAGTTCTTATGCAGTATATACACACCCAGTATGGTACATACGGAATTTTTCAGATTTGGGCTCAAATTTCACCATTCCTTCGGCCCAAGCCCTACCCAAAGAGTATATTGGGCTCCTAATGACCCTTTTTGGGCCTAAGCCCTACTAATGATGTTTATTAAGACTTTATTGACACAATTAAGCATTAATGATTTAATTAATGTGTTTGTATAAATGAACTCTATGTATCAATACACTAAGACTAATGAAGATTAATCGAGAACAGTAGAGGCCTTTGGATTGGGGTTTTAAAACCTAATCTAGATAAAAACTAAAATACCTATCATGGTAGTCAGAACCGAATTTAACAGGGATCTTGACCTAACAACTTACTTGGTTGTTGAACCAAGGGTAGTTTAAGGGCCCTAGCCTAGTCTGATGAATCTAATAGGGTTGGTGTTATGAGTCTTAGCTTTATTGATGAACTATTTATTTAACCATTTGTTGCACATCTTTGTTGGAGGGAGCTTTGCGTGAGCCTTGTCTTACAACCGATTTATTCAGGATCATTTAGTATACACACAGTTTGAGTCACTGACTTCTTGCTTAGTTGAATCTCTCAACACTTCTATTTAGGTGCAATTGTGGATCATGCCCTTCCACTCCGGTCAAGTCCATAGGGCTAGGTTAGGAGATGGCACTTCTTGGCGAATCCCAAGGCTTCACCATGTATGTTACCCTTTGTGGGTGGTCTATGGTGGTTGCATCATTTGTCACTTAAGTTGACATTTGATAAGGATATTAATTATTTAACCAAGGTCCGTGAGATAATTAATATAATTGCTTAATATTGATTATTTAATTAGATTAAGTACAACAACTAAAGAACTTTCATCAAATGTATGCTACTTTAAATACTTAAACATTGCATGTTCAATGTTATACTTCTTGAGATATTGTAGTTTCTAAACAGAACTACGTCTAGATCCGATTTTGTTAAAAGTTACATTAGAGATATCCAATGAACACGTAAGCAACTAACATCCTGGTGATGATGGTTCAATCCGAAAAATATTAATTATTACTTTTATTCTTTTAAAAAGTTTCCTCCAAAGGGAGATGTTTCGTTATTGTTTGGCCTTTGGCTCTATGTCTTCATTTTTTTTTTTTTTACTAAATTCTACTCATACTTTTGCTGGGAATCCAAAGGAGAGGCTAGACTATCGTCGTGTAGGACCACGCGGCTTTAGCGCTCAGCACCTCTACGCCTGATCCATGCCATTTGATGTAGTCAATTTTGCTGGAAGATGAAACTCTCCGTTGCCCAAGCGCTTGCTGCTTGCTTCGCTCCCCGGTTTAGGACGCCCCACCTTACATAGAAGAAGGGCACCACTTATCTTATGCCAAAAAGTCCAGGATTTCATCGAAGTCCTTTTTCTCTGGCTTAATCTAGAGTAAATGGAGATGTTTTAGAGTTCAGTCTTGTGGTCGGGCCTTACTCCACTCGATTTGCACATGGCTAAATGAAGACTAGTGAGACCAGGATTGCCAATGGGGGATTGAGGACGACATTGTAATTTTGTAAGTAATTATAATTATTGGCGTGCGAGCAAACTCTATTTGGTCATTTATTTTCAGACAGATAACAAACTTGTACCTAGAGGGTTAACCTACTATTCATGGTCATTTGACACATGTACTGATATGATATGTTTTGTTATCCATATTTATGAACCCAACGATCATGACCTGGATATTTAGTCGATTGATTTGCTTTGATTTTAAAAAAAAATCCACGTGATTTATTATTCATCTTTTATTAAAAAGGGTTTTAAAAATCTGAGTTGTGACAATATTCATCCAAATTCTTGCACATGTTGTAGAGGATAATCATTTTCTACACCAAATAAATGAAGCAGTTGGAAGAGCCCTCCTTCCCTACAAGACATTGAGAAAATATTTTGAAGAGCAGGTTGCATTAAGCAGACGAGAATAAAGTAGATGCAACCTACTTGGAAGGAATATGGTGCTCAATTTATTGTGATCGATGGACTTGACCAACAAAAATGTTGCTCATCAACTTCATGATGTATAGCAAACAAAGAGTCCGCAATTAAGTCTCTATTGGAGCCCTATGAAAGAAGAATGTTGAGTACAACATGAGCTTAATTGTGAAAAAAAATAAGTAAATTGAAAGACAAAAAGAAGTCCAAATTGTCTCATATAGGGATGCCACTCGGGTCGGATTTTTTCCAACCCTAATGGATCGGGTTCGAGTTCACTAAATGGTAAAATGGTTCGAATTTGGGTTTAAAGGTTGCCCCAAACAGTTCGGGTCAGGTCAGATTTGGGTTTTACTTGACCCAACCCGGTATATCAGTTAAAACCTTAAACTATTTGCATTTCCAATAGCACTCTTACGGTCGACTCTCAAGTTTCAAACAGCCCCTCGGCCCCCTCCTCTTCCATGCGCTTGTGGACATCCCTCCTTCCATCTCTTCGACCCTCCCTCTCCATCCCTCCTCGACTCTCAAACAGCCCCATCAGCCAAGTGGGGAGATCGGTTCAGCTTGCATGTGGGAGCGCAAAGGGAGCCATTGTTGTGACCCTTCCTTTGGTTCCACGTGTATGCGATATGGCAAAAGGACCTGCTGTCACAGCCTCCCTCTCCCTTCAGCATATTTGCCCACACCCACCACCGAGGCGGGTTTGCAAGGCTAGTTCCCGGCAGGTCTGCAGCCCGGTTGCTTGCGCCTGGCCGCAAGTCTGATCACAGAACATGGATAAGTTCACAGGCCAGCCTGTGGCCAAGGCCCTTAATCTGCATAGGACTTCAAACAGCATGGTACATGTAACTGCAGTTCTGTACATAGCACTTCCAGTCTAGTACATATGTACCCTGCCAATGAGTCCAATGGGCCTTCTAATATCACAACGGGCTGTTGTCCATCATTGTAATTAGTGTGGGCCCTTAAAATAAAAGGTGACCCACTTAGCAATGATAAAAATAAGGGATAATGCATTAATAATTTATCATTATGTTGAGATTAATGAAAGAATATTCAAGAGGGCAAAGACAACTTTGGATAAGAGAAAAACACTTAATCAAAATAAAGACTATAATATCCTCATAGGGGTCTGGGACCCCTTCATAGACTAAGGGCCTTCACTTGATAACCCACTTGGTTATTGAACCAAAAGCAGTCAGGGTTTTACCCCAGTCTTTGCGAGACTGATATGATTCAAGATGGTTATTTTGAGCCCTAGCTGGTTGAATGAGTTGTGTATATTGGTCGTGGCATTGCACCTCCCCGATGGTGAGGCTCTGCATTAATTAAGCTTGCAACTTTTTTACACAAGATCATTTAGAGTACACAGAGTCGGGGTTTGCTAACATCCTGCATATCTCACCACTTCTATTCATGAGCAATTGTGGGCCTAACTCTTCTGCTCTGTCCAAGCCTTAGGGGCTAGGCTAGGTGATGGCACCTCCTAGTCAATTCCAATGTTTACTACAGATGGTACCCTTAGTGGATGGTCTATGGTAGTTTGTATCTTGCATCACTTTGGTTGACGTGTGATTTGTCTATCTATCCAAGGGAATTGACGGGGTTATTAACCAATGAATAGGGACTTGCAAGATAATAAATAAAGTTTGTTTTAATATTGATTGTCAATTGGCACAAGTGGAACAATTAATGACCACATACATAAATTATAATGCACACAAATTTATTGACTTCATTCTATTATCCTACATGATATTTATAGACTTAGCATCCTTGTGATGCAGGTTCTTCATATGAGGATTTTCTAAACCAGGGTTAGGAAGTGTGGAATTGAGGACAGAATAGCTTTAGTAGGATTTAGTTTCCTTATTACAATAATTATTTAATAATTGTAATAATGGTGTGAGAGCCAACTTTACTTAGTTATTTAACTTCAAACTAATGACAAATTTGCACTTGGATAAATAGCACTGTTTATTTATGGCTTTTGAGACGTAGTAATATTATATGCTTTGTTATTTGTATTTGTGAACCTCAATTATCATGGCTCAAATAGTTAATCAAATGATTTGCATTGCTTTGAAAAAAAAATCCTCGTGATTTACCACTCACACTCTTGTTAAAAAGGGTTTTAAAATTTTGGTCTAGGTCATGGACAGATATATAAATAGTGTAATAGAGGAGGTCAGGAAGAACAAAATGGACTTGGTTAGATTAGACTTGCAGTTTAGTGTCCCCTTATCATCAAGAACTTCCCCAATCTCTCTGCGATCTCTTATTTTCAGCTGATAGATCTCGTCACTGAGACCCAAATGCAAATATTGCTTCCCCATGGCAACGAACATGCTACGGCAAATTGATGAGCATGATGAAAAACATGTAAAAGACGATCAACCAGAGGGCAACAAGCCTGCTGTGGCAGATTTTATGAGTATGATAAAGGCCATTTAAGAGTCCATGATGAAACTCATGGATGTATAGATTCCACAACAATACAGAGTGAAAGAAAGCCAGGGCCAACTTGAGGCAAGGCTTGCAACCCTTGTGCTAGGCTTGCTATCTACCAAAGGTTGGGAGGAGTAATGCTAACGTGACGTTGAAAAACGTACGTGAAAAGTCTACTTCATCTTCCCATCATCATTGATGAGTGGGACCCATTTTTGTGGGTCCCATTCATCAATGGTGATGGGAAGATGAAGTAGACTTTTCATGTACATTTTTCAACGTCATGTAAGCATTTTTCGGTTGGGAGGGATTAACACATGAGTGAAAGCCAACGCTTCTCGGAGCATCCAACTGAATCCCTCAACAATCTAGACGGTGGATTTCCAACAAGCCACCTTGTCACATAGCAAAAAGCCACTTCCTCTTAGTCACATTCATACGAACTATGGCTACGCTGTAGGCACCCTTCCATGGCCTACGAAGGGGTTTGCTAAAAGCCCAATGCTGGTCATCCACACCCTGTATGGGAAAATGCCCAGGAGAACATCACAACAGAGGCATACCACCAGTTCAAGAAAATGTAGGAGAAGATTACATACAATTTAGGCCTTATAACTGAGCTGTCTATCATGACTGTCACTTCGCAGACCGAGCCATATTGCTTGGCATTTTCCCAACAAACAAGCTCAGATTGCACACCTTAATCCTCCAAAAATTCAGCAGCAATGACTCAACTGATTGTTTGCACATAACGTGTTTGACAGAGTTTCCCTCTCCTTCCTTCAACCCTTATTCTTCTGAACCCTTATCCCATATCCCTTTCACATCCTCATGTCCCCCGCTCTTAACCCAGTCAGTACATACCACCCTACATAGAAAATATGTTACTACTAACAGAGAACATCCTCCTACATCACCATCATGAAAATAATAATAACGCTGATGATAATGATAGAAAAATTAAGTAAGATATGAGCACATACAATGTCAAGAACAATCAGACTCAAAACAGTCAGAATATTGCACTTACACTTCGAGTTTTTTCTAAAATTACTTTTAAAATGCCATCAATTCACTCTGTAAATAACTGAAGAAGTTCACATGTTAAGCACCAACCTTATAGAAATGCATAAAAATGTAAAGGTAAAATGACAGAAACTGTGGTGAGAGAAACATTAGGCTACATGTAGGATGTTTGCGTCCAATGCGAAGGTCAAGGGTTTAGCTCCCAGTAGTGTGCCAACATCATTATACTCCCTTGTCTTATATTAATAGCTACATTTGGAAAAATGGTGGTTTTTATTAAACGGTGAAACCAACATCTAAGAGAAGGAAAAATAAGCTTATGGTATAACAAAATGGAGATATTAATATGGAACAAACTTTTTTCCCAAATGGAGCCATTAATTTAGGATGGAGGGAGTATAACATTGGAAAAATTATTTAAATAATAATTTAAAAAAAAATATTTACCAAAGTGGTGTTGCTTTTTACCACGCAAGCACCAGTTAAGCAACTGGCGCCTGCGTAGCTTTTTTTAAAAAGAATTTATATAATTTCATCCTTTGGGAAGGACGAAATCAGGTTTAAGTTGATTTCATCATTTTAAATGACGAAATCGGTTTATCAATTTATAAGACTTAACCCGATTTCGTCCCTTAGAAGGACGAAATCACCTTAAGGCGATTTCGTCCTTCTAAACGACGAAATTGCCACACTTGGCAATTTGCACATCCATTGTTGGCCAGAAGCTCGTAGCTCCACTGCATGTGTTCCTCCGCCTCGTCAGAGAGATGGTGATCTTCCAACTCTACTACTGGTATCATAGTTTCCACTACACCATTCATCAGGCGGCATTGTCGGGCAGCGCCAATTCTCCGTTATGTCTGCCCTACTGCTATTTTTGGCTCTTCCTCCTGCTATTTTTTGGAGTTCTCTCTAAAACCTGGATTGTGGTCCACAGCTGTGCGTTTGAAGTTTTATGTGAACTTGTGTTCTATGCAGTACGAACCACCAGCTTCTTATGAAGAGGTCTTTGACAACATTTTTGCTTACATTGACCCGATTATTCACTTGGTTCGGCCCAGGAAGCTGTTGTACATGGCAATTGGTATGTTTCCAAGCTTCTCTCCGTTCTTTTTCGTTGCATCCTGTTCTCCAAATGTAGTTGTTACGTTCATCATGTCACCTTTTTTTCGTTCTTGTTCTTTAACAACACTGATGTGCCTTGGAAGACCCTCTAAGATTATCAAATCCAATAAGAAAGTGATAACAGTTCAGGATTAAGTCATATAGTACAAGTCAATTTTGGTGTTGGATTTCGGATTCAGGGCCAGGCACTCCTCAGAGTTAACCACAGGTGAAATAAATCCACAGGGTGCTGGAACTCATGTCTGTGAATTCGTCGGATTAAATTATGTGAGATATGTATCATGAATTCATTCCAATGTACATGGTGGAACTATCTTATCTAACTTGCCCCCTTTCAAGTTGGTTTAGTTCATTAATGTTCTTTAAATTTTATGTTTGTTATTCCGAACTAATTAAAGATGGAGTGGCACCACAAGCGAAGTTTAATAAGCAGCGATCTGGACGAATTCTAACAGCAAAAGCTGCAGAGCTTATTGTGAGCCCCTTTATGCCTTCGTTGTGATAATTTCTGTTGGGATTATATTTTTCAATAGTATAGTGTTTTACTAGTATCTTGTTTTCTTTCGCTAAGTGTTTGGATTTTTTGTCACTGAATTTAAATAGGATGAATTTAACTTTTACCCAAACACTCAGCTCTAAATTCTATTGTTATAGCCCCTGGAACAGAATTTATGAACAACATATTAAATGCTCTACATCAATACATATGCTCAAGATTAAACACCGATATCAGATGGAATGGCATTTAGGTAATGATGGTAACTGTTATGTTTATACTTACTACTGAATGCAGTGATTTTGGTTGGTTGCTTAAAATCCACTTCATATATATTCAAATGTTCCTGCACTATCTGTTCATAGTTTTGCAATTGAATGTTGTTTTTTAAGTTTTTATCAACAATTATCAGCAATAATCTATGTTTTAAGCATTCTGCTTTGATATGTTATTGACCATGATTGCGATCATTCTTTTATTTATTCAATCAGGATATCTTTTCTATAAAGAAGCAGCATGATTTCCTAACCTCTTCTAAAGCAGTTAGGAAATCAGATGCAGGATGTAGTCCTGCAGTTAGCAGAGACTTTTCGAAGATTTCATTTGAGGTATTATTAAGTGTTCTTTCAATCATTCATGGCTACTTTCTTATCTTAACTAGAATCTAATATTTGGATCCTTTTGTAGTTTTTGCAAGTGTGGATATTAAGAGAATATCTACAACTTGACATGGAAATCCCTGATGCGCCTCATGAAGTGGATTTTGAGAGAGTTGTAGATGATTTTGCGTTCATGAGTTTCTTTCCTTCCACATCTACTGTCCCTTGAGATGCATGAGGTTTATATCTCCGTTTCTCTGTTCTTGATTTATGACCTATTAGTATCATTCATGTTGGCAGTAGTCATTATAATGTACTGTTTTTTTATTCTTATATCAAAGGACAATGTACTGTTTCTAGGCATATAGATGTTTTTTTATTCTTATATCAAAGGACAATGTACCGTTTCTAGGCATATAGATGTTTTTTTATTCTTATATCAAAGGACAAGGTGTTGTATAGCATGAAGCTTATAACATATTGAATCTTCTTGCAG
This sequence comes from Saururus chinensis, assembly GCA_035235625.1. Classification (NCBI taxonomy): domain Eukaryota; kingdom Viridiplantae; phylum Streptophyta; class Magnoliopsida; order Piperales; family Saururaceae; genus Saururus; species Saururus chinensis. Next base: position 8,093,460 of record CP141141.1, read on the forward strand.
ACCATTACGGAGGTAGATATTGAGAAAACAACACTCTGGAATGAGTGTCAATAGGGGCAACAAAGAGACAATAACAGGTAAGAATTTTGACCATAATTTTTTTTATTTTTATGTACGTAGACAGAAGGTAATATCTAACTAACTACTACCAGGTGCTGTGGTAGAGGGAAAGTGTGCCAATGGTTCCTATTCTAATCAGAACTTCAAAACTGATTCAAGAGAAGTTCGGAATAAGGAGATTTATGTGCCTCCATATCGTCGGGATTCAGAGGCTGGTTTGGGATGCATTCAATCAAGGAAGGTGAAAGCTTGGGATAAGGGCAACAATAGCTCAACAACGGGATGGCCGAAAGATTGGCAGCAGAAGCCTACATTTCGGGCTTCTGGGGGCCGAGGAGCCCTACCTCCTCTTTCAAGGGCAGACAAAATGGAGAATTGGCACTGCCTGACAATACCGCCTGATGAATAGAGTAGTGGAAACTATGATACCAGTAGTGGAGGTGGAAGATCACCATCCCTGTGAAGAGGTGGAGGAACACATGCAGTGGAGCAACGAGCTTCTGGCCAACAATGGATGTGCAAATTGCCAAGTGCAGCGATTTCGTCGTTTAGAAGGACGACTTCTGAAGGACAAAATCGGGTTAAGTTATAAATTGATAAACCGATTTCGCCCTTTAAAAGGACAAAATCAACTTAAAACTCATTTCGTCCTTCTAAAAGACAAAATCATATAAAAATTAAAAAAAAAGACACAAATGAGCCAGCTGCTTGGCTGGCACCCTGAGTGGCAAAAAGCAACACCACTTTGGGAAATATTTTCCAAAGTGATCCGAATTAGTAAAAAAAAATTAATTATTATTTAAATAATTTTCCCTATAACATTCAACAAAATATTAATACAACAGCATCAAAAAAACCAAGTGACATCCCATTCCTATGAGTATTTATATCCCACTTCATCTTATAGATAACTTCATACCTACTTCATACAAATAAAAAAGACATATGAAAGAGTTACAGGCTTGCATAAAAATGGAAAATGACAACCATAAACTATTCACTTACAAAAAAATAGGAAAGTAACACTACCAAACCCATATTATAGAGACTTATTCAACCTAATATGGGAATCTAAAAGTAGGGACGTAGCAAGAGAAAAGTCAAGCATCTTTATATTAGCTTCAAATATGACATGGCTCAAAACCATAAACAGAAAAAAAATCACATAATTCAGGTAAAAAAGTGTATATAAGCTCATTGCAAAGACCTTCCATGCTGAGAAAAGTCCTTCACTGTTGGAACAGAGTCTTCAGGAAGCCCAACCATTGACTTGAATTCCCGGATGTCATTGCAAAGATCCTCAATGCTTTTGATAGACCTCAATACCTTTGCTCCCTTATGAGCCCTAATAAAACATATCAAATACAAAAGAAAACAAAACTTAAAATATGTATTAATTATAATGAACATCACTTTTTATAATGAACATCACTTTGTAAACAAGGGAGTTTCCTCCACTATGCCTTTTCATTCAGAAAAAGGAAATTTACATTTATACCTACACCTTAGATTCAAATAATATGTAAACCTTCCGCAATACTCAAGTTTTCACAATAGAATATATTTAAACCAAAAAATGTATCCATTAAGAAGAAATAAATTGTGCATAAAAGAAATTAAATAGATGCATATTAACAAACATAATCATAATCAAGTAGCGCATTTTTCCAACAATTTGGGGTCCGCAACATGGATGTTACACGTCCATTTTAGCATTTTGTTTTGGCAACTCTTCCGTAAGAGATAGCATAGTTATATCCTTTCTTATTAACTTCATCGAAGTTCTCTTAGGTCTCCCTCTTTTGGCATCATTTACATAAATACCTTCTTACCGGGGCATCCATCGGTCTTCTTTGTACATGCTCATACTAATGCAACCTACACTCTCATATCTTTTCCCCTAAAAGTGCTACCCCTAAGTTCTCACGTACATACTCATTTCTAATCCTATTTTTCCTAATTATTATACTCATCCACCTTAGCATCTCATTCTAACAACATTCAATTTATCTATACGACTTTTCATTGGTGCCCAACCCAATATTCTACTCCATAGAGTATTGTAGGCCTAATAGCTGTCCTATAGAACTTACTTTTAAGCCTATTTGGGACATGCATATCACACAATACTCCCGACGCCGCCCTCTATTTTACCCTCCCTTCATTAATCATATGTACCACATCACTATCGATATCTCCCTCTTTATAGATAATGGATGCCCAAATATCAGAATTGCTCACATCTTGGCACCTCTTGCCTATCAATCTCGACTAAAGTTCTAACTATAATTCTACTTTCCTTAAAGTTAAACTCCATATACTTAAGGGTGCTAAAGCAAGCTCAGCTCGAGTTCAAGCTTGAACTCAAAATTAGTCAAGCCAAGCTCAATCATAGCTATGTTAGTTCAACTTGGCTCAAGGCTTGAGAAAAGCTCATATTCATAGTATTTATATATAGATTTCAAGTCATCCACATTTCAACTCCTTTCATAATATATATTATTGTTCACTTTTTTCATATATGATATAAGTAAAACCTACCACATAAGAATTATGACCATTTTTTTACTACTATAAATTCAAACTAATTAAAACATACATATATTAATCTTTCCATCCTATGTTAATAGTGTGGGATTAGAAAATTAAAATAAACTTATATTAGTTTATTTAATTTTTTAATCCATACCTTGAATGAGCAAGGTATTGGGTTGATGCGTTAGGAGTCACAATATTTACATCTCTCTACTAAACTAATATATTATATAAAAATATTATAAACATTGATTACAAAATCAAGCCAGCTCGCAAGCTAATACAAATTGACTCGAGTTCAACTCGAATGCGAAGTTGAAATTTCAAGTTCAAGCCAAATCAGCCTAAAGCTCGACTCGGCTCGTTAGCACCTCTACATATGCTCCATCTTTGTCCTATTTTTTTAAAACCTTTTGATCCTAGAGCTTCCCTCCCCAGTTCTAGTTTGGCATTTAACCCTGTTAACCTTATTATAATCTTGTCAACTAAAATTACACCATATGCAAAAAGCAAGCACCAAGGTAACCCATTGTACATGTGCAATTAGTTCATCCGTAACGGAGCAAAATGATGAAGGCTTAAGGCCGACCCTTGATGTAGACCTATTGTGATGAGGAACTCCTTAGTTTCTCCGCAATTGTTTCTACACTAGTCACTACCCCATTGTACATGTCTTTAATAATATCGATATAACCTCTTATATCTCCCTTCTTCAAGACACTCCAAATGAGCTATCGAAACACTTATCATAAGCTTTTTCTAAATCAATAAAAGTCATATAGAGGTCTTGTCTCCTATCTTTGTACTTCTCTACTAATTGTTGTAACAAGAAGATTGCCTCAGTTGATTACCTCTCTGGCATGAAACCAAACTGGTTTTCACTAACTCTAGTTACTTTCCACGAGCATCTTTCTACCACTCTCTCCCATAACTTCATAGTATGACTCATAAGTTTTATACCCCTATAGGTTGTACAACTTTGGATGTTCCCCTTATTTTTTTTATAGAGGTATAAGGGTGCTTCTCCTCCACTCCTCGTTATCATCTTTCACTTCCAAATATTGTTAAATAACTTAATCAACCAAGTTAAGTCAACACCCCCACCAAAACACTTCCATACTTCAATAGGAATTCCACCATGTCCAAATGTTTTGCCTTTCTTCATCTTCTTTAAGGTAACTCCTACCTCCTTTATTGTAACTCTCCTAAAATAGGTTATATCCTTAACAAGATTAGAGTCAATATCGTGACCACCAACATAATCTTCATTCAATAATTGCTTGAAATACCCTTTCTATCTCTCCTTAATTTCCTCATTCTTTACTAAAACCCTTTGATCGCCACTTTAAATGCACCTAACTTGATCTAAGTCCCTACTTTTCTTCTGTCTTAACTTAGCTATCTTATATATGTCCCTCTCCCTCTCCTTCAATCCTAATCTATTATATAAGTCATCAAAAGCTTTAAATCTAGCTTCACTGGCTACTTTTTTGGCCTCTCTTCTAACCTTAATATATCTCTCACAACACTCCTTAGTTTTACATTTTCGTCACTCTTTAAAGGAACATTTCTTTTCCTTGAGAACACTTTGAACGTCCTCACACCACCACCATGTTTCCTTCTTTAAGTCTTCTCTTCTCCACACTTTCCCAAGCACTTCTTTTACCAACTTTTTAATGCAATTAACAAATATAATGGAAAATATCTTAAACACCCAACTTTCAAATTTTATTTTTATTATATCCAATATATTGTTATTACATCCAACATACCCTTATTTTAAAATTTCCTATCTATTATACCCATTAAAACATTAAAAACCAACCTTATCTTTCTATTTCTAGCGAAAATAATAATTGCCTATAACATGGTAGGTCCACAGCATACAAGGCCCACAACATGGTGGGCCCACAACATGGTGGGCCCACAACATGGTGGGCCCACAATGAAATGGGCCCACATGTTGGAAGACCTATAAAATGGACTCATAGGCCATAACATGCAGGGCCCACGATATTATGGACCCACAATATTGGGGCCCACATGTGGGGCCGACAACAATGGTCCCACACCACAGTGAGGCCACTGGTGACTGGTGAGACATAAGGGGCCATAACATGACATGCACACTACATAAGGGTAGTGTTGGATTTTAATAATACAAACAGGTATATAATAGATATGAAATTTTAAAATTTGGGCATGTTGGATATGATAAAAATATCTTGGACATAATAGAAATGAAAGTTTGAAAGTTGTTTTTTAACATATTTTCCCAACATATAAACAAGCATGATGCAGGTCAGACAAGCAAAACCCAAAATCTCCACAAGACAGCTTAGTATGAGGAAAATGTGTCCTACAAAAAGACTCTAAGACTGGAAGGCTAACAACCTTTCTTTTCCGGAAGAGCACGAAATGATTAGGCTCCTACGTCCAAGAGAAGGCGAAGGTGACGAGACGGAAGCAGAGAAGTAACTCGAAGCAGCGCAGAAGGAGGTCGAGAAGAGAAGCAAGGCCATGCACCGCTTCTCAGAGGATCTTCTTTCACATGAATCGGGCTCACAACTCAGCTCAGAAGAAGCCGGAGCGGTCGAAGACGAGATTGTAGGTCTCTGGGTCTTGAATCTGTTGATCGATCGTTTGAAGAGCGAGAGTTACACGCGTCCCTGTCTCAGTCTGACGCACCAGAAAAGACCCCTGAGGAAGAAAGGAGGGCCCCACTCCGGTTGCATGTATGCGAAAGGTGATTCTCTTTCGGCCAAGGACAGGTACCATATCAGGAAATAGAGATGTTTTTCTAATACCCTACTCGAGTGGCGTCATGACCGTGAGCCCTCCTAAGTGGATGCTTTTGCATGTTGACGTACCTTTTTTTGTTAATTAAAGTCGATGTCACTTTTCCAAGGTTAATAAAGAAATGACTAATGCTACAGAGATATCAATTATTGACGTGTACATAGCAATAAAGTTAAGAACCAGCCAGCCCTATTTATGCATAAGCCATAGATTTCGATTGTGAGAGGGTGGACTGGCTAAAACAAGGGGTGGGGAGTTTTTACCCATTGTAAATTTTGTGCTAAATTTTTAAATCTGAATTTGTCACCATTTTAGGTTTGGCTTAATTTTTTGTTGGTTTTTTAAGCTGGTTTGGGAAGCTTTTACTGCTTGGGGTATTATTAATAAATTGGTTTTTGGATGGACATTTTATTACTTGATTAATTTTTGGACCTCATAAAATTGGGTAAGCTTCTCGCGACTCCCTCCCCCTCTAGCCTTTTTGGCGACCCTAAGTAAATTGTTCCTAATATTGCTCTTAATTTTTTTAAACAAGCCAAAATGATCCCTAAGTGAATTGAAGTCAAATATCAAACTTGTCACTATAGATGTGAAGAAGTTACTTCATCAATATTAAAACATTGATTTTTAGAGCCCATTTATCAAAATAGAAAGCCCAGCATTATTGTGATACATCACATTTAAAACAAAGTACTCCAATAAAACTTTAGATCTCACTCTTTCCATTAAGAACTATCATAATTTTATCATTTTTGCCAATTAAAACTCTCCTAGAATGCCAAAAAATGTATCAAATAAATTAGGATAACTAGCAAAAATGCACATGCATTATGCATGTAAATACATATTAGATAAATTAAATTAAATTATAAATTAAATGTCTTCATTGCATGTTATAGTTACAATACCTTTGAGGATCACAATGATCATTAATTATACACACAAACTCTATATTAACCTATATACACCCATAGTATATAACTATGAATCCAAATCTCATAGACTAAATATCACAGGTTGGCGAAGATAATCGTCTCCAAAGATTTTGTGTTGTAGATCACATTATTCATATTCAGGACCAATTTTGCAGTTGGTCTCATTTGATAGGGCTCTTTGGGGGTTTTCCAAGACCGTTATAAATACATAACTCTAAATATGTATAATATATGTAAAAAAAAAAAAAAAAAATTATTGAAAAGTGTACTATATACATGAGGCCTACAAAAAAGTTCAAAAAAACATAATCATGTGGGATCTCATTTGATAGAGATCATCAAGAGCTTTATAATAGTATCAAGAACATACGGATCCGAGTTCGTGAGTACAAGATAAAATATTTTAAAGTTAAAATCAACATACCCTAAAAAATAGGGATTATGATTCTAATATATTTAGCTTTTTTAGAATTAGGATGAGTCAAGTAGGGGTAAAATAGGGATTTATAGTATAAAACATGGGTCATATAATTAGAATTTGAAATTTTTATAGTACACAAATTTGCTTTACATTATAGTATGATATCAATAATGGCATTTGAATGAATCTTCCACTTATTATCACTTGACTCCTATAATTTTTGGGGAAATCTTTACTTCTCCAATAAGAATTTTTCCCATGTTAAAAAAGATCAATCAACCATACTACTATATAAAATGACAAGGGTGACAATAGATTTTTTGTCAAATTCCTAGTTGTGGCCCTAATTTTTTTCAAACACAATTTTTAAAAATATCATAGTGAAAACTCAAATTATTTTTTATTTTTACTTTTTTATGAAAATATTTGTCAAGATATATTAGGGTGAAAACCATGAATATTTCAAACATACAAATATTATATCAAAGTACTATATAAATTAGAGTCAAATCACATCATAAATTGAACAAGATCTCACCCTAGTACATGTCTAAAAGGCATAATACAAACCAATGTAAATTAACTAGGCGTTCACATGCTAACAATCATTCACACATAAGTCTAATAATGTCACGATTCGGATTTTTAAAAACCTTTTTAAATAGTATAAATGGTAAGTCATGAGAAAAAAAATTTAAGCACAAAACAAACCATAAAGAATAGTCTATCCATCTAAATACAAGTTCGTCATCCATCTAAGTACAAGTCCATTATCCATCTAAAAATAAATAACTAAGTTAACTCTTACACTAAAGATACACTTATGTATCAGAATTACCAAAACGAAGAACTACATCCCATGCTCGTCAATCCTGATCTCACTTGTCGTTGCCTAGAAAACATGCAACCAACCAAGCCATACAACCAAACAACGACAATAGAACCTCTCTATCCTCTGGAGAAGAATTTCCAAATGAACAAAAGGTTTCATTAATGTTTTTTGGATTGGCCAACATTACTAGATTTTAGTTGCCTATGTACTCATCAGGCAACATCTCCAATGTTTCCAACAAGATTGGATCCAGACGTAGTTCTGCCTATAAACTACAATATCTCAAGAAGCATATAATCCAACATGCAATGCTTAAGTATTTTCAATCAACCTACATTTTATGCAATTTCTTTAATTATTCTACTTGTGCTAATTAAACAAACAATGTCATTAATTATCTCAAAACCCTTGTCCAATCTCTTCGATGTATAGACACATCATATGCCAACTAAAATGACATATGACACTAATCAACCTTCATTGTTTTAACCCAACTCTAGGTTTAACATAATATAAATAGGTGTTTGCTTAGAGATAACTCGACTCTTGAAGAAATCCCTAGACATAGGACTCCAACATTGGAGTAAATTACTTAACAACAATTTAACCCAAATCCCGAGGGCTCTCAATAGCTTGCCACAAATTTGGAGAAGAAGTTCCCAACTATGCTCATGGCACAGATTGGTGAGAAACCCAAGTCTTCCATGATGTTCCTGCAACTCTGCTTTTCATATGCACTATATGGTCATGTGAAGACCTACGGGAAACTCGCAGTAAAGACCTCGGTGGCTAATATCCAAACTGTCATGGCAGTGAAGAAAGTGTAAAAGTATCACAATCTCTACCCTCCCAACTCAGGGAGAAAAATGTCTTCTAAGACATTAGTAATGTAACTCACAGAAGTATAAGGTCTTTATGACCATTGACTCCCCCAAATATTCAAAACTTAAATTAGATTATTTTCATCCAGTCAAGTATTCGCTCAACCATTTGGGTCCTCTTCACATTGTGAATCTGCCCAATAAATAGCTCATCCACTAAGCTGACTCAGAAAACATCCCAAACCTTAATAGTCTCCATGAGACTAGGGTAAACTCACATAACTACCCTTGGTTCATTAACTAAGGTAAAATGTTATGTCAGGGCCCCGTTCACTGCATGAACTAGTCTCAAACCCTATTTAGGGTATTTTAGTCTTTATCTTAAATATATGTTCTCCCCCCCAATCCAATGGCAACCAATATCTCTTAATTAATCTTCATTAATCTAAAGTTACTATTATAAATAAATTTATCAATAATAAAAGCATACATCAAATTAAGTAATATAAATAACATTAAGTGACACAAGTCCAATAATAATAAACAGATGCCCATTACACTCAAATGCAAGGCTAGTGCTCAGTGAACCCAAAGTTGTACATGGGGAAATTAGGGTGTAGGACCCCTTAATCTTTCCGTAAGAATAACATGGTCATCAGTAAGAAGTGGTAGCTGAATTATATATGGATGGAAAATAGATGGAAAGAGCTTCAAAATGCCACCAAGAACGCGCTAAACGGAGTCCGGATGAGGGAGATATGACCGTTCAAAGTTGACTATAATGTGTAGGACCCGTTTACCCGAATCGGACGCGTAAATTGTCCGTTTAAGTTGCGATACGGGCCCGATCAATTACTATTCCAAAATTGTGTTTTTGGGGCCTAATTTTTTCATGGGATTAGGAGTCCTAATCCCATGTCTATAAAAAGGTGAATTAGGGCTTGATAGGGGGAGTTTTTTTGGACGGTTAAGGGAAGGAGGATTCTTTGGACGAAGCGGTCGTTCGAATTTTCCGGTGATAATCAGGTGAGGCGTGGCGGGGTGTTGGCGGTGGTGGATCGACAACAACGTAGCCTCAAAGGTAAGACTTCGAATTTAGATTGGTGGAGAATTAGTTAACTAATTTGATTAAATTTTATATTGAATTTGTACATACTATTAATATGAATAGTAATATGTTAGATGTGTTGATTTCGGTCGCCGGAATCGGTATTGAAGGGGGGCTGCACTGTCCTAGCCACGGCGGCCCTGGCTTTGGCGGCCCTCGCAGCCACCGCTGCTGGCCGCCGAGTCGTCAATATAACAAAAAATGGAATGAGAATAAGGGGTTGGGCGGGGCTGCGTAGGCCATCGGGGCTAGCCCTGGCTGCACAGGCCCGGTCGCGCTAGCCCTGGCTGTGTAGGCCAGGGCGGCGCCAGCCCCGGATGCGGCGGCCTGGCCGCTGTGGCAAAGCCGCCGCCGCCTCACAGTTGTTTAAAAAAAAAAGAGAAGAAAGTGGCAGTTTTTGGCCACCACCCGGCCACTGAATGGCAGCGGGACCGACGCTGTTGGTTCTACCATACGCCAGCGGTCGGAAAACCAGTGAGCCGCCATCCCACCGCCGTGGTGGGGGGTGGCACCGCCAGAGGCCATTCGGCCTCTAGCCAGTCGTGGGGCAGACGACCCCACACGGGTCGTCTGTGCTTCCCGGACCGGGTCGGCTGACCCGATCCGGTCCGGTCCTATTTTTTTTAAAAGAGAACAATTTATATTCCCTGAACCGGGTCCGGTTCAGGGGGTTAATTGTGTCAAAAAAATCCTAGAAAATTACTATTAGACCTGGAGAGGTTTCAGATTATCTGACCGAGTTTCATCTTGGGTAAAAATCCCAGAGCCTCTAAAATGACCTTTTTACCCCTGTTAGTTAATCATCGTATAGTATTAACTTACTCGAGTTCGAGGCTCTGGTTTAGGGGCCTATGAGTAGATCTAAAATTTGAGAAAATTCTCAATGAGAGTTTAATGGGTAAACTAATTATAGGCCAAACCTTTTGGTAAGGAAAAATCCCAGTGAGTGGTTAATAGACCCTTTTTGCCCTTAGGGTTTATAGTAAACCGTTAGTCAGAACCTGGGTCGGTTCAAGGGGTTCACGACCCCGTCATACGCCAGGAAAATTACACAGAGTCCATGAAGGATAGTAGTACCCTTGAGTTGAATTTTGGACCCATTGGATATCATTAAGGCCTTAAACCAAATGATAGAAATACCCCTTAGGGTGGACCCGCCCACATTCGTGTGAATGGAAGCGCAGGTGAGTCTGAGATTGAGCTTTGTGAGAGGTCAATGACTTAAATTAATAGAAGGGCAGTAAAATGACTAGAATGAACCAAGGGAGGGGAGGTGGAATTACCATAATGCCCTTAGGGGGCAGTATGTTCTATTTCCGCTAAAACGGATAATCTAGCAACCGAGCGTTAGGGTGCCCTAGAATGATGTTAAATGACTTCAAAAGAAAGGGGTGTGACCAGCAAGTGACACGATGACCTTGACAGGTCATAGTGTCATGGGGAAATAAGGGGTAGAACCCTAATTCTCATGTTTAAAATAGCATATTACTTGTGTATGCAACCGAGTATATCGGTCGACTAGAGTGTTATATATGTAAATTGCGGTATGCGTTAGAGTTGTTACACTCTTGGGCTTAAACTAGTTAAGCCCTAGCCCTGCAAATGAGTGCAACGGGCCTTTATTCATTCTTTACACATTCGTGTGAATGTATGTTATTTATGTTGATTATGCTTGTGCATGCTTTTATTGTTGATGCTTTAATTTATATCAGTAACTTAAGATTAATAAAGATTAATCAAGAGACATGGGTTGCTGTCGGTTTGGAGGGAGATCATCTAATCAAGATAAAGACTAAAATACCCTTAATAGGGTTTGGGACCGGTTCATGGGTTTGAATAGGGCCCTGACATAGAATTTTACCTTGGTTAATGAACCAAGGATGGTTATGGGATGTTCTCTGAGTCATAGCTCAGTGGATGAGCTATTTATTGGGCTGATTCACAAGGTGAAGAGGACCCAAATGGTTTAGTGGATACTTGACTGGATGAAAATAATCTAGTCTAAGTTTAGATGTTTGGCAGAGTCAATGGTCATAAAGACCTGAGGCTTTTATGGATAATGCTGGAGATTGCGATATGCTTCTTCATCGCCACGATGGTTTGGGTATTGACCAAAGGGTCTTTACCGCGGGTCTCCCGCAGGTCTTCCCAGGACTATTTAGTACATACAAAAAGCAGAGTTGTATGAGCATCATGGAAGGCTTGTGCTTCTCGCGCAGTCTGTGTCCATGAGCACAGTTGAGATCCTTTTCCCCAGATTCGTGGCAAGCTATTGAGAGCCCTGGGGATTTAGGTCAAGCTGCTATTAAGCAGTCTACTCTAAGGTTGGAGTACTTTATTTGGGGATTTCTCGAGGGGCGAGTCATCTTCGAGTTATAGATTTGATAGTATTAATTGTCGAACAAGAGTTGTGAGATAATTAATAACATTGTTTGTTGTTGCTTGTTAAATAGACAAGTGGAACGATTAAATGACTTACTAAAATGTAGGTTAAATATACTTAAGCATTGCATGTGTGGTGCTATGCTTATTAGGATAGAGTAGTTTTTAGGCAGAACTACGTCTGGATCCGATCTTATTGGAAACATTGGAGATGTTGTTTGATGAGTACGTAGGCAACTAACATCGGGTGATGTTGGTCCGATCCGAATAATATTAATTAAAACTTTTGTTCTTTGGAAGCTCATTTGCTGAAGGGCAGAGAGATTCTATTGTTGTGTTGTTGTTTGGTTTCCTTTGTTGTAGATTCTCTAAGCGACGATAAGTGAGATCAAGATAGGCGAGCACAAGAAGAAGTTGTTACATTTCTGCAACTCCGGTATGTATGTGTACCTTTAGCGTGAGAGTCAACTTATTATTTATTTTCAGACGGACGATGGACTTGTACTTAGATGGATGAGCTGTTCTTTATGAATTTTCAGACGTTAAATAATATCATATGATTTGATATCCGTATTTGTGAACCCCAGTTATCATGACTTGGATATTTAATCGAATGGTTTGTTTTGTATTTAAGAAAGAAAAAAAAATTCGCTACTTACCGTTCGTGCTATTTAAAAATGCTTTTAAAAATCCGGGTCGTGACAGAATTCAAGCCCAAGAATGTAAATAGCTCTAATGCATCACATGAGTTATGTATATAATACCCTAGTGGATCAATGCACTCGGTTCCAAACACATGTAATACTATAACACCCCGAAATTTCTATGTTTTAAAATTCAGGCATTTGGGCCCATTAACGAGTTTTAAGGCCCATTAATGGTTTTTCTTCAAATTAGACTATTTTGTACTTAATTTTTTCAGAGAAGCCTTAAGACATTTGATAAGGCTCGGCGAGACGAACATATCGAGCCCAAGAACGTGTCAAATGGACACCTGGATAGTAGGTTATGGCATTGGGAAGCATGTCATAGGCAGGACCCATTTTAAATCTGCTAGAAAACATGCCCTTGTGTGGTTTTGTTTCGAAGGGCTTGTTGATACGAGTCCAACAGTACCAAGAATGCATGATTCCAAGTTCGGGGTAGGGAATTACACTCGTTTAAAGATTTAATTTTTGTTTTAATTTTAAAAACGAAAATAAAATAAAATAAAATATGTTTTGTGAGTCAGCCCTGGCGTCAACCAGCCCTGCCGCAATGCGGCAGATTGAATTGATGCAATGTGGCAGTGCATGCAGCTAGCCTGCTGCATGAGCCATTCGGCTCCTGCAGCTGGTCAAATGTGTGACACGTGTTGCACATCCGAAAGCCCTTGTGGTCTATTTAAGGGAGAGGGGAATGGGAAGCTCAAGTCGCCCAAACCCTCTTCTCTTCCTGTTTCCTTGTTTTACACCCGTTTGTGGGGGGGTTAAACGTGCATATCTTTGTCATTTCTCACCCGTTTTTACCCATTTAAAAACTAAACCTACTTAATTTGAGGGTGCCCGACGTCATGAGAGGGTCTGTTTTTCGAGATATACTCTCTAAAAGGTGGGAATGACCTAGGGTGATAGGAGGCCTTGTCCGTGATCCTCTGGCCGAAAACGAGGAGACTATCCTCGCGCTAGGGGAGGTTATGCCCGCCTCACCCCAACGAGGCAAGGAGACTGTCCCAGCTCTAGGGGAGGTTCTGCCCACATCATCCGAGCCGAATGAGGAGACTGTCCCGATGTTAGGGGAGGTTCTGCCGGCCTCACCCGAACCAGACAAGGAAATTATCTCCGCGCAAGGGGAGGTGCCGCCCACCGCTTTTGCGCCGACTACAAGTGTAGGTGGTTTTAAACTCTAATTTTGTGCTACAACTAAGCGTTATATTTTATAATTTATTTGTATCTTAAATAAATTATTATTTTTAAATGGATACAATTAAGGGTGGACATGCGCTAAAATAATAGCGTTGTGTACGCCTCTTAGTAGGATTTGGTTGTGATACGTCTATTAAATTATTAATATTATTTAGAATATATTTACGAATGATTTGACTGGTTTTGATGGGTAGCTATTTGGTACAAAGCCCAAAAGCTATCGGAGTTATAACTCCCAGGTATCGCCTTTTATGCCATATGGCGTGCTCATGAAGTTTGATATCATGGGAAGATCCTCTTCATTCTGATCTACTTGCCCCACGAGCACGGGTGTATGTCGCTCGGGTATCGGCGATATTCTGTGAACGATGATTAATCTGATTTTAATTTATTTATCGGATTTTTGCTACGAATGAACTATCTGAATTTATCGGATTCTGTGAAGAACTATTTTGTCTGACTTTTTGTGTAAGAAGTGCGTTGGATTCAATTAGTCGATATTATTATTTTGAAGTCGACTTTTGAATATTAATTATTATGAGAATATTTTATGTATATTTATTTTTGCTTTATGTTTTAGCATATTAATAGAATTTAATTCTATCTATTGAGTATAATTATACTCACCCACCCCTAGACGTTGCATGTCACAACCCAGATTTTTAAATACATTTTTAAATAGCACGAATGGTAAGTAGCAAATTTTTTTTTTCTTCCTTAAATACAAAACAAACCATTCAATTAAATATCCAAGTCATGATAACTGGGGTTCACAAATACGGATATCAAATCATATGATATTATTTAACGTCTAAAAATTCATAAAGAATAGTTCATCCATCTAAGTACAAGTCCATCGTCCGTCTGAAAATAAATAATAAGTTGACTCTCACGCTAAAGGTACACATACGTATCGGAGTTGCAAAAATGTAACAACTTCTTCTTGTGCTCGCCTGTCTTGATCTCACTTGTCGTCGCTTAGAGAATCTGTAGCCAAGGAAACCAAACAACAACACAACAATGGAATCTCTCTGCCCTTCAGCAGATGAGCTTCCAAAGAACAAAAGGTTTTAATAATATTATTCGGATCGGGCCAACATCACCCGATGTTAGTTGCCTACGTACTCATCAGACAATATCTCCAATGTTTCCAACAAGATCGGATCCAAACGTAGTTCTGCCTAGAAACTACCCTATCCTAATAAGCATAGCACCACACATGCAATGCTTAAGTACATTTAACCTACATTTTAGTAAGTCATTTAATCGTTCCACTTGTCTATTTAACAAGCAATATCAAACAATGTTATTAATTATCTCACAACTCTTGTTCAACAATTAATACTATAAAATCTATAACTCGGAGATGTCTCGCCCCTCGAGAAATCCCCAAACAAAGTACTCCAACCTTGGAGTAGACTGCTTAATAGCAGCTTGACCCAAATCCCCAGGGCTCTCAATAGCCTGCCACGAATTTGGGGAAAAGGATCTCAACTGTGCTCATGGACACAGATTGGCGAAAAGCACAAGCCTTCCATGATGCTCATACAACTCCGCTTTTCGTATGTACTAAATAGTCCTAGGAAGACCTGCGGGAGACCCGCGGTAAAGACCCTTTGGTCAATACCCAAACCGTCGTGGCGATGAAGAAGCATATCGCAATCTCCAGCATTATCCATAGAAGCCTCAGGTCTTTATGACCATTGACTTTGCCAAACATCTAAACTTAGATTAGATTATTTTCATCTAGTCAAGTATTCGCTAAACCATTTGGGTCCTCTTCACCTTGTGAATCGGCCCAATAAATAGCTCATCCACTAAGCTATGACTCAAAGAACATCCCATAACCATCCTCGGTTCATTAACCAAGGTAAAATTCTATGTCAAGGCCCTGTTCAAATCCATGAACCGGTCCTAAACCCTATTGAGGGTATTTTAGTCTTTATCTTGATTAGATATTCTCCCCCAATCCAACAGCAACCCATGTCTCTTGATTAATCTTCATTAATCTTAAGTTACTGATATGAATCTATGCATCAATATCAAAAACATGCATCAACATAAATAACATCCAATCATACAAATGCATAAATAACAAACGAAGGCCCCTTGCACTCATGTGCAGGGCTAGGGCTTAATGTATTCAAACCCAAGAGTGTAAACAAATCTCTCTCAACA
Organism: Saururus chinensis; assembly: GCA_035235625.1. Lineage (NCBI taxonomy): Eukaryota > Viridiplantae > Streptophyta > Magnoliopsida > Piperales > Saururaceae > Saururus > Saururus chinensis. The sequence continues at coordinate 8,109,435 of CP141141.1, forward strand.
CGTGAATTACGTATATAATACTCTAGCTGATCAATCTATACGATTGCAGACACGTGTAAATCACTGCCTTACACCCTTATAATTAAGGTTCTTCCCCTTATTTCCCATGACACTGTAACCTGTCAAGGTCTTCATGTCTTGTACTAGTCACAGCCCTTCCTTTTTAAGTCATTTAACACCATTCTAGGGCACCCTAACGCCTGATTCACTAGGTCATCCGTTTTGATAGAAATAGAATATATTGCCCCTAAGGGCATTAGGATAATTTTACCACCTAGGGTATGATACCCTCCCTTGATCATTCTAGTTATTTTAGTGCCCCTCTATTGATTTCAGTCATTGACCTCTTACAAAGCTCCACTCTCAGACCGACTCACGCTTCCATTCACACGAATGTGGGCGAGTCCACTCTAAGGAGTATTTCTGTCATTTGGTTTAAGGCCTTAATGACATCCAACAGGTCTAAAATTAGGGTCAAGGGTACTACTGTCCTTCATGGACTTTGTGTAATTTTCCTGACGTGTGACGGGGTCGTGAACCCCTTGAACTGACCCAGGATTTGACTAACGGTTTACTATAAACTCTAAGGGCAAAAGGGTCAATTAACTACTCACTGGGATTTTTACTCACTATGAGATTTGTACTATAAATATTTTACCCAATAAAATATCATTGAGAATTTTCCCAATTTTTAAATCAACTCCTAGGCCCTTGAACCAGGGCCCCGAAATCGGGTAAATAGTTTTCACATGACAATTTAACTACAAGGGTAAATGAGTCATTTTACCCTCTCTGGGATTTTTCCCTAAGCTGAAACTTAGTCAGAATAATCCCAAACCTCTCCAGATACATGAGCATTTTTCTAGAATTTATCCGACACTTTTATCCCTTTGAACCGAACCCGGTTCACTACCCTCCTCATTTATCCTTTTTGTTTTTTATAAAGATCGACCCGGCCCGGGTCTTGAACCACCTGGTTCGGGTCAACCGACCCAAACCCGAGCAGACGACCCGCAGCGGGTCATCTTCCCCGAGTCCGGTGAGGCTCCCAGGCAGCGGCTCCCGGGCTGCCACGGCGAGCGACGGCTAGAACCGACAGGATCGCTGCCTGGCGGCGATCCTTTCCGGCCTAGCCCCGCTGCCGCCCGACGGTCGGCCAGAGCCTCAAAAATAAATACAATAGACGCAGCCTGCCAAAGGCTAAGCCTCTGGCGGTGCCGCTCCTGGCGGCCACGGCGGGGCAGGGGCTAGCCTCACCGGATCGCCGCTAGGCGGCGATCCTGTTGGGCCAGGCTCCGCTGCCGCCCGGTGGCCAGCGCGTTCTTGGTGGCGTTTCGAAGATCTTTCTGTCTATTTTCCATCCATATATGATTCAGCTACCAATTCTTACTGATGACTAAGTTATTCTCATGGGAAGATCAAGGGGTCTTACACCCTAATTTCTCCGTGTACGACTTCGGGAATTTAGGAAATTCCCGGACGTTACATTGCAGGTCTGACCGAAGGAGACAATATTAATGAAGATTACCCGTAGAACTTCGAAAGATCAATGCTTTATAACATTCTTTTGTCATGTATTAATTTTGGATGTGCGCGACTTTGATTTTGTAAAGGCTTGATAGACCTTATTTTGTAAAGATTTTGTAATTACTTAAATTAATAGAAAGTTACTCTTCTATGCACGGTTGATCTTGGTGATAAGTATAATTTATGCGTTATTTTACCCTTAATTATTTTACTATCTAGTCTCATTTAAGTGTTAATATAGGTTAAATTATTAGATATTAAATTTAATTAGGTTAGAAAAGGCTTCCATGGTGTTTTGAATTAAATTAGCTTATTTTGCAGATTCTTCATTGGCGATCGAACGGGGTCACTTACCGATCGATCGGTTACACGTGATTTTGAAGAAAATGCAGTATAAGCGTTCGAACGGGCATGCAGGGCGATCGATCGGCATAACGCGCAGATTCCTTATTTCACCTAATTTTGAGTCCTTTTCATATACAACTCTTTTCTTACGGATTTAATGCCTATATAAAGACTTATTTGGCACGAAATTAAGGAGAACAAGTAGATTTTCTGAAGAGAAGAAGGAAGAAGAAGATGGAGAAGAAGCCAAAGCTTTCAATGGAGATTCAAGTGTTTTCTTCTACCATGGAAGGCTAAACTATTCTTTTACTTAGGAGTTGATGAACCTATAGATAAGTTTCAGTTTCTTTTCTTTTTAATTTAGATCTTAGTTGTGAATTATGACAATTGTATGATAAGGATTTCCTTTTAATGTTTATTCAATTCTATGTTGATTTATTGTCTTGTAGATGATAGATTGATGTGGTTTTGATATTTGCATCAATTCTAATTTCTGTGATTTAGATGAGATGGTCATACAATAGTTTTAATGTTCAGATAATTAAGGACTTGGATGAGTTATACTAAGATTAGACGGGTCATGCCTATAGCTATTTAGTGTAGATGATTCGTGCTATTGTCGAAGATAGTTCATGCCATGGAAATTAATTAATGATTCTTTCTAAAGTAATTCTAGCTTGTAGCTGAGAATACTTGTTCATATTCACACTAGATTTAGATTAAAAGTTAAGGAATTGTTACGGTTCTATAGTGGATTCGATTTCCTAAGTAAAATCTATCAAATTAATCTCTTATTTTTAAACTAGTTGTTTTCTTTTCCTTTATTTAATTAAAGTTTAAGTTGTTTTAGTTTTAAACCAGCAAATTCTTCTTAATATTTAGTAATTATTCATCCGTCCCTGAGGTTTGACAACCCTTAAATACTCATCCTAGTACAATTACCTTGTACACTTGCAAAGGGTTTAATTATAAACGATCACTTGGCCCATTTATTATTACAAATTGCTGGCGTTTTGACTTTTAAAGTAATTAAAAAGTTGGGGCATAAAAAATACATTGCCTTAAACCCAAAGAATTAAGGTTCTTCCCTTTATATCCTGTGACATTGTGACCTGTAAAGGTCTTCGTGTCACCTACTGGTCACACCCCTTCTATTTGCAGACATTTAATTTCATTATAGGGTACCTTAATTCTTGGTTAACTAGGTTATCTATTTCGACAGAAACGAAATATATTGCCCCTAAGGGCATTAGGGTAATTTTACTATTTGGGGTATGATACCCTCCCTTAGGTCATTTTGTTCATCTCACTGCCCTTCTATTGATCTTACTCATTATCCTCACCTAGGACTTCACTCTCAAATCGACCCGCGCTTCCATTCACACAAATGTGGACAATCTGCTCATAAGGGTATTTTTGTTATTTTATTTAAAGCCTCTTGGACATCTAATTGATCTAAAATTTGACTTAAGGGTACTACTTAACGCCATAGACTCGGGATAATTTTTTTGGCATTTACTGGGGTTGTTTACCCCTTGAACCGACCTTGGTTGACTTAACGGTTTACCCTTAACCCTAGGAGCACAATGGCCAATAATCCACTCACTGGGATTTTTCCTCACTATGCGGTTTGGTCTACATTTAGGGTACACAATAAAATCTCACTGGGAATTTTTTCCAATTTTGAAGTTCACTCATAGGCCCCTGAACCGGATCCCCAAAAATTAGGTAAGAGAATATTACATGATAATTTAGCTACAAAGGGGTAAAAGAGTCATTTTATGGACTTTATGATTTTTTCCCAATTTGATACTTGTTCAGGACACTCTCACCCCTCTCTAGATACATTAGTAATTTTCTAGAATTTTTTTGGACACTTTATACACTCTTGAACCGGACCCGGTTCATCCCCCTCTTTTATATATCTTTTTTTAACTCAACCAGACCAGAAATAATTTCCCGGTCTAGTAGTCGTCTCCCTCACGGAGATGGTGTAACTCCCTGACCTGTAAAACCAACCCAGACTTAGGGTTATTTGGAAAATAAAATCAGAGTTTATTAAATTTCAACCGAAAAATTAAAACAAGACCAACTAGGAGCGGCAGACTCTGTGTGCGAGAGTCATAACGTTCTTCTATGCATTATGGAGCTTTAGCGTTCCGTTGTGTGTAGTTCAGAACAAACCTGATTTTATAACTAATTTGGATTGGGCCAACGTTATTACACCGTTGGTTGCCTACGTATGTATTGGATACCACCACTAACATTATTCCAATATGATCGGAACCGAACGTAGTTCTGCCTATTGGCTATTACATTCATCATGCATCAAAAAATCATATACGTTAAAATACGTAAATTCTTATATCCGAATAAATCATTCAAAATAAGACAGAAATCTCATAAAACATCGGAGTAGAACGGAAGCTCATGAATCAACAGACATCTCACTCTATCGTAGAAGTGAGCATAATCCAATCGAAATTACATGTGCCACTCTTTCATAGAGCGGAGCAAAACACAATGGGTCATGTCAGATTCCATCAAAGAGATTTCATCCTACCATAATAGATCAAATCAAATTAGAGCATACTAGATTAAACAAAATATTTTAGAGCAAATCGTGTCGAAGCATGTAACACCCCCTGTTCCGATTACGCCTAAACCGATGTGTTATGGATAATTACATAATTTTATGTTATGTTAAGGGGTTTCAAGGAATGTAATCCACATGTATAAATAGAGCTGAAAGTAATGAGCATAACAAATCAAAGAACATGCAAAATGGAGGTCGGGAACAAAATTTATGACCTTGAGAAGCGTGTCACATGGGTGGGATCCACTTTAAAAGTGTGATATAACATACCCTTGTGTGGTCTAGTTTCAAAGGGCTCGTCGATACGAGTCCATCTATACCACTAACACGCAATTCCGACTTTGGGATAAGAAATTATTGCGTTTTGAAGTCAAAATTATATTTGAAGAAAATAATAATAAAATATTGAAACGATGACGTCTGCAGCACCGGTGCCGAACTGCATAATTTGGACTATCCATGTGACATGGGACAACCGGATCGTGCGGCTTAGCGCGCAATGCAAGCGGGATGCGCACTAAGTTGCGAGCGTGCGGCGTCGCAATGCTCGGATGCGCGCGTTAGCATGCACCGACCAGGAAACATGGTTGTTTCTAGCTTTGACACATGGCGCGTATATGTGAGCATGAATCCATTTTCCTTTGTATGCTCACACGAAATCTCCTATAAATTCTGATTTTTGTTCATTCTTCTGAAGGAGTTTCCAGAGTTGTTCTGAGTCCGTTTTCTTCCGTTTAAAAGGCATTCTTAGCTAATTTGAGGGTGTTCTAGGTAATAGAAGTGTCCATTCCTCGAGTTAGCGATCCTATATAGGGGAAATTCCCCAGGACAAGAGGAGACTCTGCTCGTGGCCCTCGAGCCCTAAAGAGAGAGAAGTGGCCCAGAGTAAGAGAAGGCTTCGTCTTCTGTCGTCGAGCCACAATGAGGGAAGTGGCCCCAAGTAGGGGAGACTCCATCTGTCACGGACGGGCCACGTAGTGTGAGGTACATCCTCAGGTTAAGGGGAGGTTATGTCCTCAGCCTATGAGCACAAAAAGGGAAAAGAGTCGCTGGGTAAGGGGAAGGTCTATTTGTCATCTACGGGCATGTTGTGAGAAAAGTATCCCAAGGTAGGGGAGGTTTTGTGCTGCCTATGGGTGCGAGAAATGTAAAGTGTCCCGAGTCAAGGGGAGGTTATGTCCATCGCCTTCGGGCCACATTAAGAAAAATGTCCAGTTTAAAGGAAGTGTTTGTTTGCTGCCTTTAGATGTAATGAAATTTGAGGTTGAACATTAGGTACTTTGATTTAAATTTAGAGACCATGACTTGGATTTAATCTAAGACTTAGCCTCTCTAGACCTTAATCTAATATTTTTTTTTTGATAATGAATAATTTCCTGTAAAAGAAGTCATCGTTAGAGGCTAAGGCAAGCATGGAGGTATCTGAGTTGCCACGTCCAGTGTTTTGGCTTCGAAACACTTTCTTTCTTTTTTGGTGAAAATTTTAGATTTTTCTTTGAAGATAAGCCAATCCAAGAGGGACGAAGACTTATTTTCATTTCTTGAAAGTCTTTTGTCATAGACTCCATTTGGTTTGATGATTCATGTGAGTCCATTTCTACCTTTGAGTCTTTGACCGAAACCATATGACACTCATGAGTTGTTTCTTCATCCTCCTGATCTTCTTCAATTGGGATGATCATCTTGTCTTTCTCTTGAGCTAAAAGAGATTGAGTTAAAGAGTTGCATTCTTTTGATTGTGGTAGCCCCTCAATGCTTTCTACTTCCTACTCAATCCTTTTTCTTTGTGGGTTATCCTTATTTTCTTTTTCTTCCCAAGCCCTCCAACCATTAGATAAAACTATCACACTTTCATTTTCAAGTACAGGCCAAGGCTTATCTATTTTAGTTTTTATGTCTTTGTTCTCCCAAATAATAGTTCTCTCTTTATCTTTTGGCCAAGCTCTCCATCCATTAGGTAAAATTTTCTCATTTTGATTTTCAAGCATAGGCCAATGCTTATCTGTTTTGATTTATGTGTCTATATTCTCCCAAAGAATAGTTCTCACTTCATCTTTTGGCCAAGCCCTCCATCCATTTCGAAGGAAGTATTCTCCATATTCAAAAGTTGACCATGGTTCATTGTTGTTTATTTCGATGTCCAACTTTTGACTTAAAATATTTTGTTGGATTTCAATTGAGCCATCTAACTCATAATCCAACACAATGACAAGATTATCTTCAACTTCTGAACGGTCATTTTCACCTTCTGAGTCTGAGATTAGAATGACGTTATTACATTCCCAAAATTCTTTAATTACTTCTTTCTCTTCAAGAATTGGGACCACCATGTCATTTTACCTCTTATCCTTTCCCCAAGGTTCCGATGACATGAACTCTGCCAAAGTACATGGAACTCTTGGTTCTTGCTCAAGTAACTCTACGACAAGACTTTACTCTTCCTTTTTGCCTTCTTTTTCTTTTGATTTTATTTTTTTACTTAGTTACACCACGTAACTTGGGTGGGGGAAGGAATGCCCCCGTTCTAGAGATATCATAAGCTTTGGGTGTGCGAGACTTTTTCTAAACGATCTCACAATTTTCATCTTTCAAAAGATTTATGTCACGCCCCGACACTGCCCGACCCGAGCCGAACCCGGTCCAGGGGCCAGTCAAGCACACGGGGGCAACAAGGAGATTAAAAACGGTTTAGCTAAAGACTTATGCCCTAATCACGAGCGATCTAACAAAATTACAGAGTATACGCACCACTGTGAGCGAGAGTAAATAAGTAGAATTAAAAGAGTTACTTTAACTCTAAGATAAATTAAAATCTCAAACCCACATACTAAATTAATCCATAGCCCACTCTAGGCTCCAAAATAAGTCTCAAACAATCCAAAATAATGATGTAGCACAAACCAAAATAAGAACCACACACATAGGTTCTAACATAATAGCAAAAACATGGAAATAAGCCACATAAGAGGTCTCCACGTCTACTCCCAAGTCATCTCCGACCTTTCCTCATAGAGAGGATCCTGTCCATCTATGTGTCACGCCACGCAACCCCAAAGCAAAAGCACAAGAAAGAGGGGTGAGTTTAACAAACTCAGCAATGATTTTTAACATAACTATAATTATCAGAAACACGACGATATAACAACATTACAATTCAGATCAATGATTGACAAGATATTTCATTTTCTGAGTACACATACACATTACCAAAACCTGCATCATAGCTTATAAATCGCATAGTGCAATTCAACATCATACAACCTGCATGAGATGTATCTCTAACATACATTTCAGATCATGCAACCCTGCATATAGTGTTTCAATCACAATCTTCAAATCAGGCATTCATGACACATCTCATTCATTCTGCACGACAAACGTGTCAAATCCCATGGTACACAATCATGCATGGCATACATCATATACATGCATTATCATCAAAGGGTAAATATCTCCATTCATGAGAGGAATGCAATCACATATCATATCATATCATATCCTATCACCCGCTCTGGACGTAGTCCGATTTCCTAACCGGAAACCTAGGGCATTGCCCGCTCTGGACACGGTCTGAATTCCATAAGGAAAACTAAGGTGTAGGGGTAGTATCAAGAATACAATCATATCATATCATATCACCCGTTCTGGACGTAGTCCGATTTCCTATTCTGAAACCTAGGGCATTACCCGCTCTGGACACGGTCCGAATTCCATAAGGAAAACTAAAGTATAGGGGTAGTATCAAGAATACAATCATATCATATCATATCACCTGTTCTGGACGTAGTCCGATATCCTATCTGGAAACCTAGGGCATTACCTGCTCTGGACACGGTCCGTATTCCATAAGGAAAACTAGGGTGTAGGGGTAGTCAGCCCCTCTGCTCGCTCTGGACTATCCACACAGGAAATCTGAATTCCATAAGGAAAACTAGAGTAGGTCTGCTCGCTCTGGACAGTCCGGGTTAGGGATGTCCGAATTAACTAAAGTAGCGTGTTCACTCTGGACATCTATGCGGCAAGAAGAGTCCGATTTCCTCAGGGAAACCTAGAACACGTGGTAGCCGGTGCACAAAAGCATACCACACTGGATTCTCAGGGTTAAGGTTTGACTGTCTCAATAAATAAATCTCAACCGCATTAACAATTCAGAACAACTCAATTTGACTCGACTCAACCCGGGGAGTGCACATGTTCCACAAAGGAACTCAAATCAAAACATGTCCCTTCGGACCAATCAAGTTTCAATTAAGCCAATGACCGATTAATCCGGCACGCAATTTCACCACATTGCATCCAATCGATCAAACTCGGTTAATCTCGATAAAGCCTCAATTGGAAATCCGTTTTCATGATGTATGCAACATGATACATACGTGGGCAAGGCATACATGAATCCTAATTCATGATAAGTGCTCTCATCAGCCCCTCATGCATCATTCATAATCATAATATCAGGCCTCATCATAATCATTATCCCCACATGTGTGTGTACATGGTAGAAGCACCTCACTCGATGTATATCAACATGCTTTGTAATTAACTCACCATCACACTACACATGCGCATTAACATCTAATCATGGATTCCAGCGGAAATCATAGGAGAAGAACCATTAAAATCATAACTCAAGTCAAAACCTAACCACATGCTAAACATATGTAAGCTCATTCACTTTATACTTGAGTCAAGCCATAACACAAACATTCACACAGCATTAAACCACATCCTATAATGACATATTCAGTCCATTAACATGTTGTAATTCTACTGAAAACATGCCTAAACCATAGGGAATCAACCACTCATATCTTCAAGATAGCAATACCAACAAATGTATCCAACTACAAGCCATTTTACATAACTTTAAATATACACCACAACTTCTAAACATCAATAGTATGCTCTTCAAGTAGCTTACTATAGCTCAAAATTCATAAAGAACAACTCATCCATCTAAGTACAAGTCCGTCATCCATCTGAAAATTCACAACTAAGTTGACTCTCACACTGGTGAAACACTTACATACCAGAGTTGCAGAAACACAGAAACTTCATCTTGTGCTCGCCTATCTTGGTCTCACTTGTCGTTGCCTAGAAAATCTGCAAGCAAGCAAACCAAACAACAACCACAACCACAATGGAGCATCTCCGCCTTTAGGATAAGAGCTTACAAAGGACAAAATGTTTTATTAATATTTTTCGGATCGGGCCAACATCACTCGATGTTAGTTGCATACGTACTCATTAGACAACATTTCCAATGTTTCCAACAAGATCGGATCCAGACGTAGTTCTACCTAGAAACTACTCTATCGTACGAAGCATAGCATCACACAAGCAATGCTTAGGTATTTTTAACCAACTTACATTTTAATAAATCCTTTAATCGTTCCACTTGTCTAATTAATGAGCAATATCAAATAATGTTGTTAATTATCTCACATCCCTTGTACGATAATTAATACTATCAAATCTATAACTCGGAGATTACTCATCCCTCTAGAAATCTCCAAACAAAAGACTCCAACCTTGGAGTAGACTACTTAACAGTAGCTTGACCCAAATCCTCAGGGCTCTCAATAGCCTGCCACGAATCTGGAGAAGAGGATCCCAATTGTGCTCATGGACATAGATTGGCAAGAAGTACAAGTCATCCATGATGATCATACAACTCCACTTTTTGTACATACTAAATAGTCCTGGGAAGACCTACGAGAGACCCACGGTAAAGACCCTATGGTCAATACCCAAACCGTTGTGGCGATGAAGAAGCATATTGCAATCTCCAACATCCCAACTCTGGGAGAAAATGTCTTATAAGACATTACTAATGTATCCATAAAAGTCTCAAGTCTTTATGACCATTGACTCCCCCAAATATCTGAACTTAGACTAGATTATTTTCATCCAGTCAACAATTCGCTCAACCATTTGGGTCCTCTTCACCTTGTGAATCGTCCCAATAAATAGCTCATCCACTGAGCTATGACTCAGAGAACATCCCAAAATCACCCTCAGTTCATTAACCAAGGTCAAATTCTATGTCAGGGCCCCGCTCATTCCATGAACTAGTCTCAACCCTAAAGAGGGTAGTTTAATCATTATCTTCATTTAGGTGTTCTCCCCCCAATCCAACAACAACCAAAATATCTTGATTAGTCTTTATTAACCTTAAGTTACTAATATAACTTAACGCATCAATAACAAAAGCATGCAGCAGATTAAGCAACATAAATAACAAGCAGGCATACAAGTGCATAAATAACGAATGAAGGCCCATTTCACTCATTTGCAGGGCTAAGGCTTAATGTATTCAAACCCGAGAGTGTAAACAACTCTCACGCATCACATGAATTATGTATATAATACTTTAGTTGATCGATGTATGCGATTGCAAACACATGTAATTCACCACTTTACACCCTTAGAATTAAGGTTCTTCCCCTTATTTCTAGTGACACTATGACCTATCAAGGTCTTCATGTCTCTTACTAGTCACACCCCTTCGTTTTGAAGCCATTCCACATCACTATAGCGTACCCTAACGCTTAGTGGTTATGTTATTAGTTTCGACAAAAACGGAATATACTGCCCTTAAGGGCATTAGGGTAATTCTACTCCTTAGGGTATGCTACCCTCCCTTGGGTCATTCTAGTTATCACACTACCCTTTTATTTATTTTAAATCATAATCCTCTTAAGAGGCTCCACTCTCAAACTGACTCGCGCTTCCATTCACATGAATGTGGGTGAATCCACTCAAGGGGTATTTCTATCATTTGGTTTAATGCCTTAATGATATCCGATGGGTCCAAATTTAAACTCAAGGGTACTACTAGATTTCATGGACTCTGTGTAATTTTCCTGGCATGCGACGGGGTCGTGAACCCCTTGAACTGACCCAGGTTTACTTAATAGTTTATGATTAAACCTAGGGGCAAAAAAGTCAATTACCCACTCACTGGGATTTTTCCTCAGCAAAATATTTGGACTATAATTGTTTTACCCATTAAAATCCCACTGAGAATATTTTCAATTTTTATATCCACTCATATGCCTCTGAACCAGAGCCTCGAACTCGGGTAAGTTAATATTATACGATAATTAATTAACAGGGGTAAAGGGGTCATTTCATAACCTTTGGAATTTTTCTCCAAGCTGAAACTTGGTTAGAATACTCCCACCTTCTTGGGGTCCTTGATTATTTTTCTAAAATATTTTTGACATTTTTACCCCCCTGAACCGGACCCGGTTCAAAACCCCCTTTCCTTCTTTTCTTTTTTTTAAACCAACCTGAACCAGGTCAGCGATTCGGCCCGAAATCGGGCTAGACTCATGGACCCACCTACGGGTCATCTTCCTCATGGAGATGCCCATAGGGCCATGGGCAATGGCTAGACTATGCATCCACCACCACCGATCCGGCTTTCCAGCACGGGCGAAGTTGCCCACGCTAGGGCTGCTGAGGTGGAAGCCAATATTCCTGTGCTCCGCCCGGCGGTGCCCAAATTCGGATCTAGATCCATCTATGTGGCCGCGTCTGTCGGCCACCGCCGGCATAACACCAGCTGTAGGGCCAGCCCGGGGTGAATCACAGGTGAGTGGTGATTCCAACGGCGCTGGCCCTGTCGGCGATGGGTGGCTAATTCTCCTCCGTCTGGTGCTTGAAAGACTTTACCTTTCCCATCTCTCTCACAACAATTTCTTCCGATAGTTGTAATTGCCGCCTCGGCTGGACGTAGGGCCGGGACTAGTCAGCCTGCCTCTCAGTGACGACTCCGACCACCTTGGCCCTGAGTCCGGCCGGTGATGGCCGGCTTCTGTCTAGAAAGAACCTGCCGACAGATGTATATTCACTATTCTGTTCTACAGAACAGTCATTGCAATAGTAATGGTTAATTAAAACTACCGAAATAGTAATTGCAGAAAACACACATTTAAATTTAATCAACAAAAACCCCTATTAAGTTTGACTTGCATCCTACCTCAACTGTCGGTTTATTGTCGATCCACCGTCGCCAAAGCTTTGTCAGAATCTCGCAGAAAAATTCCCTCCTTTCCTTCGCCGTCCAAAAACTCCCCCTCAAAAAGCCCTAATTAATTATTTTTATAGGCATGGGATTAGGAGCCCTAATCTAATGAGAAATTGGGCCCCAAAAACACAATTTTGGAATAGTAAATAATCGGGCCAACAAAATAACTTAAACGGCTCAGTTGCACGTTTAAATTGGGTAAACAGACCCTATACGATATGTTCAACTTTGAACAGTCGTATCTCCCTCATCCTGAATCCGATTTGCACATTCTTGGTGGTGTTTCGAAGCTCTTTCCATCTCTTTTCCATCCATATATGATTCGCCACCACTTACAACTAATGATCAAGTTATTTTCATAAGAAGATTAAGGGGTCCTACACCCTAATTTCCTCGTGTACGACTTCGGGAATTTAGAAAATTCCCAGACGTTACATGTTGTTCACTTTGGGTTTTTGTGGCTAATGCTCCAATCATGGCTTTCAAATCTTCTATCTGCTTCTCTTGATCTGCCATGAATTTAATAAAATGAGTAGGGACTTGCCCTATCTCTATGTCATCAATTTCTTCTGTTGCCATATGCACTCCAATTTTTCTGGATTCCAAAGAAGACAAAGTTACGGGAATAGTGTTGGAAGATGTAAAACTATCCTCTATTTGAACCTCCGTTTCAACATCATCTTCTTCTCAATGAGTGACTGAAGGGAATTCACTTGTTGCAAAAGTGAATTTAGGAGACCCTGAAGAAGTCCCTACACCCCCATCTTTCAAAGAAATTTTCCTTTTACTCCATGTGTAGTATTGAGTTATTTTCATAGTTTGCTCTTCTTCACTCTTTGAGCCAACCATATTTACATTTGCAACATGAGGCTCTTTCTCCTTAGATATCCACCTTTGGGTCATTTTCAAGATTTTGGGAGAACTTGAGCTCAAATTCTCAATTTCATCACCCAAGGACAATTTTTCCCAGATACTACTAGTCATTGGATCATTGCAAAAATTGCAAAAAAATTACAAAAAAATCGGGGATATTACAGATACCATATGCTAAATAAAACTTATTTGGACGAAGAACTTAGTTCCCCGTCAAATTCTGCATATTTTGGCAGTGACCACCCCCAATGAGAAATCATCCAAAAGCTTTCTAGAGGAGCAGTAAGGCGAGGGGGGAGAAGGAAAATGGTCAAAGAAGAGGAGCCATAAGCGACGGAGAGATAGAAGAGCTCATGCTGAAGAGGGAAGATTGGGAATGGGGCAATGAAAGAGTAGAAAGAGTTAAAAGAAATAGTGAGGGGTATTTAGTAATTTGTTTATTTTTTTAAGGTATGTAAAATATGGGGGGCTTGAGTAAAATCTTTGGGGGGAGGGGGGGTAACCACATTCTTCAAACATTGGATGAGAAATCTACACTCGCTACTTTATTCAACCTACCCCATTTTTATATAATCAATAAATGTTTATTACCTCCATACATAGAAACAATGGATATCTACCAACTATGTTAAGAAGGTGGGCTGAGTTGTCATCCTTAGTACTTTGTGTTACTATTTAAACCCCATTGGCTGAGAACATTGCTATTTAAACCCTTGTTTTATCCATGTATCCCCCGTTACTTATACACCCCGAATTGAAAATGTAAATTTGCTCACTTAAACCTCAGTGTAACAAAATATACCAAACATCGGTGTTTGAAATTTATTTTTATCACTGTGTATACCCCGCCCTTCCTCCCTCCCTCCATGCTTCACCCCTGACAAAAAGTTCTTCTGCTTCAACTCTAGTCTCCCTTAGCATCACTGGCCAGTGGCTCTTCCTAATCCTTCTTCGTCTCCACCGGAACTAGATTTCTCCTTCAGCGCCTCCAACTCTCTTGATTTCGCCATCAGCGCCTCTAGCTCAAGCTTTCCCTATTTCGCCTCCACCGGAACCCTACATTTTTTTTGTGCTACTACCATTGCTTCTAGCTCTAGATCTCCCGCTCTAGCACCTCCACCAATGACTCCAGATCCAGCATTTGCCCCTACGATTAAAAAGATAAATTTTTTTATTTTCCCTCTGTTTTGTGATTGAGATGCGTAGGTTTTTTTTGGCTGCTTGGTGATTTCGTGTTATCCGTCTTTGGAGTATGATTGACATTATAGTTCTTTTATTTTCCCTCTGTTATCTTCCATAGTTTTCTTTTTTATATCAAACTAATTGGTGAGGTTTGCTACCAATTTTCCCATGTTTTGCCTTCCTTCCTGCTCCATTTCTGAAACTATTTTGAGATTCCCAATTTTATGTAACCATAATATATTGCAGTCTTCTTATTAGAGTTGTTCTTCATAGTGTTGAGCTAACTAAAACAAGAGAACGACACTTGTAGCCAAAGCGTATGCTTCTACTTTCATCCTTTCTGTTTTATAGCAGAACATCAATTTCAACTTTTCCAGAACTTGATTTTGACAAGCAGCAAGGGCCATGAAATAGAACCCACATCATCATCATCATCATCATTTGTGCATAATCCCAGCACCATGAAAGTAAGATATTTTCCTAGATTGACTAAATTAATATCAATTGATTGTTCTAATAAAATTTAGAACAAATTCTGCACATGGGAAAAATCACCAGAATCCCCGTCAGGTTCAGGTGAGGCTCTGAATGCAATGTATTGGATACACCAGTTATTTTTTTGGTGTAGCATAGAATGTATTCTTTGATCGTGAACTTTTGGTATTTGTTGTTTTATTATGTTACTTTGCCTGCTAGATCTTTGGTTAGTACTCCCTCTGTCCTTCCTTAATAGCTCTATTTGATTTTTCAAAATGAACTAAAATTTTGAAAAACCAAATGGACCTATTAATGTGGAACAGAGGGAGTGTATAATTTTGTATGTTGGTCGACCTGTACACTTGTAGGTCTAGACTGAGAAGATGTGTTGTTTTTGCTTTCCCAAATTAGAGTTTTTGGTAGAGGAAACTTTTTGTTTAAAAAGAATTCAAATGCTTACAATACTGAGTAGGCGAATGCCATAGGTGTGACTTCCATAAAGTTATGAACTTGTGTATATGTGATCATATGGTTGTGTGATTGTCTATATGGCACCTAGAGAATAAGGTTTATACATAATACACCTGTCAACATGCACTGGATTTAGTAAAGTATTTCTGTATACATATTTTCATTTTTTATATTTGTTATCATTCGAATGACATAAAGGTCAATAGCCATTTTGGGAGGTAGTGGTTTGAAAAAATCTCATTTGACCAAATCTCATTCTTACTGCATGATTTCTATTGTGATTATTTTGAGTGTTCTAATTTTCTTTATATTCTATAATTATGTTAGCAGTGATATTATGGGGTTTATGCATATATTTGCACTAATTAAAGAACTTATAAATAATATTGAGGCTAACCTGTGCCTTGATCCTCCGTACACTTGATGCTGAGGCCACACCCAACAGCATCATATAGGAGGCGACGAGCTGAAGCAAAAGATGGAGTTGTTGATGATGAATTAGAAGGAAATCTAACAAAAGATGGAGTTGTTGATGATGAATTAGATGGAATTCCAAATGCACAAGAACAAAGATAGGAAATTGATGAAGAAATTATTGTCATTGAGAGAGAACAACAAGGCCATGCAGGGGAGGAGGAGGAGGAAGAAGGGCAAATAGTGGAGGATGAAACTTATCCTTTCCCTGGAGGCCCTATAGAAATGATGGTTCTAAATAGTTACCAGACTCATTTTCAAAGGATATATGGAAAAGCAAGGTAAGTCGATTTACCTTAAAACCTTTAGCGAATGCTTTCATTATACACAATATTTTTTAACATAATTTATACTACTTTTGTATAGGACCGTGGACCTCTCCGATGTGTACATCACCATAAGAAGCTTGCTGAATGGGATTTGCATGATAGTCCAATAACTCCATTGATAGAGTCTAGAGGCTTGTATCCATTGACGTACATATCTTATAAGACCATTAATAGGATGTGAATCTCTTCATTGGTTGAAAGGTGGTATCCGGAAACCAATACTTTTCACATGTCATTCGGAGAGATGACTATCACCTTGGATGATGTCTAACAATTGATAGGGATCCGGTGAGAGGACAAGTTGTGGTGACCCCTGATTTTAGTAGTAATGAGTTGGTTCATTTATGCATCAACGCCCTAGGGATTGACAAAGAAGAAATTGAAGATCAATTGTGCAAATGCAAAGGGAAGGGCTTGACATTGAGACATTTAAATTTCATGTACTGAGACATTTTATACTTTGTTGAGACATTTCATTGTTTGTATTTGTGAATGATAATATGTCACGCCCGAGGTTTTTCTTTATATTTAATTAAAAATCTTACAAATATTTTATTTCAAAATATAGATGTAAATTAAATAAACTGACAAAATATTAGGCGTGACCTAATACAAAAGCATATGAATAAAATCTACCATGGCCATGGGTTTTGAAAACAAAAACCTCCTAAGCATCTCTGAGTATAAGTTCTTTCACAGTCTTAAAATCATTCGTACATACATGTACAAGTCTAGTATATACTATATTTCTCTCACCTTAAACAATATATGAGATTGTAGCACCAAATTTCACATAAACTCACTGCGATTTCGCTACACTCCAGGTCGAGGATGAATTGTCCACCACGGGAAAAGTCTAGTCTTAACAGCTAACTATTGACCTGCAAAAGCCTCCGGTCGAAGGGGCTAAAAAGATGGGGTGAGTATTTTCATACTCAGTAGGAAAATACCCAGTAGGGGAAATAAATCAATGAACTTCGTAAGTTCATTCATAGATGCAACATCCATGTAATCACACATGAAGCAAGTACATGCAGCATAAATAAAATGTCTTACACACATACCATCAAACTGGTGAACTTACCCTTACTCTTGTACTTACCCTTATCGCATACTCTTACACTTACACTTACACGTAGCATACTCTTGCTCTTACATTCTGAATCAAAGTCCTTCTCATACCATCGTACACTTACAACACATAGATACTCGTACAACCTTACTCGTACGAACTTACTTATACAACCTTACTCGTACAATCTTACTCTTATGCATAAACGTACTCTTACGTCTTCCTTAAAGGCTCACACATACGCTTACCATGAATCATACTCGTACAACTTACTCAGAATTTGAGACATACTAACTCTTACTATCGAACACATACTACCGACAACTAAAGCTCATTACAATTTTCAGCGTCGGAAATGAGGGGAAAGCCACTGAGGCGTCACCTTAACCTTCGGGGACCAACTAGCCGCCATATACTTTTCCGAAGGCAAGGCACACCTATGCTCATGGGGCACAAGATCAAATAGGTAAGAGTAGATCTATGATACTACTTACCTAAGTGCGCAAATGCCCACTCTTTGGGGCTATACATTGCCAACAAGGGCCATACAGTGCCAACTAAGGGCAGAAAACATATAGTGCCACTTTTGGGCAAGAATCTTACAGTGCCACTCTTGGGCAGGAATCTTACAGTGCCACTCTTGGGTAGAATATACAATGCCATCTGTAGGCAGAAAACATACAGAGCCCACGGAGGGCGGAAACTTACAGCGCTCTCAACAGAGTATCAAACATCTGGGCCGAAAAACAACACCAAGACTAAATCCTGCATGATGACACCATGGCTATACCAGGAAAGACGCTCAGTCGATTACTCATCGACTGGCACAAAACAGAACTTAATCCATCAAAACCCTCAGTCTCAAACTCACATCAATATCAAATTAGGGTGATTTACTATTCAAGTTCATATTCGGTAACTTATGCATGTACAATTATGAAGAAAACGACTTCCATCTTACAATCTTTAGCCAAGACCTGCACCCGTTCTGAAGCTCTAAACCACAAAGGTAGCATCCTTTACTTAGCTCATCTCTCACCCTGACACTTACAGTCTTACCGATCTCTGCATAGTCTTACATGTCGAACTCAAATTCCATACTCACACTCTTACCATCAAATATTTACGACCTTACATCTTACACCATCCACCTTAAAAATCAAATTGTCTTACTCGAACTCCTCAAATGAAACCCTTTAGACTTAAGTCCCGTCATCAAACCCTTACTAATTCCTTACTCATTATTCTTTTGTTACAATTCATATTACGTACATTATGCATGTACAATTATGTCGTTATCTCTTACTAATTCACAATCCCCCAAAGCGCTCCTAATGTTAAGTCTTCAATTCCTTGCATCCCCACGTCTCCTACTCGTCACTCCAACATGCATCTGACTCAAACCGAACAAATTCTCCAATATCATCAAATCCAACAATCGTCTTTCAATCTTGTCTTTCCTCGCCTGACATACAATCACAATTTCCATGTCATAGCTTACGAAATACCCTTTTGCCAAACTTACAATCAAGCACTTCTACTCGTGCCCATCAATCACATATCACCCGTCCACAACAAAGATCACCCGCTCTAATCACATACATACGATTCATAGCAACTTACTACGTGCCCTTAGTCTTCACTAACATACGCACACAATTCACATACATACAACATGCTTTATAAGCAGCATAATCATGCAAACATTAAATTATAAACTCCAAGCATGCTACTACACAATCAAAGCATGATATAATGAAATTATGAGTTCAAGGTCCCCTACCTCGTAATCCATAGGAGTTTGATGGTGAGCAAACGACGGTGGCGACAATGATAGCGGAATAGGTGGCCAAAAGCATCACACTCAGAGAGTTGTTGTGTCCCAAGGATTTTCAAAGATGCTGGAATTAATCTCAATAACATTAGATTAATTTCACTCGAAGCCAAAGGTTTGGATGCACTAAGGCGGACGGACACAAGGTCGTGCCACTAGAAATGGCAGTGACCACAGAATGGGGGCTGACTGATTGGAGGTCGGCCAACGGTTTAAAACACTTTGTTGGCAACAAAACATTAAAATGGATAGTGGACCATATTCAACAGCAACAATTCTACATTATCGAAGCCTCACAACATGGCAGAGGGCTTACTTGCGTACACATGAATAAAGGAGAGACAAAGGAGAGCTTTAACAGCCATATAGCCTAGTGGTGGAGTCGTTCCATAAACACGCATTGAGGCACTAAGGCCCAACATAGGTGGCCGACAAAGGCGGCGTCATTTCTAAACACTTGCCCACAACCAAATAATCGTAGAGATGGTCGTGCATCAAGCACGACTTATGGTGGAGGATCTGTGCACAACATCGGTCGAGCCTTCAATGGGCTAAGTCTAATGGCTTACAATAATACTTCCCTTTCGAAGAATCAAAATTCGGGAACTCTTTCCCGTGGGTTTGGGTCATGTGTAATAAAAAGTGGGTGGAGAGCAAGAATCGGGTTAGAATTATCAGCCCTTGATGTCACTGGGCCGGGGCAAACCCCACGTCGGTCGAACATATGGCCCAAGTCCACGCAACATCAGGCGAGACACAAGGTTGGCCTTAGGCAGGGGTGGGTCACTCGACAGCGGTCAGAGGTGTACCCCGGAGTTTAGAGGCATTTGTTGTGTGCAGAAGATATGCAGAGGAGGCAGGGAGTGCCGACCCCTTATAGTTATTGGGTAAAGCCGAGATCTGCAGCAGAACAACCGATCAGAAAATTGAAGAGACCCAATACCCGATTTAGCTAGGGCGATAGAGCGCTGAATTGGGGTGGCAAACACACCTCGCTGAGCTACGAATGGCCCGACATGGCTTGGGGCTAGACCTGGGAGAAGACGGAACTTGGCAGTCACCGGATTGTGGCAAATCAAATGGATGTCGACTCGATGTCGTCCAATAGCAGAAAATGAATGTCACGATCGAAAACTATACTATGATGTAGGTCGGCCAAACAAACAAATCGAAACCGATCAAGGCAGGGGAGGGCCAGACCTCGATACCTTGTCGTCGTCGGCTCGAGATAGAGCTGGCGAGGTGAGCCAAGCTCCTCCGATCACTCAGCACAGAAAAACAACCAAAATAAATAAATAAATGTTCTGTTTGAACCAGAAAAATGCGAAAGAATGGGTGAAAAGCCAGGAAGGCAGTGGTTCAATCCAAGATGACGGCCTTGCCATCGCCGGTCTAGGTGAAGGCCAACAGCCGGAGTTCAACGGCACAGCTATGGTTCACAACGCAGAGAAACGGGAAAAAAGAGGGATTTTTTATCCCATTCGGAATAGGGCTGAGGGGGCTGAGGGAGACGGCGGCCAAGGTGGCGGACGGGGTGGCAAACTTGTTGGTGCTGGGCTGGGGGAAGTCCCAAGGTCGGGCCACGGTGGTCGGCGATCGGCAGCACAGCCGTAGCTTGCAACGAACATAAAAACGAAAAGTAAAAAGGGCATAACGGATTTTACCTCATGCCAGCGACGGAGGGGCGGGGAGACTTGGACGGAGGTGGCTGGAGTTCACACTGGCTAGGGCTGAGCTATGGCGGCCATGCAGGTGGAGGCGGCGGCGGCAAATCCAGCAATTCCTCTTCAAAGACCGAAATGGGGCGGAAGCAAAAGAGTGGCGGCGGACGGCGGGCAGGCCGGGACGGCAGTGGCCAGAGGTTGCTTTGGTTGGGGTGAAAAGTGTGGCGGCAGCCTAGCGGCCATGCAGCCAATGGCGGCGGCGATTTGGGGCAAACACCAGTGAATGCGCTTATCCGGACAAAAATCAGAAAAAGAAGAAGAGGCCATGGTGGCCAGCAGTGCCAGGCCAGGGAGGCGGTGACGGCGGTGTCGCCATGCCTTGGCCAGCCGGGCGGAAGCCGTGGCCGGCGCCGGTAACCCTTCCGGCCTCACACAGTTAAGCCCAAATCACTGTTCACAAAATAGGGTCGAGCGTGCTGAGGCGCACTCGATCCGTTTTATACATATTTTATTTTATTTTATTTTATTTTATTTTCTCTTTTCTTTTTCTTCGCTTTTCTGTTCTCATGCGTCCCGTCCGATTTTTTACCCAAAAAATTATGGGATGCGTCGAGGCCCATGACCTGTGACTAAGCACAACTCCCAACACTTACGGACACAAAGATTACAAATACGGATATGTCGAAGAGTCAAATTTCTTCATCGAAAATACGAGCAGAAAACTGCAGAACATTGTAGAATATTGCATAAAGTTGCAAAAAATAGCAAAAAAATCTAAAAAAATTACAGAAAATCGGGGATGTTACATAATCGTTGTGACTTTGGATAATTGTTGTGCTGTTAGAAGGGTTTGGATAATTTCTGCTACCATGAAATTGTCAAAAAGTATATACCATGTGCAAATAGTGGACAAGAAAATTATGTTGAATAGGTTGAGTTTGTGATCAAGTTCTTTGAACAGAATTGTGACCAGGTTCTTTGAGTTTGTGACCATGTTCTTTTAAATTTTCTGCTACCATGAACTTTATTGTCAAAAAGTAGATACCATGTTGGAGTCTTGGACAGGTAAATTATGTTGAACATGAAGAGTTTGTGATTAGGTTCTTTGAACAGGATTGTGACCAGGTTCTTTGTGAAAATTAGGTCTCATTGTCAATTGTCTCGTTTCACAGAATTCCTTCCCTGATTTTAAAGTTTACGGGCATGCAGAGAGGCTGATTGCACTCAATGATACAATATACACCATTTTAAAAAATAATTAGTGCCCCTTACATGTTATGTCCTGAGCCTTGAAAGCAAGTAATACCCCCCCTCCCCCCCATTTTACAGACAGTAACATCTTAGAGTTATTGTCTTCAAGTTGGCTGGGGGTACCCCCCGCCAAAATGAGCATGAAGTGGCCGGTGGTTCTTGGCGCGCCCCCCGGCATGAAACAGACAGTAAACATCATAAACATCATCTAGTACATATATAGGAATCTTCTAATTGTATCCAAAATATCATAAACATCTATCTGTTTACCCTAAAACTTGAATGTATAAAACACTTTCAATACATCCCATCTTAAGTTAGGATTCCACTGTTGGCTCTCCAAAACTATCACATAGTAAAACCGTCACAAATGATGGTGGAATGCTACCGCATGGACACATATCAAAAACTTGATCCTTATATAACTTTTCCCAAGCATGAGCAGGTGGTTCATGATATCTTCTCCAAACAGCTACAATAAGAGGTACTAGGGAATTTTGTGTAACATGGAGACTTACAAAGAGTTGCATCATAAGATTTTCATTTCACAACATTAGAAAATACCAAAATTCTTTGCGTTGCTCTTTATTTTTCTTTTTAGATAGAAAAATGGTCTATACCTCTTTAGAAGACTGGTTTTCTACCTCACTGTATGGTTGATTTGCCTCTATTTGTTTCAATGAACATGGAACAATCTCTTCTATTTCCTCATTTGAAGCCGAACACCCACTATTTTTTATAATAGATGACATCAAATACATAAATGACGAAGATTCACCAGCAAGATGATCCATTCTTGATTGACTTAATCAATAAGCTATAGTCACCTAAAATGACACAAAATAATGGCAATGAAAACCTAGGATGATCATAAATAGACAAATAATACTTGGCAGGCATTAGTTCCCGTGAACCTAAGTATATTATGTCAATTTATACTGCCCATCGATATACATTTTTTTTATTTAGAAGTGGGTTGTCCCCATGCAGATAATCACATTGTGGCGGGGTTTACCATATGCAAGTATAATAAATGAAGCTTTTACCTAGCTAATACATGGCAGGGGGTGGTCCCCGTGAAGTGAAAAATAATGTGGTAGGGGCTACCCCTGCCAAAAAAATAACAAAAGCTTTCTTGCATTCGAAAACGTTCTGGTAGAAAAAATGCAATTAACATGTCTATGGAAGTGTAAACACGCCATTGATGAACAAAGGAAGAAAATTTACAAAAAAGGTTCAACTGGTGGGTTGAACAAAGGAAGAAAACTTACAAAAATGGTTCAAACGGTGGGTCGCTAGAGCTTTTTTAACTACTATTAGAGTTTTTTAATTATCTCCAAAGCTACAGTGTATGCCAGCATATATAATACTCGCTGGTGGCTGGCGGCTATAGTGCTCGTCGGTGGCCCTTAAGGAGGAAAAGAAAGTAAAAAACTTTTTATTTTAGGTTAACTTGTGGGGAGAATCGTGGGGGAAAAAGGAAAAGGTAAATGGAGAAAAAGTAAAAAAAATTTACTTTTGTTTGGGGATATAGAGAAAAAAAGGGGTTTAAAAAAAGGGAAAATTATATAAATAATAATAATAAAATATTTACCAAAATAAACCACTTTGGGAAATATTTCCCAAAGTGGTATTCCTTTTTGCCACGCAGGCGCCAACCAAGCAGCTGGCGCCTGCGTGGCTTTTTTTTTAATTTTAAAGTTGATTTCGTTGTTTAGAATGACGAAATTGGTTTTAAGTCAATTTCGTCGTTCTAAACGACGAAACCGTTTATAAGTTGACCCGGTTTCATCGTTCTGAACTACAAAATCAACTTAAGTTGATTTCGTAGTTCTGAATGACGAAACTGCCACACTTATCCCATTTCGACCTTTGGTCTCGGCAACAATACTGATTTCATCGTTCTAAACGACAAAATCAGCTTAAGTTGATTTTGTCGTTTAGAACGACAAAATCATCTTCGTTATCCACTCAAACCCGCTCCGCCTCTAGTCGTGTTTCCAGTCGTCCAATCGTTTCTTCCTGCGATCCAGCGTTCCGCTCTGTTGCCTCTATCGACGTTTGGCCCGCCACCTCTGCCGACGTCCGGCCCGCTGCCAATCCCACCACTGATCCTGCCTCCTCCTCCCCATAGCATTTTTCGTCTGCCGCCATTTTAATTGTGCCCATTTCGCACTCAATCCATGGTACCCTAATTCTTCATTTTGTTAAATAGTTAGTTTAAAAATGTGTTGATCTAAAGTCTATGGTTAAATTAAATATTTGCTGCGTGTCTAGGTTTTGCATTTTGCCTCTTACGAAAGTGTGTTTTGCCTCTTGCGAAAGTACTACTCTAGGTTGTTTCGGTGTTGGTAAGTAGCTTATGAACTCTCTATTAATTCAGTATTTTGGTGTAATGTGCGATTTGGATGATTTAGTTAAAAAGTTTGATGCTAAAATGGACTTGATTGGTCAAGAGAGTCCTAGGGCAAAACATCTCCTCTTAGGAGGAGAATTGCATCTTGCATAGTGGTCCCTTGCTCACAGTGGTTTTATGACATTTGGCATGACGACTACAAATATGGCTGAAAGTTTAAATAGTGTCTTGAAGGGGGTACGAGGTTTACCCATGCAGGCTTTAGTGTCAGCTATCTTTTATCGGCTCATAAATTTTTTTGTTAAATGATCTTCTGCCGCCTCTGCCATGGCCACCCCGTATACTCCCAAAGTGGAAGCTATATTGAGAGAGCAAACAAGAAAAATTAGGGAGTATATAGTTAATAGGATCAACAGGAGTCAGTACAAAGTGACATCAATTCGTGCCCGAAAGGTTATGGTAAATGCTGCGATGCATACTTGTACATGCTACATCCCTCAGGTTTATGGTTATCCTTGCTCGCACCTTATCGCCGTGTGGGCAAAGCGGCGGGAGCCAATCCATGCATCACTATTTTACACATCTTCTACTTATAAAAATGTGTACTCCACAAAATTTTATTCTCCTCGTGGTCGAGAGTATTGGGAGAGGGATATACCTTTTGTGTTATACCTTCCGATAGCAACAAGGCAACCCGGTCGCTCACGGTCTGTTCGCATTAGGAATACAATGGACCGTAGAACAATGGAGAGAGATGGTAGAGGAGGATATAAATGCGGGAGGTGTAAACAAAGTGGGCATAATAGTAAATCATGTAGAAACCCTCCTGTTGATTGGTAAACATATAATCAACCTATAATATCCTGAATTTTCCTAACTTTTGAAAATTTAATACGTGGAAAATAAGGTGTTTAACCCTTTGAACTTCTTAGGAGAATAGCCTCCTTTATAGATAGAATTTGTGGCTAATTCTATTAGAAAGTAGACAGATAGAGCTTCGAAACGCCACCAAGAACGTACAAATCAGGTTCGGATGAAGGAGATACGACTGTTCAAAGTTGAACATATCGTATAGGGCCCATTTACCCGATTTAGATGTGTATTTGGCCCTTTTAAGTCATCTTGTGGGCCCGGTTAATTAGAGTTCCGAAATTAGTTTTTGGAGGCCTAATTAGGGTATCTAAGTGAGAAGAATTGACCAATTCTAGGGGGATTAGGAACCCTAGTCCCCATGTTTATAAAAGGCATTCTTAGGGCACAATTTGGGGGGTCTTTTTGGCCCGATAGGAGGAAAGGGCTGTGAAGGAGGCTTTGGCAATTAAGGTTAGATTGTTTTTGAATCGAGATTAATAAAAGTTTCGTTAAATAAATATGAATGATTGTTACATTAATTCTGTAGTTTACTATTTATTTTATAATTTATACGAGTTGCTGTCACTGTTCCCATAATTAGGGAACAGTGAATTCTAATTTCAGCCATTGAGTAAATTTACCGGCCACCGGTCGGCCAGCCGCCCAATCGTCGGCCGGAACTATGGCAATGGAGGGGCCGCCCTGGTCTTTGCCCTGGTCACTAGCTTAAAGACTAGAAAAAAATTCGTAAAAATTACAAAGTATCCATAGAAGTATTTCAAGGGTCCTGACTAAGTTTCAAACTGGGGAAAAATCTAAATTTTTTTGAAATGACCAATTTACCCTTGTGAGTTGACGCATAGCATAATGTTTAATAATCAGAATTCGGGGCTCCGGTTCAAGGGTCTAAGAGTGGATTTAAAAATTGAGAAAAATCTCAAGGAGATTCCAGTAAGTATCCTAAATTTGGACCAAGGCATAAGCTAGGTAAAAATCCCAGTAAGTAGATATTTAACTATTTTACCCCTAGGGTTAAGGTAAGACAATTAATTGAACCGGAGTCGGTTCAAGGGGTTTACGACCCCGTTAAATGGAAAGAAAATTACCTTAGGTTCACAATGTCAAGGTGTACCCCTGGGATTAGTTTTGAACCTGTCAAGGTTCAGGGAAGCCCTGAACAAAAGACAAAAATACCCTTGTGCAGATTGGTCGTATTTGTGTGGATGGAATTAATGGGCCAATGTGATACTGAAACCTTTTGAGAGGTTAAAGACTTACCTGAGAGCAGAGAGGACCGTATCCAATATTGGGATAATTACTTTAATGCTCTTAGATGCACTACAACCAGTTTTCATAAAGATTTATTAAGATAACCCAAGGAGGGTTAGGGCATGATAGCTCGAATAATTCTTATATCATTAATGAATTTTATTATTGATATTATGATTTGCCTGGACCTGTGTGGTTCTGATTGTTTATGTTGTTCATTGTTTCTATATTTGATATTGATGTTGTGATAAAAATTTATCATCTGCTTAAGATTATTGAAAGATAAATCAATGAGGCTTAATAGCTTTGGATTGGGCGAGAACACCTAATCAAGATAAAGACTAATATACCTCTGAGGGGTCTGGGACTAGTTCATAGAGTGAACAAAGCCACCTGACGATTTGCCTTGGTTAATGAACCAATGGCAGTCTCGAGTTTTAAACCCTAGTCTAGAAGGGACTAATAGGGTTTGGGATAGTCATTCGAAAATCCTGGCTTATAGATGAGCAAGATAGGGTTCAAAATGGTTTCCTAAGTTTTTAGCTCTTTTGAGGAGCCGCTGATTTGACTGTGTAGTTGCACTTCCCCATTGGAGGGAGCTGTGTGTGAGCCGGGCTCACTTTCGATCTATTGAGGATCTTTTAGTGTACACGCATTTGGATTAGCTGACATTCCTGCTTGGTTGGCTTTTCCCGCCACTTCTGTTCAGGTGCAGTTATGGGTCATGCCCTTCCACTCCGATCAGGTCCTTCATGGGCTAGGAGGGGTGACAGTACTTCCTGGTGGATTCTAGGGTATTTCGTTATCATTTGTCACTAAGGTTGACATTTGATGAGTCTGTCTATCTTTGGGATTAGACTGGGATATTAATTATCAAACAATGGTTCGATAAATAATTAATAACATTGATTGATATTGCTTGTTTAATTAGAACAAGTGGAACGATTAAAGGACTTACATAAAATGTAGGTTGCTTTAAAATACTTAAGCATTGCATGTGTGTTGTTGTGCTTCTTAGTATAGTGTAGTATTAGGCAGAACTACGTCTAGATCTGATCTTGTTGGAAACATTGGAGATGTTGTCTGATGAGTACGTAGGCAACTAACATCAGGTGATGTTGGCCCGATCCGAAAAATATTAATAAAACCTTTTGTCCTTTGGAAGCTCTTCTCCTGAAGGCGGAGATGCTCTATTATGGTTGTGGTTATTGTTTGGTTTGCTTTGTTGCAAGTTTTTTAGGCGACAACGAGTGAGACCAAGATTGACGCTTATAAGATGAAGTTTCTTCGTGTTTGCAACTCTGGTATGTAAGTGTACCTTTAGTGTGAGAGTCAACTTGTTATTTATTTTCTAACGGATGACAGACTTGTACTTAAATGGATGAGCTATTCTTTATGAATTTTCAGACGTTAAATAATATCATATGATTTGATATCCGTACTTGTGAACCCCAGTTATCATGACCTAGATATTTAATCGAATGGTTAGCCAGTAAATACTTGAAAATTTTACAAAAACTGAAATTACAGAATAGTTCAAATAAATTACAAATTACAGAAATTTGAATTTATTTAATAAACTTCAATTAATCTTCACTCGAGTACTAAGGCAACAATCCTACCTTAATCGCTGATTTGTTGTCGATCCACCACCGCCAAAGCTTCGCCGGAGATTCGCCGGAAAAATCCAATGCCGCTCGTTCTCCTTCGCTCCAAAAATCCCCATTTTCCCCTTTTTTTAAGAGCCCTAATTAATTCTTTTTATAGGTATGGGATTAGGGCTCCTAATCCCAAGAGAAATTGAGCCCCAAAAACCCAATTTTGGAATGCCAAATAATTGAGCCCGCAAAATGACTTAAACGACCCAGTTGCATTTTTTATTCGGGTAAACGGGCCCTATACGATATGTTCAACTTCGAATGATCGTATCTCACTCATCTGAACTCCGTTTCACACATTCTTGGTGGTGTTTCGAAGCTCTTTCCGTCTATTTTCCATCTATATATGATTCAGCCACCACTTCTTACTGATGACCAAGTTATTCTCATAGGAAGGTTAAGGGGTCCTACACCCTAATTTCCCCGTGTACGACTTTAGGAATGTAGAAAATTCCCGGACGTTACATACACATCGGCCGACCAAGTGCTGAGATGGGTCGCTTGGTCGAGGGTGCTCCATTAGGGGCGAGGTAGGTTGTATTTATGTTTACCATGTTACTTTTTTAGCAATGTTTTATATACATATGTTGAACTTATTTTTTTAATTTAACTCCTTAAGGTGGAATGTTTGGAAAAAAAGAACCGAAAATCCACAAGAAGTACTCCGGCTATACAGAGGGGAGTTAGACCAGCAGCGGCCATACCAGGTAATTTTATTACCGTGTTGAACTTTTTTATGTAATGATTTTAAAAAAAATTGTCGTTATTTAAACTAAATTATCTTTATATATTGTATAGATTATTTGGTAGCCGTACTCAGAGGACGTGTTGGCTGTGTTACCTCCCCTATGCACGGACGGTCAGGAGGTGTGGCTATCTCAAACTCCGTTAATATGTTACCAGATTATCGAGATGTATGTGCCGGATCGTGTAATGCTCCAGTTTAACATGGAGCAAGGGGTCCCACCTTATATCGTCGAGTTTGTCCACCGTATCACTTGACAGGGCCGCCATATTACCGATTGGGCTATACATCATGCGTTGTATATTGCTCGATGGGAGGATAGGAGAGCCATTGTTATTAGAGGGGAGATGACTACGACATTGCGAGATGTTCGTAGTACTTATATGCAATGGTATTTACCGATTACACGACGATATATTTTACCGCATGATGATGTAGAGGAGATGACATATCAGCCTAGGGGAGCGTCTGAGGCAGCTCTAGTAAGTACAACTTTGTTAATTAAGGCATATATTATTTTCTTATTTCATTTTAATTATTTATCTAATATTTAATTTATTTTTTTATAGTTTCGTCTAGTTCGAAGTACGCATGTGCATTTGAGTGATGCACTTATCACCTATACTTCGCGCGAGGACTTATCAGCAGTATGTCAGTCGGTGATTAGAGAGTCTAATGATGTCCTTCGTAGCTTGCCACTATTTCATTCGGTGATCACAGATGTTCATCGAGATTATCCTGTCGACGAGGCTGCTCAGACGCAGCCAATGCACTCTTCATGCCCTGATATTCCATCATCATCAGCAGAGTATAGCTCTCCTCCAGGTTCATCATTTCTGAACACTGCACATATAGCTCAGCCAGATCCGATTTTATATTATAGACGATATCGGCCACCTCATGTTGTACCATCTATTACTTATGCTGAGCCCGAGCCCAAGCCCGAGCCACAGCCACAGCTAGAGCTATAGGCAGATCATGAGGAGCTCGTACACCACCGTCGAGGACGTAGGAGATTATGACATTACTTTTTTTATATGTTTATTTTAAACTAAACATTATTTCGACTTGTGATGTAATATATTTAATACTTGTCTATGATGTACTTTAATGTTATATTTGTTATAGGTGGGATGAATAAATTCGTGTATGTATTGTGTATGTTTTGAATGAATGAACAGGGACAGGTGATAAAATTAGTTTCAAATAGTATTTTAAAAAAAATTAATTTAATTTCGTCGTTTAGAATGACGAAATTAGTATTGTTGCCGAGACCGAAGGTCAAAATGGGATAAGTGTGGCAGTTTTATCGTTCAGAACGACGAAATCAGCTTAAGTTGATTTTGTTGTTCAGAACGACAAAACTGAGTCAACTTATAAACGGTTTCATTGTTTAGAACGACGAAATTAACTTAAAATCAATTTTGTCGTTCTAAACGACGAAATCAACTTAAAAAATAAAAAAAAAATCACGTAGGTGTTAGCTGCTTAGCTGGCGCCTATGTAGTAAAAATAAATACCACTTTAAAAAATATTTTCCAAAATAATTTATTTTAATAAATATTTTTTATTATTATTTATATAATTTTTTCTTAAAAAAATCTTTTATCACACGACAGTACGAAACTTTGCCGGTTGCAGTTCACAGAGAATCGACACGTCCGTGCGTATTAACGGCTACCAAAACTCCGCGCCACCAGCCGAGCACCACTTCCCCCACTGACAGGTACAGTCACATCGCAGTTCGCACTCAAGATGAAAAGCACGCTTCCTAACCAGTTGACTGGCCCCGCCACCAAAAACTTCTCACACTGAGTACGCACCAAGGCTCCGATCTCCCCGGATTTGGCCTCCTTTCCCATGGCGTCCCCCATCGCAACCCGCCAGCTTTTCATCGACGGAGAATGGAGGGAGCCTGCCATGAAGAAGCGCATCCCCATCATCAACCCCGCCACCGAGCAGATCATCGGTTCTCTCCCCATTTCTCGCCATTGGTGGGCAGTTTCCTTGCATCCTTGTTCTCTCAACCCTCAAATAATAAATGGTGGTTTTTTCGTTTCTTAATGCTTTTCTACCAGGGGATATCCCGGCCGCGACCGCCGAAGACGTCGACCTGGCGGTGGCTGCGGCTCGCCGGGCGTTTGTTAGGAACGAAGGCAAAGACTGGTCTCGCGCTTCTGGGGCTCACCGGGCCATGTTTCTGCGTGCTATCGCTTCAAAGGTCTTTGTACTCAACTTTTGTTGTGATAGATCATGGTTCCTTGTCTTATGGCTTAAACGGGATTGTGATTACGAGGGTGTTTGTATTTGTTCTTTTGTCTATCTCGACAAATCCTTTTCCTCTTAGGGTCCTTACATCGTTTTAATAGCCATGATCCTTAACATTTACACTCTAGGACCGGTTGTTAACTTGTTTTTTCCTCTGTATAAGAGAATAGCATTCTATGTTTGGAAATTTGGAAAGAGTGCAATAAATTCAGTTCAGTTATTGGCAGAATGCCAGCTTTCCATGCTTTAATTGGTTTCTCACTTTGTGATATGTTCTTCGTAAAGCACAAAGTACCAACCCTTGTCCGTCTCTTTGATTTCAGTAAAGTTGATGCATGATAGGATGACTTACCACCGCATTAAAAAAAAACATTTGTCTGCTTGCAACACTCATTACAGTGGTTACAACTTGGTTGACCTACATTTGAAATAACAAAGATAGCTTTTCTGGACATATTTGTATCATAATTTCCATCTTAGAAACTGAAACGAGCTTCTTTTACTAAGAAAACTGTACAAATGATCTCTCAACTGTGATCTATTTATGCCATTCTTTTATTTCATGATATCAACTGTAAACTCGTTATATTGTCTAGTTGTCTTGATATGTCTACCGAATGGATAAAAAATTATAAATATTAATTTAATTATGCAAGTGGCAGTAATTGAATTTGTTCTTTCTTGTCTATTCATCACTATTTTGTATTATTTATTTGATAAATCTAGCATCAGTCATGATAATAAGGGGCTGTTTGGGTGTGGAATTATTTCAAATGGAATTAAATTTTTTTGGAATTAATTCAATCAATTCAGCATAGAATCAAAATTAAGGTTGGTAATGGAATATTTTTGAATAAATTCGGATGGAACTTCCAACCCATTTCTAAAACTTTTAATGACCGTAACTTTCTCTCTCGAAATCTGATATGTACGTTCTTGATACTGTTGTGCTTGTACTGATAAGCCCTATTAAATAAGAACCCACATGGGTAAGTTATTTTGAACTTTTCAAATGGGGCCACTCATATGACACTATTCTCGAGGCTCAGATCGATATGAAGGGTGATAGTTAGAAAATGGAGGAATCCAAAATTCTGAAATGGGAGGCTGGGAACCGGAATTGGTGGAATGATGTAGGAGGGTTTCCTCCTCTTCTTTTGGGAGTCCCTCTCAGGCCATGCCACATGTATGCCCACCTGTCCAAAGGCTGACAGGGTAAACCTGTCCAGCTTCTAGAAGCTGTCTCTAGGCAAAGGGGAAAAGGGAGGGGCAGACTGGTCAAATTCACAGTTTGTTAACAAACTGTCAGAAGTTCGTTGGGGATGAAACGAGGGAATAAGAGGGAAAGAAAGGCAGATTGGAAGGGATGATTCGAATTGGCAAAGATTATGTTCTAGAATTTTATTTCTTTCTCTGTAATGCTCATGGATTTGAGCTTAGTTGTGCTGTAGATTCAGCCTCTGTAGTTTCAATTTTCTTCTGAAGTGAACAGCTTGTGGATTCAAGCTTCCTATTACTGTAATTCCGGGAAACTGAATAGAAATACTCCAGGCTTTCTTCCATTGCCCTGAGTTTAGTGTTTGGCTTTGTATGTTCTGTTTGGGTCGACTATGTACTTGCTGTTTCTGAAATTGAACTGCATCATGGAATCACTTCGCGAGGTTATTTGGTGATGAATTTTAATTTCTGCACTATTTCAATTCCGTACCCAAATAGTCCCTAATTCAGTTTAATATTATAATTCCTTCTTCTAAGTTCCACTTAGTTGCATGTCTCTGATTTCTGCACTATTTCTATATCCAACCACAATTCCAGTGAATTGGGATGGAATTGTGGTGGAATCCTTGGAATCTTAGAGGAATTCGGTACCCAAATAGTCCCTAATTCAGTTTAATATTATATTTCCTTCTTCTAAGTTCCACTTAGTTGCATGTCTTTGACTTCATTTGTACCCTGATAGATGCATAGTTATACTGAAAATATTTCATTGGTACCATGTTAAGCACTTAGTCGGATATGGATGAATAAGTTGGATGATATTGGTTTTCTATCATACATATTTCCTTACTTTTTCTGAAGATTCATGGTTTTGGCATATCACCTGGTTTTCCTTCTGTTTGTCCTTAAAATTTTTGGTTATATTATCTACATGAAGATAATGGAGAAGAAAACTGATCTTGCCCGATTGGAAGCAGTTGATTGTGGGAAACCATTAGATGAAGCGGCATGGGATATGGTATGTAGATAATTATTTTTAACATTTTTTTAATTTTCTTTAGCCTACTTGGGTCCCATATGTTTTCAGTTTTTGGATTGGTTGTTTTACCTCAAGTGGCCAACAAATTTAACTAAAAATGATCTGGCACTTTTGATATTATTCTTATCCTTATTCTTATCTTGCTATTTCACTATGCAGGATGATGTTGCTGGCTGTTTCGAGTACTATGCTGATCTTGCAGAAGCTTTGGATCAGAAGCAAAAGGCTCCTGTGGCTCTTCCATTGGAAACATTTAAATCTTATGTTCTCAAAGAGCCATTAGGAGTAGTTGGTTTGATTACTCCTTGGTATGTGCTAATTATTTTTCCTAATTCTGTACTTTGTCCAAATTTTCTTTTTATGATACTAATATAACTAGATAACTTCCGGATTTTACAAGACACATTCAATTTTCATCAGTGCTTCTTTATGTTGATATAAGGTGGCGGTTTATGGTTAAAAATTCCCAGCAGTATTTTCAACAGCTGTAATAGCAACTGTAGCATAGACCAAAATTCTGGCACTGATGATAGCTTGAGTAAATGAAATGATGAAATAAAAAACCAAATATCATTTGTTTTCGTTTGGACTGGTGAAAATTTTCATGTAATGAACAATATGTTTACTTCCTGGTTTGCAAGCATGGGTTAGGGGCTATTGAGGAAATGGAAACATGTCACAGCGGCGCTATTAACCGGTAGTGCAAAGCATCCAACTTGCCACAAGAGATCCATCTACACAGGAGAAATTTTTTCTTCTCTGAATGTTTGTTGGAGCATTTGAATTTATCTTTTACATAATTTCTACAATTTAAAAATCCTTGTGTCCACGTATGTTTTGGCCAATTGTGAAATTAATTATAATCACACCATTTTGGAATGATGTTATTTGTTCAATTCATTGTTTTCATTTGTTAAGAATTTATTCGGCTTATGGTTTGGTTGTTAGAGCCTTGCGGCATACATGCTATATTAAGCCAAAAATGCTACTGTACTTCAATTGAACAATTGCTTCATTATTTTGGTGCTATGTGCTAGTAATATTATAGATTATTTCTATTCATATGCATTTGCATTTTCTTCTATAGAAAAATTGTATAATAAGAGTGTGAAAATGACTTTTTGTCTGCTCCCTTTTTTGAGCTCTTATAACAAAAGACCACGGGAATTGATAAAGGCTTATTACAGTGGTGACATAGAAATTTTATGTCCCTGTATGGCTCTTTGGCATCTCTCTCTCTCACTCACTCACACACACATGCGCGCACGCGCGCGCATGCACACACACACATCTTTCCTCTTTCGCCATTATTGTATTCATGACAATAAGGCCCCGCTCTTCAGAGTAGGGCCTAATTTTCTGCCCCTTATCATGGTGGTCCTTTATGATTCTATCACTCCTACAATGTTGGATCTTTGATTGGCCCATATGTAAGATAAGATTCGTGAGGTGCTCCTTGCAGAAAATTTTTCTGGCCTTTTGTGTTTCATTTTAGATTTATGAGGTGATCCTGGTACAACTCAATGCATGTGCATTTTGAAAGTTCACACTATCTGTTTTTATGTTTAATTTAAATATTTTTGTTGAAAAAAAGTAGTTAATATTTCATATTGGAAGTGTATTGGAATAACGAGATGTTTTTTGAAATTTTTTTTCCAGGAACTATCCTCTATTATTGGCAACGTGGAAGGTCGCTCCAGCCTTGGCTGCTGGATGTACAGCTATACTAAAGCCTTCTGAGCTGGCATCTGTGTATGGTTTAATTTGATTCATGCATTTTGCTTGTACTTTAATTTTCCATATACCCGTTAGCTCCCAGTAATTCTGTGTGAAACTTCAATATACAGTACTTGTTTGGAGTTAGCTGAAATATGTAGGGAAATTGGTCTCCCGCCTGGTGTCTTGAACATTGTGACTGGTTTAGGTCCAGAGGCTGGGGCTCCTTTGGCATCTCATCCTCACGTTGACAAGGTATGTTATCTGGTAATATCTTCATACATACACGTAAACAAACATATGTTGTGTGTATACATATAAACATAGAGACACATATTTGGTGCATATTTAGTTATTTTCTTCGCACATACATGTAAACAAACATATGTACATGTGTATGTACATATAACATAGAGACACATATTTTGTGTATATATGAATGACTAATGTGTTTTTAGGTCGCATTTACTGGAAGCTCTGCAACTGGTAGCACAATCATGACAAATGCAGCTCGAATTGTTAAGGTAATTTAAGCAATTATAATAAAATATCACAATAACTTTGCACTGTTCTGTAATACTTAATGTTGCTTATCTGAATGACAGCCTGTATCATTGGAGCTTGGTGGAAAGAGTCCAATTATTATTTTTGATGATGTTGATCTTGATACAGGTGATATAATCAAACTTGACAATGTAATTAGCATTTTTTACTTATGTCTTAGTAAGTTAGAAAATGTACTACTTCAATCTGACCATCTGAGTTATCAAATGTGCAATGTGATTGTGAGCCTTGCTTATTTACTTAGAACTTTTCCAACAGCTGCTGAGTGGACTCTGTTTGGGTGCTTCTGGACAAATGGTCAAATTTGCAGTGCAACATCTCGTCTCCTTCTCCATGTAAGTGGCACTGTGATAGCTCTCATAAGTGACATATTAAATAAAATAGTTAAAATTGAATTCGCGAAATTGTAAACATGCACCTTTAGTGCGTTGAAATGTTAATGCTACTACATATTTTGCATTGTCTAATGGGAGGTATAGGATAATGTTATAGCCCAATGACTTATAGTTATGACCTGATCTGCGGAATCATAATTGCACATGGAACACTCACTGACACTGTTCAATGGCTATAAGTTGGTCCTAGAGTTGCACCCTGTTGTCAGTTTGTTTTCTTATATTCTACTTCATCAAAACTTATTAGCTTGCTCACATATTTCATGCCATTTCATTTGTATTAGTTAATTTTTTTAGTATATCATATCTTTTTATACTTGGAAGCAATTAATTTTAGTTATTAAGTTCTGAAAAGCATAAAAATGTTTTGAGCTATTTTAATATATTTGAATTTGGGTTGATTAGTATATCTGATCAGATGTGAATGTCAGGTTTGATAGTTATCGCACTTTAAGCAGTGACCTGGTGTGAGATATCTAATTCTTTGTCCTTTAAACCCATTGCCAAGCTTAGGAACAATTAAATATTAATATCGTAAGATTGATAACAACATCAGCAACATCATCGCCATCATCGTCATTATCATCATTATCGGTAATAATAATAATCCTTATGTGATGGAGATGATGGTGTTGAGCACCTTGCTTCATGAAGAGTGTTTACTGGAATTTGCTTTGATTAACCGAACGGAACTGTAGGCTAGGCAAAGACTTCCCAGAAGTGTTTGAACTTTGGTGGATCAGACCAACTTGTTGGTCAGCTGAAGTTCCTCCCATAATGTACTATGATGTTTTTTCTTAGCCGAATGGACCTGTCTGTTAGCAGCAGGTCTTACAATAATGTTTACTTTCCCATTCTCAATATTGGGTTGTCAGAACTACTGGTTGGATAACTGAATAGTTCAAGGCTCCTTTTTCAACTTGCTTCTTAGGGTCCTTTAGGTCTTCGTCGTCGCTACTGGTGTGAATGGTCTTATTGCAACTTCCAAACTTTAAGGCAAGATAATTAAAGAGACAAGACATGCAAATTGATGAAAGCTCATTTTCATTTCCTTGGTGAAGTTACAAAATCTGCGGATGTTACAATAGCATTCCAAAAGTGAATGACTGGGATAAGCTGCAAGCAGTGCAAATTTTTATGAGGGCAATTTGGTCAATGTGGATGTATTTAGCATATTCACATTATATCAATGTATAAATAAGTCAAGTCTGTCTTTTCCATTATATCATGATAGTTGCACTTTCTGATGTT
This sequence comes from Saururus chinensis, assembly GCA_035235625.1. Lineage (NCBI taxonomy): Eukaryota > Viridiplantae > Streptophyta > Magnoliopsida > Piperales > Saururaceae > Saururus > Saururus chinensis. Next base: position 8,146,896 of record CP141141.1, read on the forward strand.
CATCATGATTTATTGCTGTTTTAGAAAAATTAGGGTTTTGCAGAAGTTCATTAACTAGAGAAAAAGAATCGTATGTTATAACGCGTGAGTTGAGTCCTCTAATAGAGTTCGAGCTCCTAATTAATACAAAAGATTGAATTACCCATCCCTTAAGGAAGGACTGACCAATAGAAAATAAGAAACACACTATAAAGCATAAACTAAAACCTAATACTAAGGACTTAAACAAAGTAACATAGAGAGCAAATACTCCTCTAACAACGTCCTCAAACTCTAGATGTAGTCAACAACTACGGTTTGCCTCACAAAAATTGAAAACGAGAGCTACTGTATGAGGCTTTGTAAAGAAGTCAACCAACTGGGCAAAGGACTGGACATGAGGATGTGTTAGTGTCCTAGCATGGAGGTGGTGGTGAACAAAGTGACAGCCAATCTCAATATGCTTTGTTCGCTCATGAAACTCAGAGTTGTGGGCAATCTATATGTCACTTCTTACTGTCACAATACGCAGTAAGACTAGTAAGAGAAACACCCATATTTGCAAGGAGCCACCTAAGCCACACAATCTCATCAGCAGTAGTAGCCAGTCTGCTATTGAGCCTCAATAGTAGAATGGGCAGCATAATCTTGCTTCGTATTTTTCCAAGAGACAAGGATCACCTAGGAAAATACAATAGCTAGTAGTGGATTTGTGGTCCATGACATCACTGGTCCAGTTCGCATCAGAATAGGCCCTCAAAACAAGATCAGCGGAAGAAGAAGCAAGCTCTTGTGTAAAGTGCCACAAACATAATGTAGAATGAGAAGAACAATAACCCAATGAGGAGTCCTAGGAGTAGAGGAGAATTGACTAACCACACGAACATGTTAAATGTCAGGTCATGCTATAGTGAGATACACCAATGAGCCAAGTGCCTCCGGGTAGCATGTAGGATTATCCAAAGGAACACCTTCAGTCAAGTCCAATGTCAAGTTTACTTCATAGGATACTCAATAAGCCTATAGTCAATCAAACCCAATCAAGCATTGATGTCAACAATTTACATGGACTGCAAAGGAAGGTAGCCCTCAGAGAGCATGTCACCTCAAGTCCTAGAAAATACCTCAAGAAACCTAGATTCTTCATCTCAAAGAGCTTTTGAAATTGAGTTTTGAGAGAAATAGTCTCTACGGAATCATCACCTATAATGATCATGTTGTTCACATCAAGCAAAAGAATAGTACGACCAGTAGAAGAATACCTGAAGAAAAAACCCGAATTATGAGCACTATAATAGATTCATAAATGATACAAGGTTGCACTGAACTTCTCAAATCGGGTTTTGAGCACCTGTTTGAGACCAGACAAAAAAGTACACACAGCTGGCAAACCTGACCATGCTGAGGGGGCATCATGTACAGCTTTTCATGAAGATCAACATTTAAAAAATGCATTCTTCACATCCATTTGATTCAAGAGCCATTGGCGTGAGACAACAAATATGAGGGTACAAACAATGTTGTCTTGGCCACTGGAGCAAAGGTTTCCTCATAGTCAATCCTATACTCTTGAGCAAACTTTTTAGCAACCAAACTCGCGTTATAGCGTTCAAGAGAGCCGTCAGACTTAGTTTTAGTTTCGTACTACCACTTAAAGCCAACAGCACACATACCAGGAGGGAGAGAAACCAAGTCCATGTGCGAGTCTTATGCAGTGCATCTAACTCCTCTTGCATCGCCCTCTGCCAATTGGATTGAGAGACGACACTTTATGTGATTGAGGCTCATGAAGAGAGTGAAGAATAGACATAAAGGAAAGAAGCTGGGAAGAATAAGAGGAAGCAAAAACATCATACCAATCAAAGTAATCCCCAGCAGGATGGGCAGGACCAAAAGACAAGGAAGCAGAAGTGGGAGCAAGCAAGAGTAGGGGGTACAACAGGCAGGAGCCCAGCTAAACACATTCTGTGTTCGGGCACTTGAAAAGACACCAATACATCGTTCTAATCTACAGCGGGGGCTGATGTGCTCTCTACTTTACACTAATAGATTTGTGTCATTGGATGACACACATGGCACAAATCTATCACATCATTAGACGTAATATAGTCTTCAGACACTCTTAGGAAATGGATCAATGAAGACTAAATCAGACTCATCAACATATAGAGCTCTATTAGGCATAGCATAATAAAACACACTCTCCAAAAATACATGTTGGGAAACATGAAGTTTCTTGGAGACATGGTGATAGCAATGTTAACCCTTCTACCCAACACTATAACTAATAATAAAACAAAACAAGCACATCCAAAAAGATGCAAAGAATCGTAATAAAAAAGACACTCATAAGGGGATTTCCTTGCAGTCAGGGACGAAGGGATGTTGATCAAATATGCCGCAATCAAGATAAGCCTCACCCTAAAAGATGGTAGGAAGCTCAATAAAAATTATGAAGGGACAAGTTATCTCAAGGATGTAGCGGTGCTTGCATTTTGCAATCCCATTTTGTTCTGGTGTGTGTGGGCAAGATTGTTAATGAAGAGTGCCCTCATGCACTAGGACGACGTGAAAACCTGATGACAAATACTCACCACATAATAGATCTGAAAGCTTTAATGGCAGCATGGAGTTGTGTTTGGACCATAGCAATAAAATCACAATAAATACCAAGAAAACAAGAGCAACGATGCATAAGGTAAATCCAACATTAACGAGTACAATAATCAACAGACACCACATAATATGGTGAACCACCTTTAGTGGGCACATGTGTATGTCCCCAAACATTAGAGTGAATCAATTCAAATGGATTAATAGAAAAAAAATCACTGTTTGAAAAGGTAAAGCTGTCATTGTTTAATAATTAAAAGAATATCACTAACATCTAAAGGGTTGTAAGTGCGAATAGAAACCAAATACTGCATTCTAGACTGAGAAATAGGTCTTAAATGGGAATGCCATAATTAAGAGGAAAAAACTCAACTAAGACGCAAGTCCCCTCCAGAGTAGAGTGAGCAGCAGCAGCTGGAACATGCAGCTCATCCAAGATGTAGAGGCCCCTAGCTCTATGACAAACATCATCCCGTTGACCCATCTTCATATCCTGCACAACACAACCAGAAGAGGAAAACATTACCCAGTAAATTGAGTAATGGATAAGATATTAAGGGCTAGCTGGAGAAGATGGAGAACATTGGAAATAGACAAACTAGGAGACTTAATAATGCTGACACCGGACAATGATATAGAACTGCCATTGACAACACAAATAGAAGTAAATTAAAAGGAGGGACCACAATCATTGAGGTAAGAAGAATCAAATGCCATATGATTGGTGGCCCTGGAATAAAAATCCAAGTCTAGGGAGAAATATGTAAAGACACAGAAGGTGAGGCCAAACCTGAATCATTAACAGACATTGTAGAGGGAGATGCAGGAGTACCCAATAGGCGAGTCAAGTAGCAAGGGCAGACTGACTTGGAGTAGGACATTTGCTGGCAAAGAAGCTATTGAGCTGGAAGCATATGCAGTAGAAACAGTGGTGGCAGCGATGGGCTACTATAAAAAAACCATGGTTGACGACCCTGTTGAAAAGTATGAGTTGACTTGAATGCTGCAGGATGACCAGAAGGCTGAGATGTTACTGAAGAACATCTTGTCTGTGGTGGTGGCCAAATGGAGCATTATGCCTTCCAATGCCCCTTCTCATGTCAATAAGTGCATTCATCGCAAACGTTCTTAGGTTTGACCTTATTAATAGTGTCATATCACAGGTCTTTACGGGGGTCAACAAGTTCTATGGAGCCTGCTCCTCGATGAGCTGGCTGGGATTGTAAAGGGGCAGTGCACCCCTTACTGGGGGTGTGGGAGCAGAACCTGTGAAGCAAAAAAGCAGAAACATATGGCGAACCAACAATCCATAAGTGCTGGTGGCCCAGGCAATCTAAAAGATGACTGTTTGGAGATAACTCTGACATGCCCAGGACTAGAACTGAGCAATCCCCTTGTCTTAGAATCAACAAAGTTCTGAGCAGATGAGAAGGCAAGACAGCAATCCACAGTGCCTAAAGTAATTAGGGCAGCTGCGGTAGATGCAGTCCTGAGAGACTTGTAGAGAAGAGAGAAGATGAATAAAACCACCCTCAATTAGAAATATTCAGTGGGTGGCAAATCCCCCTCCCTTTGAATTAATAAACCAGCAACCACATAGAACAGATACAGACTGACGAAGAGTACCTGTGGTAAACACAGTAACTTAGGTTATTGTTGCTGTGATGAACAGTAACACTGTTTCTCAGACAGATGCAGTGGGGAAAAACTGAATAAGGTATCCTAGCCTGATCGACCATGGTAGGAAGATTAGGGTTTGGAGGAAGCAGTATATTAAATGGAGAAAAAAAACACTTATGTTATAACGTGGGAGTCAGAGTTCTCTGATAGAGGTCGAGCTCCTGGATAATCCAAAAGACTGAATTACCCATCACTTAAGGAAGGACTAATCAATAGAAAATAAGGAACAAACAATAAAGACTAAATTACCCTCTATAATATAAAACCTAATACTAAAGACTTCAACAAAATAACATAGAGAGGTAATACTCCTCTTAACAGTCATCAGTGTGCATGTTTTCTTATTACAATTTTCGTTTGAATTTTGAAGTTGACAATATAAATTGACAAATAAATAATGGGTTGTACTTGTATGTGAATTATATGGTTCATTTATAAATGAGTACTATGTGCAATAGCACATTGTTTCTGTCAAATATAATGAGTGAGTAAAAGTAAAGTTTGGAATATGAGCACTTGTCATTGTTGTGGCTGAACTGTGCTCTGGTCTCTTATGTGCACTTCCCCTTCCTTTCTTTTTATGCATCGCTGCTTAGCCTATAAGCTTAAGTTTCTCTAAATTGTTGAAGGAAAGCATAGCAAAAGAATTTTTGGTGAAACTTGTTAAGTGGGCAAGAAGCATCAAGATTTCAGATCCACTACAAGAAGGATGTAGGCTTGGGCCAGTCATCAGTCGAGGACAGGTACTAAATTTGCTTTAGCGTTTCTTAAATTTTTGCTTCCCTTTTGTCCCTGTAATTGTATTACACTGATTCTTCAGGAGTACTCACTATGACCAACTTTTACTACTACTGCATCTGCAAGAGTTACACATTTTTTACGTGGATCATGCTAACATGGTCTGTTTTTATATTAGTACGAGAAGATACTTAGATTTATCTCAACAGCCAAAGCTGAAGGAGCTACTGTTCTTTGTGGTGGGGGTCGCCCTCAGGTATATAATTCGGTCTCAAATGTTGTTATACATTGGCATCTGTATAAGCAAGCATTAAAAGCAGTGTAAAAATGCAGCACTTGAAGAAAGGGTTCTACATTGAACCTACCATCATATCAGATGTTCTCACCTCGATGGAAATTTGGAAGGAGGAGGTGTTTGGACCTGTCTTATGTGTTAAAACTTTTAGAAATGAACAAGAAGCAATTGAACTTGCAAATGACACATGGTGAGTGTGAAAAGAACTAATTTCCTATGGTGCATTTTAATTTGTTGTTGAGTTTGATCTGCAAACTGAATTAACTTCTAATTGTACAGCTATGGCTTGGCTGGTGCAGTGATTTCCAGGGATTTGGAGCGGTGTGATCGCGTATCACAGGTACCTCAGGCTTAGCTGTTGTGCCCATGATGGCCTTCAATGTTTGTTTTGTTAGATATGATACAACTGTTTGATTTATTGAGAAGAAAAAAGGGGCATTCATGTTTTTTGTGCATCTTGCTCTAGTGCTTTAAGTATCAGAAAGAGGGGAATACTTCAAATACCCTTCTGGGTACTGTAGCGAGATACTGTCAAAAGTAAATTTTCTTTTTTCTTCTCATTTTAATTGAAAAGTTTAATTATTTGCATAAACACTTGATTAAAGTTTTGTGCATATGTTTCGTTTAAGTAAGATTGATTTATATTAAAACCAAAAGGAGAACACAAGGAGTTTACAAAGATAGACAAATGAAGCTACACACAGACTAATCCATAAAAAAATTGAAGAAAATAGCATTTGAGGAGGATTTGGTCCTCAGCAATAAAGGCTTCCAAAGTGGAGCAAATGTGACGAAGGATCAAAGTAGAAGTTGTTCTTAAACTCCCCATCTTGTTCTAAAAAATGCACCAACCCACATACAATAATTGAAAGGGGATTTCATGAGAGCGCCGACTTGGTTTACCTTGACAAAATGGATGAGCCATTGAAATTATCCATAATAATATAAAACAATCCGCTTAATTCTGCTTCTGAGTTTGAGTTGTTGGTCATTGCACAAGCTGAAATGGAGTGTTTCTAATAGTTAATGTGTAGTTTTTCAATAAATTCTGCATTAGTCTTTTATATGAGTTTCTTATTGCTGAAAGCACATTGTTTTCATCTCATGGGTTCACACAGCTAGGCCCATCTATTTGTGGATGTTTGTGGCCAACATTGTGTCTTCAGAGTTGTTGAGTCTGCTGTTTGTGACCTACCCGTGCATATGGATTTCAGAGAGGAAAATCTGCTGTTTTGGTGCTTTGAAAGCTTAAGTAAATCTTTCTGTTTTGCAAGGCCCTTCAAGCTGGAATTGTGTGGGTAAACTGCTCTCAACCCTGTTTCTGTCAAGCACCTTGGGGAGGAAATAAACGCAGTGGGTTTGGTCGCGAGCTTGGAGAATGGTGAGAGGAACCCTTTTGCGTTATTATTGTAGTTTGATTGGATTCCCAACTAACAAAGAGCATCTTTTCGTTTTTTGCTATTTGTAGGGGGCTTGACAACTATTTGACTGTAAAGCAGGTGACCAAATACATCTCCAATGAACCATGGGGGTGGTACCCATCTCCATCGAGGCTGTAATTTTTCTTTTTTTTCCTTCCTTTCTTTCTCTCATGTTTTTTTAAATAAAAAGATGACATAAAGATTCTGGTTGCCAGCGAAGACATCATTTCCCCATGGGAACCTGATCTTTCTCAAGCTCATGTTGTAACTTGTAAGTTGTATAGGGGGACTTGATCGATAACTATATTTAGTGAAGTTTTATACTTTAAATATAGTTATTAGTTATAATTGGAATCAAGCCTTTTTTGTGTTGTCAACTAGCGTCAGCTAATTTGGTCAAAATTTTCTTGTTCGAATATTTTTTTCCATATATACCATCCGTCTCATATTAATAGCTCCATAGTGATTTTTATTAAAAGGTGGGACCCTTAGCTTAGAGAATCAAAAATAGTTTCTAAGTCTTTTAAATGCCCAACTTGCCAAATGGAGCTATTAAAATTAGATATTTTTTTAAAATAGAACTATTAATATGAGACAAGAGGCAGTATCAGCGGCCAAGCCACTTAATTGAAGTGTCGTGTAATCCCATTTTTTGGGTTATTTTGTTAATTAGTCTTTTTTGCAAACAATTGGTAATTAGTTACTATAGAGCAATGTTTTCAAAATTGGACCAGTAACTGGGCCAGTTGAACTGCGGTGATCGCTAGTTTGACTCCGAGTATGCATTGTACCCCTATTTCTCCGTTCCCAGGAGCAAGGACGGGAAGCCGTACTGCGAGAACAATAAATGAGAATATTTAATAACACAAAAGAAAGCAGCAGCACCGAGGTGGAAACGCAAGAGAGGTGGCCTGGTCGAGTTGGTGGGCATAAAGGCAACAATGAAAGGTAGTTGGCCAGTTTTAGCTGCTCCATGCTTCCACTCACATTGAGCACCATCAACATCTTGATTGGTGGGCGGGGATGTAATATCTGGGATTTTTGTAAGTTTATAAATTTAACCATGTAAAAATTAGTATGTTTGACCCTTTAACTTTATTAGTTAAATAATTTTTTAAATAAATTAAATTTAGAGCTAAGATTAATAAAGTTAGAAAGTATATGAAAAGAGCTTAGAATTGTTATCAAGATCGCATGAATCTTTCAAAGGATATGATTGTTTGTCATGCCCAAAAATTTTATGTATTTTTTTTTAAAAATTTATAAATTTTTGTGTGATATAATAATTATAAATTGAACAAAATGACAAAATTCAAAACATATGAAAATATTTTTGAGAAATTTATTTCGATAATATTGAAAAAAATACCGAAATAACATATTTTGGGAAATATTTTTCAAAGTGGTATTATTTTTCTCTATGTAGGCATTAGCTAAGTGTTGTCGCCTACGTGGTTTTTTTAAAAAAATTTTAATCGATTTCGTCTTTTGTAATGACAAAATTATCTTTAAGTTGATTTTGTCTTTCCGAAAGATGAAATCCTAATTCGTTTGGTAGGATTTCGTCCATCGTAAGGACGAAACCTGGAGGGTACTTGCCTCCTCCTTGAGACAGTTCAGCTTCAAGAATAAAAGGTTAGATTTCATCCTTAATATTTTTTAGATAGCTAAGAACTGAAAATAACACATGTCCCGGTATAATCCACACAACATCAAATTTCAAATATCATATGCACAACATCAAATTTATCCACATCAAATATCTTCCACACAATATACAAATAAGCATAAGATATAAATGTTTATAAAACAAATAAATCTAACATCACATATGTTCATAAAATGTTTAGTTCAAAACAAACATATCACAATTTTAATTCACTCAATCTCTTCTACTCCTGCATCCTCGACCTCGACCTTCACAGTGTTGTACTAGCTCCTCCTGCTGATAATGGTTTGCCTGCTCTGGCTCCGCAATTAACTTAACGATGATTTCGTCCTTCCAAAGGACGAAATCGATTAAAATTTTAAAAAAAAACCCACATAGGCACCAGCGCTTGGCTGGCACCTACATAGAGAAAAAAAACACCACTTTGGGAAATATTTCCCAAAGTGTGTTATTTCAATAATTATTTTTTTAATACTATTTAAATAAATTTTTCCTAAAAATTTACCAAATCAACCCGCTTTGAGAAACATTTCCCAAAGTGGTGTTGCTTTTTGCCACGTAGGCCTTGACCAAGCCGCTAAGCGCTTTGCATAGTTTTTTTAAAATTATGTGACGCCGATGGTGAAACATAAAACTCATTGATGCAATATATATATATATATATATATATATATATATATATATATATATATATATATATATATATATATATATATATATATATATGTTTGTTTGTTTCGAACTCGATCCATATGTGGGAATAACACATTTTATAGTAATTTTCCATCTTCTTCAATCCCACCCAACTTTGCTAGCTACTTGCATTTCAAATTCATCATATATAGACGGTTTCTTAATTAATAATCCTTTTGTGCGTCTGTCATAGTTAAGTAAAAAACTAACCATTTCTTCTGCCATCTCTATTCACTTAAGTCATAAACAATGAATTACATTAATATTGGATTCACCAATTATCTCAAAATAACTACTTTACTTAACGTAACATGAGATTATCAACTCAGCAGTTATAAATATCAGCTAAAAAATATATGCGATACCAAACAATAAAATACTAAACTACACATTTCACTCTAATTATCGATCGAACAAAACTCAACAAATTTAACCAATTTTCTATCTTAAAAAAAAGAAGAAAACCTAGCAATTATTAACTAAATCACCATTTCAAAGAAAACTCACAAGAACCCAAGCAAATTATGGGAAAAAAATTCACATACATGAGATCTAGCTGACTGAGCCTAGGACATGCCTGGCTATATGCCTAATGGTCAAAATTTCCTCTTAGACGTTAGCATCAAAGCTCCTAAATTTAGAATCAAATAATCTATAGAAAACATGATAATTGAGGAACATGTAGGTACTGTTTAAGCACAAACGAAAAAAAAACAAGTTTATCATGCACTATCAAACTATTGTTTCTCCTAAACACTTCAATGAAGAAAGTGGATATTAGTTACTAATAATTACTTCAATGATTGCAAAAGACCCATTGAAATCTGAAACATCTACATGAATAGTCACATGAACTTTATATTAGTACAATTAGTTACACAGACATACATACTAAAATCATTAATTCTCTACTTAATACGGACTATTGAACAGAGAATCCCTGCATGACCCATTGAAAGGTTTAATTAAGCATTAACTATCTTAGTCATGAGCAGCGTGGATGAATACGAAATCCTTCATAAATACCAATTTCAGTCCAATTTCAAATATTTCAAAAGATAAAATATTCTACAACCCTAGTTCCTCATCATAGTAAAAAATCGTTTAATTAGTAAAGCTCCCTTATGTTGCACCATCATAATGGTGGTTTACATTTTTTTATATTTTAATAAAAATTATTTATTACAAAAAAACAGTTGCACCACCACAATTTCCTCTTAAACATGTTTGGTGAATTTCACCAAGTTTAAAAAATGGCTCTAACTTCTTCACATCAAGCCCGCCTCTAAAAAACACTCCAAGATCAGAATTTATCACAAACATTAAGGGTTTTTTTGAATTGGTGGAAACCGGGAGAAAGGGAAAGAGAAAGTGAATCAAGGTGAAATAGAAACTAGAAGATTCTTAAAAAAATTTCACTATTTGGTTGCACAAATGATGTTAGAGAAAATTGACGGTAACGGTGGTGGTAGTGGTGACAGTGGTGCTAGTGATGGCAACGGTGGTAGTAGCAGCGATGATGGTGGCGATGGCAGTGGCAGCAGTAGTATTGGTGGCAGTGGCAGTGGTAGCGGCAATGGTGGTGCCGACGATGGTGGTAACGGCAGTGGCGGTGGCAGTAGTGGTGGCAGTGGGGATAGTGACAGTGGTGGCAGTGGCAATGAGGGTAGTGACAACAATGGTAGCTGTGGCGGCAGTGGTAGTAGCGATAGTGATGGTGGCGGAAGTGGTGGGTGGGGTGGCAGTGGTGAAGGTGTTGGTGGTGGCGGTGATGGTAGCAATGGTGGCTGTGGTGGTGGTAGTAGCAGTGGTGGTGATGGCAGCGGTGACAGTGACAACAATGGTGGTGGTGGCAGCAGTATCGGTGGTGACAGCGACGGTGGTGAAGGAGGTGACAATGAAGGTAGTGTAGTAGCAGTAATACATAAGTCTTTAGTATAATAATTTTCTCCCAAAAATCCATGGGTTGATGGGTGGAAAGTTTTTGGGCCAAATTTTCACCCATTTTCTCTCACTTTTCACTCTAGTTTCTCTTTCCCCGTTGCACCAAACAGTGGAAACAAGGGGATTTTAAGAAGATTCACTTCCTTTCCCCCTCTTTCCACCAATCCAAACAGACCCTAAAAAGAAAATATCAAATCATAGATCATACAATAACGCAACAATGCTAAGTGTGTGATACCCAAATAATTTATAAAAAATGAGCGAAAGATTATACCTTTAACATATCCGAAGGCTCAATCAACCAAAGCCCTAAATTGAAATTAGGGCAAGCGAAATTAGCGAATGCGAACTCGAAATTAGAGCTAGCACGGCCAGTGGAGGACAAGATCTGGGTTGTGGTGCTCAAATACGACGCACAACGGAGCACAACGACGGGGTGGAGGACGGGAACTTACATAGAGGAGAGGAGAAACGTGCAAGACGAATTGGAGGTGGAGGTGGAGTCCGGTTTAAAACGATGTGATTTTGTCCTTTAAAAGGATGAAATTTGTTTAGACGCTCGACCAGATATGCTGAATTTGTCAATGGCGATTTTGTCATTTAGAAAGACAAAATTGGCTTAATGTTTTAACCAGATTTTGTCATTTAGAAGGACGAAATCAACGTGGTGTTGGTTTTCGCCATGTAGGCGCCAACCAAGTGCTAACGCCTGCGTGACTCTTTTTTTTAAAATTTTAACTGATTTCATTGATAAAATCAAGTTTAAGTTGATTTAGTCATTCCAAAGAACTTAATCGTTTTAAAACCAAATTTACCACAAAAAAAAATGTAACAACGTCAACAAAAAAAACATCGTTTTAAAAATAATTTCGTCATTCGAAACGATTTTTTTGACCATTGTCTAGCACCCACGAATGTTACCAAAAATAATCTCTATATCTTTCATATTTCATCTGCTCATAGGCAATCAAGGAGGGACGTGCTAGCAGTTTGGGCAAAGCCAGACAAACTCCCATTCCAAAGTGGGTCAGCGATTTCCTGAAAGAAGTGTCCTTAATGGAACAATTTCTGATCCGTCTGCATCTCCTGGCAGCTCCAACTGACGGAAATTTTGGTCACACATCCAATTTGGTCTGTGATACCACCCCTGCAGGCTGATTCTCATCCCTTTTGACAAGTTTTATTAAGATTTGACGGAACCCAGCTATTTCTTGGACAAAACCGCCTTATCGATACTTCTCCCAGTCTGCTAGCTCCTCTTTGCCTTACCCATATCCGGAGATATCTCCTGCAATGCTAATTTGTTGGCACATGAAGCTTCTAGTGGAAGTCCTCACAAATGAAGACACTAGGTGTGGGACTTAAGTTCTATACGGGTCTGTATAGACCCACGTATGAAGTTAGCGCTAAATGAAATCAACTTAAAGGTGGTTTCCTCCCCTAGTGATTTCATCGTTTCAAACAACAAAATCACTTATTTTTTTTTTAAAAAACTCGTCCTTTGGAAGGACAAAATCAATAGTTAATTTTTTTTTAAAAAAAAGCTATGTAGGGGCCAACACTTGGCTGACGCCTATGTGGCGAAAACTAACACTACTTTAGAAAATATTTCCCAAAGTGAGTTAATTTGGTAATTATTTTTTAAATAATTTCTCCAAACTTTGTATAAGGCACATTGTGAAGTTCAAGTGGGTTTTTGTGAGTATTTTTTTTGTGAAAATATTATTATCCTTTTCAAAGCGGGTATCAAACAGCCTGTTAGGCGCTTTTTAAGTCAACCTTGTTGGCTCGTCGGGAGCAAGATAAGTATAAGAAGCTGGCTATTTAAACCCCTATTTTTTCCCTGTATCCCCCAAACAAAAGTTAAAAGTTAGATTTTTTTTTTACTTTTATACCCTACTTTTCCCCCACTGACTTGCTCCTTTATCCCCCATTTACCTTTCCCTTTTCCCCCCATGTGTTAACCTAAAGAAAGAGGTTTTTTACTTTCTTCTCCTCTTCAAGGGCTGCCGGTGAGTACTATAGCCGCCGGCCACCGGCGAGTATTATATCCACCGGTGTATAGTAATGTAGCTCCGACAACAATTGAAAAGTTCAGGTGGTGGCTAAAAAAACTTCGGCGGCCAAAAAGTTAGAACCTTTTTTGTAAGTTTTCTTCCTTATAGTAGTATTTGTTCATTAATGGCGTCTTTACACATCCGAAGAAGAAGAAGAAGAAGAAGAAGAAGAAGAAGAAGAAGAAGAAAATTAACCAGCAGAATGAGAAACAAAACCAAATGGCAGGGGGTGTCCCCCGCCATGTTTTGAGGAATCTTACGGGGCCGATAACCACCAGTCAATTCATGCTAAATTGTGCGGGGGGTAACCCCCATCAACTTGAAGACAATAACTGTAAAATGTAATTGTCTTCTTCGTGGCGGGGGGTGCCCCCGCCATTTTTTGAAGAAACTTACGGGGACGATAACCACTCGCCAATTCATGCTAAATTGTGCGGGGGGTACCCCCCGCCAACATGAAGATAGTAACTCTAAAATGTTATTGTCTTCTTCATACCCCTGCTAGTTTTTGAATAATCTTATGGGGCCGATAACCACCCGCCAATTCATGCTAAATCGTGCGGGGGGTACCCCCTGCCAACTTGAAGACAATAATTGTAAAATGTTACTGTCTTCTTTGTGGCGGGGGGCACTTATAATTATGTAAAATGATGTATATTGTATCATTGAGTACAATCAGCCTCTCTCTGCATGCCTGATCATATGATTCTATGTTACTTTGCAAGCTGCAATTTCATAATGGTATCCTCCAGCAACAACACCCCATGAGGGCGAGATCATTAGGTATTAATGTAGAGACCTAATTTCATTAAACAAATGGGACAATTGACAACAAGACCTAATTTTCACAAAGAACTTGGTTACAAACCTATTCAAAGAACCTGATCACAAACTCAACCTATACAAAGATTATTATTCAACCTATACAAAGAACCTATAGGAGCACACAATTATCCAAAGTCACAATGATTATCATTCAAAATATACAAACATTGAAAAACACTCATGATAGTATAAAATGTCTGAGTACATGAAATTTAAATGCCTCAATGGCAGTAGGTTCTTTATCAATTTCCTGTCTTCGTTCTTGTGTATTTGGATTTCCTTCTAATTCATCATCAGCAACTCCATCTTTTGATTCAGCTCGTCGCCTCCTATATGATGTTGTTGGGTGTGTACTCGACATCTAGTGTATGTAAAAATAAAGCAAAGGTTAGCCTCAATATTGTTTAATAGCTCTTTAATTAGTACACATATATGCATAAACCCCATAATACCATTGCTAACATAATTATAGAATATAAAGAGGATTAGAACACTCAAAATAATCACAACATAAATTGTGTAGTAAGAATGAGATTTGGTCAAATGAGATTTTTTCAAACCACTATCGCCAAAATGGCTACTGACCTCTATGTCATTCGAATGATAACAAAAATAAACAATATGTAAACATAAATAAACAATATGAGATTCTCCTACTCAATTATTGAGTGTGCCGCAAGACTACCATCAATAGCAGCAGCTTTAGAGAGGGCCAGCAGGGACAGTGGTTTATCCAATAGGACATTGTAGTCATGACCTGTTCCTTCATGTGTTCAATAGCCACCACAAAACTAACTTGGATGTCTCAGATAATTTCATGGACAATATATCCACTCAAGTGGCTCTTAGGCAAGGCCCAGGAGAGAACAACTCTCATGGCTTTTATTTATGAGAGTGAAAGAAAGGAAGCAAGGATTAGAACCAGTTTTTTCTCAGTACTACCAATTAGGTAGAGACTGGATGACTTTGGGAAGGAGAATCTATACTGTAAATATAGATATTTGCTATTTCATTTGCTTTCATATCATTTCATCATAATGGTAGACTTAGACGTTTAACATATATATTGAACAACTTTGGTTTCAATAAGTTAATCTCATACTTCACGAGGTCATTTGGTTTTGTTTCTCGCTCTGCTGGTTAATTTTTTTTTTCTTCTTCATGTTCTCTGCCTTCATTTCATCAAGTTGTGTGTCAGGGATGTTTTTTCAGATTTATTAATTTGGTGTATGAAGTGGAAGGTGATCAAGGGGGATGAACGTTAGGTCTAGGGTGGTCCCCTCCAATAAAGAGACAAAATGATGGTCAAATTCCACTCTAGGTCTTGTTTTAGATGACAATAATGTAAAATTTGACCTCAACATGCCACATAGATTGCTTCTTCACATGGTGTTATTTTATGTAAAATTTGGCAAAAATCAACTGCTATGCCCCAATTCCAACACAACTTCAATCCCATTAAACTTTTCAATATCCTCCATTTTTAAGAGTGGCTACATGCATTGTGGATGTCTATGCAATCTTGTACAAATTTGATGGGAAAAGAAAATAAAGACAGAGCTAGAGTGGGAAATATGGAGTAGGAGGCGCTGGTGGAGGTGCTAGAGTGGGAAATCTGGAGATGGAGGCACTAGTAGCGGTGCAAAAAAAAAAAAAGGTTATGGTGGAGGCAAAATAGGGAAAGCTTGAGATGGAAGCGCTGATGGAGCAATTTGGTTCCGGTGGAGACAAAGATGGATCTGGTAGAGCTGCTGGCCAGTGACACCGAGGGAGACCGGAGTTGAAGCCAAAGGACTTTTTGAGATGGGTGAAGCCCGGAGGGAGGGAGGAAGGGCGGTGAAAATTTTCAAACAATGCCATTTGGTATATTTCGTTACATTAAGGTTTAAGTGAGAAATTTTACGTTTTAAAATGGGGTGTATAAGTAACGGGGGATACAGGGATAAAACAAAAGTTTAAATAGCAACGTTCTAAATATAAATATGGCCATTTCGGCTGCGACCTCGGTAGAATGAAAAACAGATGCCTAATCTCTGTGCTGGAATCATGCACTACATTGAAACAAAGCTTGCAGGTTCACGCGCAGTTCATTCTCAGTGGCCTCCGCCGTCAGACCTTCCCACAGAGTCGACTCATCTTCTTCTTTGCCCTCTCAGACTTCGGTTCACTGCACCATTCCCGCCAAATCTTCTCCCAGGTTGACGACCCAAATCTCTTCATGTACAACACCATGATCAGGGGCTACTCCCGTAGTGGCTCCCCCGAGGAATCTCTGGTCTTGTATAAATTGATGAATGGCCGGGCATTGTTCTATCCCAATCATTACACGTTCCCGTTTCTTGTCAATGCTTGCGCTAAGATGTCGACTGCGGATTTGGGGCTGCAAGTTCATGGCCATGTCGTCAAATTTGCTGTATCTTCTGATGTTTTCATTGTCAATTCTCTCATCCACTTTTATCTTAGTTTTGGGGACGTGGGTCTTGCCCGCCGGCTGTTTGATCGTATGTGTGAGCGTGATGTGGTTTCGTTTAATGCAATGATGGGCGGATTGGCGCGTCAAGGCCACCCCGGCGAGGCACTCCATCTCTTCCGAGACATGCTGGCTTTGGGCCTGAATCCTGATGAAATCACTATTGTCTCTCTATTGTCTGCTTGTTCTGTACTCAAAGACCCTAGCACCGGGAAGCTGATTCATCTCCTGATCTACAGAAGTCTAAACGTGGGAGATGTGAACGTTATGGTGAAAAATGCTCTTCTAGACATGTATGCCAAGTGCGGGATGATGAGAGCAGCTGATTGCGTTTTCCGTGAGTTGCAGGCCGACAGAAGTTGTGTTGCATGGAGTTCAATGATCATGGGTCATGCTAGATGTGGAGAAATAGGGAGAGCTCGTGATCTTTTCAATGATATGCCTGATAAAGATGTGATTTCATGGACGACCATGATAAGCATTTATACTCAAACAGGGCAATACATAGAAGCATTGGAGCTGTACAAAGTAATGGAGACAAAGGGGTTGGAGCCAGATGAAATGACCATGACTGCCATCCTGTCGGCAGCTGCACAATTGGGTGCTTTCGATTTTGGAAAGAAACTTCATAAGGATATCAAAAGGAGGTCGTTTGGCCATAATCCCGTCCTGTACACAGCTATAGTGCATATGTATGCAAAGTGTGGGAGTATAGATGATGCACTTCATGTTTTCAATGGGGTTCCTGTAAAATCAAAAAGTGTTCCGCTCCTCAACTCCATAATTTCAGGGCTTGCTCAGCATGGGCTTGGCAAGAAAGCATTGGAAGTTTTTGGTGAAATGAGATCTCTTGATTTGAGACCTGACAAGATTACATTCGTGGCTCTTCTCTGTGCTTGTAGTCATGGAAGCCTTGTAGCACAAGGCAAGAAAATATTCACATGCATGCAAGAGGAATTTGGGATTGAGCCAGAGATTGAACATTATGGTTGCATGGTTGATCTTCTTGGACGATGTGGACTTTTGAAAGAAGCTTATGATTTTATTGAGAAAATGCCATTCAAAGCAAACTCTGTAATGTGGGGAGCTCTATTAAGTGCTTGTAGAATCCATGACGATGTTAAGATGGGTTTGGTTGTAGGCCAAAGAATCTTTGAAGTTGAACCTGAGCATGGAGGTCCCTATGTTCTATTGTCAAACATGTATGCCAAGGCAAGGCAATGGGAAGATGCACAAGCACTAAGGAAACAAATGGATGCCATTGGCATCCAGAAGCCTGCTGGATGGAGCTCTATAGAGCTGAATGGATCCCTGCATCAGTTCTTGGCAGGTGATGTGTCGAGCTCTGATGCGAAAGGCATTGATCTGGTGCTTGCAGAGATTTCAAGAAGATTGAAATCTGTTGGTTATATTCCTGATACGAGTCAGGTTTCATTTGACATTGATGACGAGGAGAAGAAAACTGTTGTTTCTAGGCATAGTGAGAAATTGGCCTTTGCTTATGGATTGCTTAACCTTCCAAATAACGAAACAATTAGGATTATGAAAAATCTCCGTATTTGCCGAGATTGTCACTCATCGTTTAAGTTCTTCTCTAAAAGTTTTCAGAGGGAAATAGTGGTGCGGGACAGAATTAGATTTCACCACTTTAGGGATGGATTCTGTTCTTGTGGAGATTACTGGTGATGGAGATATAATATTCCGTTTTACCACTGTTCTTCTGGATATCAACTCTTATTCATGCATCTGATTGTGCTTCAATTTCTTCGTCACTTACCATTTGGACTGTCCAGGGACAGTGGATGATTTTTGCGAGACTTCCGAGATTGGTTGAGGTGGGGTTACAACCAACGTTTACAGGAAATGGGAGAGGGAACTGATTGGAAGATTGGAGTTTTGAGCTTTCAACAACCATCTTCTTAAGTCACGGAGTCCGAACAAGCTGCCAATATGTAGAATGTTGATAGGATAATGATTTTCCTACACCAATTTATTTTACACTAGGTGTTGATTAGCCAGATAAAAGTGAATCCCCCTGTTGTCATGTGATACCTTTTATTTTTAATGTCCAATCAAAACTTGTATAGAATTTTGTGGACTAAAAGTAGTGTAGGGTTACCGACATCATTTTACGGGCGAACCAGGGTCTAATATTCTAGTGATTGGAAATTCACTTGGAAGGTAAGAAGAAATGGGAAAAGAAGAAGCAGATTAGCATGACATACCAAACAACATAAGAGAACATTTGTTGACAACAGCTTCTGTGGAGGACCGTGGTGCTGCATTCTTCAGCAAGAACTTTAATGTTCATTCAATTTTATCAGGGTCCGTCGAGAAGGAAATTGATGATGGAGCCTGAGGATGGTAGAGTCGTAGAGTTGATAGCAGAAAGAGCAATTGTTACGTGGGTGATGTGTGAACTATGAAGTTATGTTTGTTGGTAACTTCTGTAACTTGCGGACCTTCAGTTCAAGTTCGTTTTGTACATAATTTATGATGATAACATGTTTTAAATTCATGTAACTGGAAAACAAATACACCTCAAGTTCAAATCGTATCAAAACGTGATTTTTGTAATCCATAATTCATCCAACATCATAATTATCATAATCAAGTAGTGCATTTTGCTAGCAAATAATTCATCTAACATGTCAAAACAAATTACAAGAAAACCTAAAAATGGATCTCAGAGACGAGGGAGGCTCTACTAACTTGTATTGTGAAAATTCTATGTTGATGATGATAGAATTACCAAAGCTAGGGTTTTGGAAAAGAAGAGAAAGCTTTTGCTTAAAGAGTATGAAAGTCAGTATATTACAAAGTGGGAGTATGAATCCTCCAAAAGAGGTCGAGCTCTGGATTAATGCAAAAGACTAAATTACCCATCCTTTAAGGATGGGCTAACCAATAGAATATAGGAAATAACAATAAAGACTAAATTTATTGTTATAATATAAAGCATAATATTAAGGACTTAAACAAAGTAATATAAGAGAGCAAATACTCCTCTAACCTCCTCCCTTCTCAAACTCTATATATAGTCAATATAAAAAGTTTGCCTAACAAAAATTGAAAGTGGGGAATGATATGTGTTTTTGTAGGTACTTCTTAGCCACCGGTTGACCTTCAGTGAGCACACCTCGAGTTCTAGTTGTACTTGCCATTTATGTTGGCACGATATTTCTCCCGGCCGCCCCTAGTGTGCCGCCGTGGATCATGGATTTTTCGGCATTGACTTGTGTCACCCCATTTGGCCGTGAGTCTTCCGGCGCTTCCTAAACCCTCGGGACAGCAGCTCTTTCACCTAGGCAATGTTTTTGGCCGTCAGCTCCGCCACCGTCACCATCGTGTGCTCGCCATCAAACGTCATGATTACGAGGTAGGGGAGCTTAGAACTCGTAATTTTATGATAGCATGCTTTGAATGAGTAGCAGCATGTAAGGACTATATGATTGAATACCATGGATGTTAGATCATGATCTGTTTGCATGATGTAAGATTGATGAATTATGCCATGTTGAAATGCATATTACATGCATGTGGGCTGTATGTATGTTTGAAGTATGTTGGTAAGCTTCGTATGTGGATTGAGTATGTGCTAGTGATAGCTAGCGTGTTCGTTGGTAAGCTTCGTATGTTGATTGAGTATGTGCTAGTGATGGTTAGCGTGTTTGTTGGTAAGTTTTGTATGTGTATGTATGTGCTAGTGATGGCTAGCGAGCATGTTTGTAAACTACGTATGTATGAAAGTATGTGTATATTATACGTATGTGTGATAGGCACACGTATGTATGATGGCTGTTTGCCTATGCTATGGATATGTGTAAGTGTATGTGGGCAGAAGTATGGGCGATGGACAGTAAGAGGTGATAGAGGTTTTGTCTGGATTTGTTATGGATGTGTAAGCATATGACGGATAACAGAGGATATGAGTATGACGGGCGAGGATTGGAGTGGATTGTCTTGGATCAAAGCGCATGTTGGGGGATTGTTAGACAGTAAGAGTGTGCATAATTGTACAAGCATAACGTATAGATTATGAATTAAAAAGTAAGCTTAATAAGTGAGGTATAAGTAAGAAGGTATAATTGGGTTTGGCTCTGAGGAGCTTAGTTTGATGATGTTTGTGTAAGATGATTTGACCATAAGGTGGATGGCGGAGTATGTAAGACTGTAAGATTTTGGTATACGATGAGTTTTGTTGAGATATGAACGGGTTAAGGAAGTCTGTTGCCCTGACGAGCTAGGGTTTCAGATTGGGCTCAGCTTCTGTTTGATCAGTGGAGTATAATATGTTTGAGTACTTGTGTGACATAATTGTACTGCATAATTTACTTAATTCAAACTTGAATTATAAGCGCAGCTAATGATAGTGTTGTAAGTTTGAGACCTGAGGGTTCGACTGATTAAGTTTCGTGTTTGAGCTAGCCGATAATGAGTCGGCTAAGCATTTTTTATGTCTTGTCATGGTGTTTATCTAGGGGATGTTGTCTATGTGTTGTATGGAGCACTTAGATGCCTCATGCTCTGTTGAGAGCGATGTATGTTTTCGATGTTGTCTGTGTTGTATTGAGCCCCAGACGTCCGATGCTCTGTTGAGAGTGATATATGTTTTCGATTTGGTCTGTGTGCTATATAAACCTAGACGTTTGATGCTCTATTGAGAGCGTTGTATGATTTTTGCCCAAGAGTGGCATTGTATGATTCCGCCCAAGAGTGACACTGACACTATAAGACCCATAATGGTGGGCAATTCTATGACACTATAAGACTCATTATGGTAGGCAATTCTATGACACTATAAGACCCATTATGGTGGGCAATTCTATGGCACTATAAGACCCATAATGGTGGGCAATTGTATGACCCCTTATGTGTGGGTGCTTATGTTTGCGCGCTCAGGTAAGTAGTATCATGAACCTGCTCTTACCTGTTTGATCCTGTGCCCCATGAGCACTAGTGTGCCTTACCTTCGAAAAAGTCTATAGCATCTAGTCACTCCCCAGAGGTTAAGGTGATGCCCTAGTGGCATTCTTTTCCATCTCAATGCTAGAGCTTATTAGTTGTAATGAGCTTCAATGGTCGATAGTATGTGTATGACTGTAAGAGTATGAGTACGACTGTAAGAGTATGAGCATAAGCACGACTGTAAGACTATGAGTATGAGCACGACTATAAGTGTATGATTCTAAGCAAGACAATAAGCATATGTTTATGAGTAAGATTATACGAGTAAGGTCGTATGAGTTTGTGTAAGTTGTAAGAGTAAGTGTATGATTGTACGAGTAAGGTCGTACAAGTATGTAAGTTGTATGAGTATACGTACGATGGTACGAGTAAGTTTGTAAGACCCTGGATAAGGGTGTTTGTGTAAGTTTAATTTGATAGTATGATTTTGGCATGATGGTGCATTTGGTATGACTGTATGCGTATGTGCATGATTATGATATGCCTATTTGCTTCATGTTTGATTTACATGAACGCATCTATGTATGGATTTACTGAGTTCACTGTTTAGAACTCCCCTACTAGGTATTTTCCTACTGAGTATGAAAATACTTATTACCCTACTTTTAGCCTTGTTGTTTGGGAGGCTTTTGCAGGTTTGTGACGGAGAGCTCCTAAAGATGGATGCTCATTTCAGCGGTGGATTGATCCCATTGACTCAGTTATATGCTTGACTCACTGCGAGTTTATTTGTGCAACGATCTGATGTATTGGGTGAGATGAGAATTAAGATGTTTATGTATTCTGGACTTTAGTTTGGATTAGACTGTGGACTGTTATGGGATTTGCACTCAGGGATGCTTGAGAGAGATTTGTATTTAAAGTCTATGATCATAGCAATTTATTTGTATGATTGTTTTCGAGTAGTGCCTGAGGATGTTTGCTTTGGCCGTACGATGTTTGATCGAATGTGTAAACATTTGCATGGGAAAACTTGGTGTGATGTTTTAAATTATAAAAATTGTTTTTACAGGTTTCGTATTAGTCATTTTCCCCATTTATAGCAGTTATATTGCAAAACTTTTCCATGAATTTTGAGGAAAATGTATGAAAAATTTTGGGTGTTACAATGAGCCCTTGTGGGCCTACACTTCATGGAGTGGATAGAACTAGGTAAGAGTCTTCAACAAAAGTTTTGAGATGAGTAGTGTAGTGGTATACATTATAAGGTGTGGTTGAACTCCTAGATGTGGCCATGGAGTCATAGTTTTTTATTTCGTACTAGATATGGCTAAGTTGAGTATGAAAACTAATGATGACTTAATTTATTTATGTATTGTCAATCAATCTGTTTATGTTGGTTCTTGTTTAGTCATCCCAATGGGTATATTTGTATGCTCATCATCCTTGTGGTGCTGGTGTTGCTGGTAGAAGACAATTTCAACAAGGGAAGGGCATGTCGTAGAGTTATTTTATTGTTTAAGTTTATTTCTAATTCTTTTTAGGACAGAATTGTACGTACATAAGTGTGTCATTTATTTCACCTTTTAATCAAAGTGGTTTGACAGACAAGTTGTCATGACCCAGATTTTTTAAAGTATTTTTAAATAGCACGAACAGTAAGTAGAGAGAATTTTTTTTCTTTTTCCTTAAATACAAAACAAACCATTTAATTAAATATCCAGGTCATGATAATTGGGGTTCATAAATACGGATATCAAATCATATGATATTATTTAACGTCTGAAAATTTATAAAGAATAGCTCATCCATCTAAGTACAAGTTCGTCATCCGTCTGAAAATAAATAACAAGTTGACTCTCACGCTAAAGGTACACTTATGTACCGGAGTTGTAGAAATGCAGAAACTTCTTATGCTCGCCTGCCTTGGTCTCATTTGTCGTCGCCTAGAGAATCTGCAACTAAGCAAACTAAACAACAACCACAACAATAATAGAACCTCCCCGCCTTTAGGAGAAGAGCTTCCAAAGGACAAAAGGTTTAATTAATATTTTTCGGATCGGGCCAACATCAACTGATGTTAGTTGCATACGTACTCATTAGACAACATCTCCAATGTTTCCAACAAGATCGGATCCAGATGTAGTTCTACCTAGAAACTACTCTATTGTACGAAGCATAGCATCACACATGCAATGCTTAGGTATTTTTAACCAACTTACATTTTAATAAGTCCTTTAATCGTTCTACTTGTCTAATTAACAAGCAATATCAAATAATGTTGTTAATTATTTCACATCCCTTATTCGATAATTAATACTATCAAATCTATAACTCGGAGATGACTCATCCCTCGAGAAATCTCTAAACAAAAGACTCCAACTTTGGAGTAGACTGCTTAACAGTAGCTTGACCCAAATCCACAGGGCTATCAATAGCCTGCCATGAATTTGGAGAAGAGGATCCCAATTGTGCTCATGGATACAGATTGACAAGAAGTACAAGTCATCCATGATGCTCATACAACTCCACTTTTCGTACATACTAAATAGTCTTGGGAAGACTTGCGGGAGACCCGCGGTAAAGACCCTATGGTCAATACCCAAACCATCGTGGTGATGAAGAAGCATATTGCAATCTCTAATATCCCAACTCTAAGAGAAAATGTCTTATAAGACATTACTAATGTATCCATAGAAGCCTCAGGTCTTTATGACCATTGATTCCCCAAAACATCTGAACTTAGACTATATTATTTCTATCCAGTCAAGTATTCACTCAACCATTTGGGTCTTCTTCACCTTGTGAATTGGCCCAATAAATAGCTCATCCACTGAGCTATGACTCAGAGAACATCCCAAAATCACCCTCAGTTCATTAACAAAGGTCAAATTTTATGTTAGGGCCCCGTTCACTCCATGAACTGGTCCCAACCCTAAAGAGGGTATTTTAGTCATTATCTTGATTAGGTGTTCTCCCCTCAATCCAACGACAACCAAAATCTCTTGATTAGTCTTTATTAACCTTAAGTTACTAATATAACTTAAAACATCAATAATAAAAGCATACATCAACATAATCAACATAAATAACGTGCATTCACACCAATGCATAAATAATGAATAAGGGCTCATTGCACTCATTTGTAGGGCTAGGGCTCAGGAGTTCAAGCCCGAGAGCATAAACAACTCTAGCGCATCCTGTGAGTTACAAATATGACACTCTAGTCGATCGATGCACTCAGTTGCAGACATGTAAAATACGCTGCTTTAAACCTGATTTTAAAGTTATTTATATGGTACCCTAACTCTTGATTCACTAGGTCATCCGTTTTGACAGAAATAGAATATATTGCCCCTAAGGGGGTGAGGGTTATTTTACCACCTAGGGTGTGATACCCTCCCTTGGGTCATTCTAGTCATTCTACTACCCCTCTATTGATTTAAGTCATTGACCTCTCACAAGGCTCCACTCTCAAACCGACTCATGCTTTCATTCGCACGAATGTGGGCGGGTCCACTCAAAGGCGTATTTTTGTCATTTGGTTTAAGGCCTTATGATATCTGGCAGGTCCAAAATTGAAATCAAGCATACTACTTGACTTCATGGACTCTGTGTAATTTTCCTGGCATGTGACGGGGTCGTGAACCCCTTAAACCGACCCAGGTTTATTTAACAGTTTACGATTAATCCTAGGGATAAAAAGGTCAATTGCCCACTCACTGGGAATTTTTATTACTAAGCGGTTTGGTATATACTCAGGGCACACACTAAGCTCTTCTTGGAAATTTCTCCAATTTTAAAATCTACTCATACGCCCCTAAACCAGAGCCTCGAACTCTGGTAAAGTAATATTATACTATAATTTAATGAATAGGGGTAAAAAGGTCATTTTATAACCTCTAGGATTTTTACCTGAGCTGAAACTTTGTCAGAATACTCCCACACCTCTCAAGGTGCAACAATAATTTTCTAGGATATTTCCCACACCTAAACCCTACTTAACTGGACCTGATTCAGTGGGTATTAAATTTTTTTTAATCAATTAGACCGGACTAAATCGGGTTGGGAAACCCAACCCGGTCCAGCGGCTGACGACCTGCATCATGGGTCATCTTCTCTGCGACCAGCTAGAGGCCGTCGGCGTCTAGTGGTGCCACCAGCACTGCGGCGAAGGAGGGGGCGACCCAAGGTTCTCAGGCTGTCAGAGCACGACAGAACAGACGAAAACGGTTCCGTCGCTGTCCGGTGGCTAGCCGGCGGCCAAAAGGCCGGCCTTCGTCTATTTTTTTTTAAAATAGTGTGCTTTGCCGCAGCTGGGGCCAACGCGGCCCATGCCGGTGCCACCGAGGCCAGTGCGGCCAGGCCCGTCGCGGCCTGGGCAGGCGCGGCCAGGACTGGCGCGGCCTTGGCTAGCGCCTGATTTTACTTTTTATTTTATTTTTTTTGCACCGGCCCGGCGTTTTGCTTGGCGGCAGCTGCGTGCTGGAGCCTGGCCTGCCAGACGCCACCACCAGTCGGTCGATGGCTGGTGACGGCCAGTGGCTGGCTGGTCAACACGGGCTGATCGGCGGCCGACCAGCAGATACGTGAAAATTTTACAAAAGAACTGAAATTACATAACAGTTTATGCACTGTTCAACTAAATTACAAATTACAGAAATTTAAATTTATTTAATAAACTTTAATTAATCTTCACTCGAGTACAAAGGCAACGATCCTACCTTAATCACCGATTTGTTGTCGATCGACCACCACCAAAGCTTCACCGGAAAAATCCAATTGCGCTCGTTTTCCTTCGCTCCAAAAAACCCCCCTTCCCTAAGAGCCCTAATTAACCTTTTTATACCCATCGAGATTAGGGTTTTCTAATCCCATTAAGAGTTGGGCTAATTGGGCAATTTGGCATATTTTTTATTAATTTCCGTCACCATAAATAATCGGGCCCGTAACGTGACTTAAACGGCCAATTTACGCGACCAATTCAGGTAAACGGGTCTTGCACGCAATATATAACTTCAAACAGTAATATTTCCCTCATCTAAACTCCGATTCACACGTTCTTGGAGGCGTTTCGAAGCTCTTTCAGTCTACTTTCTAACTATATAGTTTTAGCCATAAATTATAAGCATTAGATAAGTTATTCTAATGATAAGGTTAAGGGGTCCAACACCCTAATTTCCACGTGTTTGACTTTCAGGAATTTAGAAAATTCTCAGACGTTACACAAGTGCCCAAAATGTGATCCTATTGTTCTTTTTACTTTGACTTAGGTAATTAGTTGTGTAATTTTCTATTACTCAAATTGCATCGGATTGGGAAAATGGGTACTCATACCCCCGAAGGTTTCTAAGCTATGATTTGACTATTTCTAATTTCTCCTACTTTATTCATTCAGTTGCATCATATTTAACATTGATTGTATATTTTTCAAAAAAAAAAAATATATCCATGTGTAAATTTGGGGGCGTGATAACATAAGAATAGAACTAATAAGAGGAATGTCCATATCTGCAAGGAGACATCTAATCCACACAATCTCACAAGCATTTGCAACCATAACTCGGTATTCAACTTCAGAAATAGAATGGGAAACACAATCCTACTTCTTACTTCCCCAAAAGGAAAGAGAATCACCCAAGAAAACATAATAGTCAGTGTTGGATTAAGACATCACTAACCCATCAAACATCAGAATAGGCTCCCAAAACAAGATTAGAGGAAGAAGAAAGATGCAAGCTCCTATAAAAACTGTCATGAATATAATATAGAATGTGAAGAATAGTATCTCAGTGAGTAGTCCTAGGAGAAGTGACTTACCACATGAACACTTTGATGAATATCAAGTTGGGTGACAGTGAGATACACCAATAACACAACAACTTCCTGCTAACACGTAGGATTATCCAAAGCAATGCCCTCAAGTTTCAAATTGACTTCTATAGGACTCACAACATGTGACAACCAATAATTTGACCCTAGTATTTTACTTACTCTAAGAAAATAATGAGCTTGAGTGTGGCACTTATATGGGTAGAAAGTACTATGAGAATGTCGTAATAGTACCAAGAATACAAACAACGAAAGTTGGATAAGGGAGATGTGATTTTCAAAATATTTGACTTTGATGTTTATTCCAAATTTTTGTAACATGTACAACTTTGGACATGGGACCCGCTTAAATTCATAAATCCACTATCCCAACCCTTCATGAGTGGGCCCCAACACTATCAGTTTGGAATTGTTGAGATTTCCTAAGCCTAAGAACTTGAAATGAGACCTAGCGGACCCTAGAAACCATCTAGAGATAAAAAATAATCATGATTTAGATCATGCCTAACATATATTGGTATTTAGGCCATCTATCACAACTCTGAACTTTGATTGACATGATTTAAGATGATTTGAAAATATAAGACATCTCTATAACGTTGTCTCAAATAGGCATCTTCATTATTCTGACTCTCTATAGGTCAACAATCGCATCTAAGATAGAGTCCAAATTTGGAAGGACTTTGAGGACATGTGCAACTAGGGCATTCACCCCTTTTTCCTATAGATTGAGACCCAGACACTTTCTTTGGGATAAATTTTTGGTACAACAACTAGATATGGAAAGAGAAAGAGGGAGGAGGGACTTGCACACCAACAACCTGCTAGAGCCAACAATGCCGCAGTGAAATCTTAAGGGAAAAATGATAATTTTGTGTATATATATTATAAGATCCCTAACCCGGTCTATTTTAATTAATTATGTTGTTATTATGTAGTTTTGGTGTTAATTGGCCGATTTGTCATGTTTAGGGGTTAAAAGGGGATAACGATGGTTTTATTAAGGTTTTCATTTGATTTGATAAGTTCCCATACTAAACTTAATTTATGTGATTTTTAGGGAATTTATGGGATTTTTTCAAAAAATTAAGGCGTGGGTCCCACGTTCATGTTTTTGGAGTAAAGTTCCCACAACACCCTAAACCCGACTTATTTCATCATTAAAGATTTTTAAAAAAAAATTTCTTGACCTAAAATGAGTACATTATCTATTTTTAGTACAAAATTCTATTTGTACCCCAATTTCTAATATGTATACCCTATAACTTACTGTAAATAGAAAATCCCAGCTCCAATCCTATTTGGGAAGGGCTGAGATCTAGGAGGCTGAGAATCCCTAATCCCCATACCTAAGAAGGAAAGCTTAATTTATGTAAGATTAGTCTTGATTTTTCATTAATCTCTTAGGGTTTTGCTTAATATTTCTTAATCCCATCTTTTCTAAGGTTGAATCTTGTTTTACCCTACTAAAGTTTCTAATTTTAATCCATATTTTAAACCTCTAATGAGGAATTTTCGTTTTTAAACAAAGAAAGCCCTAGATCTACAAGTTTTTAAGTGATTTAAACTTAAATAATTAGATTTATTAAGGTATTAACTAAACCCTAAATGTGGGTAGGGATTTGAGGAGATTGAAGTTTGATTTTGGACCAAGAGCTCACTGAAGGTGAGGGTTTTTTCTTTCAAAATGGGTTTATGTTTTAGATTTGAAGTTTGGAATGGTCTATGTGAGTTTTTCTTTATGTTGAGCTTTAATGGTGGGTTAAGCAAAATGTGTTCTTTTTAGATATTTTCTTGTGTTTTAATTGATAAATGACTAGATCTATCATTTTCTAAGCTTACATTTCAGTATTATGATGTTGGAAGTGAGATTGGGATGTTCTTGTTGATTTTGTGTATTTTCGGTTTTAGATTTGCAAGGTTGAAGACGAACTAGATTTAACTGTTTAGGCATTCGAACGGCCATCTGGCCGATCGAACGACCAAATGACAGTTTTTCCATTTTGTGTATTTTGTTCATTTTCATGTTATTCTTCCTAAATCTCATTGATTAAGATTATGATGAGTTATTTTTACTTAGAAATGCTATTGTAAGACATAAATTTTATCTTGAAAGCTATGATGTGGTTCAAGTATGAAATTAATTACATGTTATTAGATGTTAGCATGCTATTCTTCTTATCCTAAAGACATGCTGAGTGATTCTCCATATTTTACGTAGGATTCCAGCAAGCTTAAAGTATGAGAATGGGCATGTATGCTTTCACATGACATGTTTAATTATGGGTGAACTATATCTCCATGTCTAGCTTAAGTGAAGTGATGATTTTGCTTACCTAAGTCTAGCATGAAGTTGTAATTAACTTGGACTTGTGTTTTTTGAGGTTCTTACCGGATTTTATTCATGATTTCAGTAAGAAAGAACTATGATAGAATCATGAAAGCATGCATATTGTATAATGAGGGTTTGATCATGATGCGTATGTCAATGCTTAGATTTGAGCACTATTGCTTTGCACGCACTATGTGGAGGTAATTGTGGTGATTATTTAACACATATTGATTAGGAATGATGTACATAGGGACTGATGGGAACATATCTCATGTATTAGGATTCATGTAGAGTTGCTAATGTATGTACCATGTTGCATGCATCATGAAAAGAGTTTTATGAATGATATTTATTGAAATTAGCCGGAATTGATCGATTAGATGCAATTGGGTGATATTGCTTTCCGGATTAATCGATCGATGACATATCGAATTGGTTGGGTCCAAAAGGACGTGATTTCGTTTTGAGTTCCTATTTGGAACATGGTTTCTCCCTAGGTTTAGATGAGTTTATTGCGGCTGAGGTTAATTTATTAAGTTATGTGGACCCTGAAAATCTAGTATGGTATGCCCTCGTACACTAGCTACCATGTGTTCTAGTTTTCCCTTGTAGAAATCAGACTCTTCCCCTCGAGAGATGTCCAGAGCGAACACACTGCTCTAGGTTTCAGTGAGGTAATCAGACGTTCTCGGCCAGGACTGTCCAGTGCGAGTAGACTACTCTTGGTTTCCGTAAGGAATTTGGACCTCCCTTCTTGGATTGTCTAGAGCGAACAAAGTGGCTAACTCACCCCAACACCCTAGGTTTCCATTAGGAATTCGGACTATGTCCAGAGTAGGCGCACACCGTAGGTTTTTATTTAGGAATTTGGACTATATCCAGAGTGGGTGGTATGATTGTATTTCTCTCCATGATGGAGACATTCACCATTGTTGATAATGCATGTGTATGAGATATTATTATACCCAGCTACACAGGTTGTGTAGGGATAATTGAGTTTATAAGACACATGTGGACATAGTTTGATATGCATGATTAGGGTTAGTGTATTAGAGACACTTCTCATGCAGGATGAATGCTTATGATTGGGAATATATACACATACTATGGATAGTGTGTTTGAGATACTCTTATTCAGGATGAATGTATACAATGAGGATGGATCATGAATGAGATGATATTGTGTTATGCTATGTGGAATAATATGCAGGATGAATGTATGCATTGAGAATGAATCATGAATGAGATGATATTATGATATGCCATGTGGAATGGTATGCAAAAGATATGTTGATGATGTCATGAGTATGTGTATGTGATGAGTAGTCATGATATAAAGATGCACAAGTTATGTAATGTCCCATGATGAATGAGTATGTTTTATGTGATGGATTCTATGTGAAATATCTCTGATGATTTCATATTTACTCTCTCGACATATAAAACCTTGGTGAGTATTTTTACTCACCCCTCTTTCTCATATGTTTCTATTTTGGGGCTGCATGGTGCGACGTGAAGGTGATCAGGACTCCCTATATGAGGAGCAAGTGGTGGATGGTATGACATAGGAGAGGATGCCTCAAGACTTTGTGTTCCCTGCTTGTTTATGAAGAATGTTACCTGAGTTTTATTCCATGTTGATTCTGTTATATACTTTATTCACCAGTTTGGCCTTTGACTCATGTTGACTTTTTGACAAGCCGTGAGAGGGCTTAGTGACTTAAGTATGTGGTTGTTTTGTGAGAACTAAATGTTATATGTTGTCCTTTATTTCTCCTTATTTTCTCTTGTATAAAGTGTATGGTGCACCACTCCGTATAGTTTCACTTGTGAGAGGGGTTAAGTCTTCCGCTTAGATCAATACTTCGTCACTCCCGTGCGCACCGACCTTCCCTTGGACCGGGTTTTGGCTCAGGTTGGGCAGGTGCCAAGGAGTGATATATGGATGTTGATTAAAGATGGACATGGTCAAATCAAGATGGACGTTGATCAAAGGATCAAGTTCTAGTGATTGTGCAGAGAAAAGGAGAAGACAACAAGGAGCTCAAGTGCGCATGCATCAAGGGGGGCTTTGGTAGTCAAAACAACTAGCAATGGACTTCTAGTGTGTTAGATTGGTGACTTTATTTAGTCTTTATAAGAAGTCTTATTTCCTAGTGCATTGATTTTAGCTGGTGGACAGGTTGCATAGTTCTTTCCCAAGTTGGGTTTCTATGTTAAAAAATATTGTGTGATTGGAGGCACTGTGGTGACCCTCATAGTTTGAAGGGTATTAAATTCACACTTGTTGCAGCCCCTACCCATTTTGGATAGACCTTGGGTGAGTTCGTCCATGGATTTCATTACTGGTTTGCTAATTATGAAGAATTTTAGTTCTATCATGGTGAGTGAGTTTGTCCATGGATTTCATTACCAGTTTGCCAATTGTGAAGAACTTTGGTTCTATTATGGTGGTGGTTGATCGATTCTCTAAGTACACAATGTTTATATTTGCACCCAAGACTTGTAATACGAAGGTCAATGCAGACTTTTCTTCAAGAATATAGCCTATTGGGAATTGCCACTTGATATTATAAGTGATCGTGACACTAGATTCATTGGAAGGTTCTAGACGTAGTTGTTTGAGATGACGGGCAATCAACTCAACTTCCCAACAACTTGGAGGATGTTAAAACTACAACTTGCACAAAAGCTCAGTAATGGGAAAAAGTCTCTTTGAGTTGGAAACATGCTAACAACTCCTTACCTAGGGGTGTTAAAGCTAGCTCGACTCAGCTCGCGTTCGACTCGGCTAGACTTACGTTCAAGTTTGAACTTGAAATTGGTCAAGCCAAGCTTAAACATACTTATGTTTGGTTGGGTTTGGCTTGACTCGAAGTTTGAGAAAAGCTTAAACTCACATTGTGTATTTTAAATTTTCAAATATATACATGCATATATTACACTATATATAGATTTCATGTCTTCCAAGTTTCAACTCCTTCCGTCAAATATATCATTTTTTACTTTTTTCATGTACAACTATCTCAAGCATATGTTAAAGGAAATATATAATACGTCTCATGAGAACTAGAACCATTTTTTATAAAACTTTACTCCCTCTGTCATGTGTGAATAGCCTAAATTAGAAAATCAAAATGCACCAAGACCAGTTCATTTGGTTTTCTAATTCAAACACATTGGACTATTTTCTAACTGTGTCCATATTAGTGATTTTTCTCTAATTACCTCTAGGCCACTAATTACAAAATCAATCAATGATCACAAGGTAAAGCAACTTGACTAGACTCAAACTTTAACTCGAACTTGAAATTGAAGTTTCAAGCTCAAGCCCGAATAGTCTGAAGCTCGATGATACTTGACTCGTTATTTTGCATATAGGTTTTCTTAAACCATATCATGAAGACTTGGAGGATGCAAGTAGAGCAATCTCTAAGTCGGTGCTACCTACGGTGAGGCAAACTTTTGACAAGGAAGTGGAAACATCCTAGGTTGATAAGTTAAAGGGATGAACAAGAACAATAGGAAGATCTTCTACTTAATCAAGTGTAAGGGTCTTTTGGAATCTTAGAAAGCTAGGAGCATGATGTCACTCTTTGGCAATTTGAGGATAAAATCAGGAAGCACTTTGCCTCAATAGGGCATCAAGTGGTTTAGGTGGGGGAGGCTTAATGGCACTCAGCCATTTTCCTAGACATGGGGGCAACCCCTTAGCTTTGGCGAGTGTACAATCAAGGCAAATACATTTTGTGGCGAGTGCACGTGTCAGTAGCAGCATTGGTGCCTTGGGCGGCCATGTTGATAGAAGTCCTACTCCTAATGGGACTCAGTGCTGGACTGGTGCTACAACATAGGGCTGGAGTCCTGTGTAAACTTGGACCTATTTAGATAGGCTGGTTAGACACCTACTTTGGGTAGGAAACAAAGACATGAATTCCTAGACATAGACAAACAAGGTTTGGCAATTGTTGGCATATGTCTAGATGGATTAGGAACTTAGTTGGCACCTCTAGCTGGGATGGGGCGGGTGCCTATGTTGGTTGAGTGTCATTTGAAAGGGAGTGATTCTCCTTGTATGGGTAGAATTTATGTATCTGAGTTGTACTAAACTTTGGCTATGTGTTGGGTCTATATAAGAGGTCTCCTGAACTGATGGTGCACTGAACTAGAGCCTCTTCTTTTGTATTGTTGTATAGAGTTTGTAAATATAAAACTTGGCACGGCCCTTGCAATTTTGGAGTGCTTAGATGATCTTTGTGTTTTTGTGCATGTGAGTGTGCAGGAATGAGAGAAAATTGTTGGTTTCAGTGCAACTAGTCACAGAGGCAAAACGCAATGTGAAAGCTTTGTTCCCGTGACACCTACCATAGTACACAAAGAGTAAACACACATTGATTGGAGCAACAACCTAAAAATGACATCTTTGTTACTTAAAGCACAAATAAAAAGCTATTGCCTATTGTTCATAACATATCACTTCATCTCATATTAATAGTTCCTTTTAGAAAAAAAAATAGTACTCCCGCCATCCTAAATTAATAGCTCCATTTGACAAAAAAGTTTGTTCCATATTAATAGCTCTATTTTGTTCAATTTAAGTGATTGGGTACTTAAAAAAAAGTTTCATAACCTTATTTCCCCTTCTCTTAGATGTGAGTTTCTATACTTAATAAAAATCACTATTTTTTTAAATAGAGCTATTAATATAGGACAAGGGGAGTATTCTTTATTGAATGGTGGGATTCATAGCTAAGAGGTGGGAAAATCACTTCTGAAATACTTTTTTAAAGTACCTGACTAGTTAAATTGAGCCAAATGAAACTAATAATAGGAGATAAATATTATTTCCCAAGTGGAGCTATAAATACAAGATCGAGAAAGTAGTAATTTACCTTTCTCTTTTTTCTTTCTCACCACAACACAAAACCAATTTCAATCTTCAAAGACGAAATTGGTTAAGTGAGTAATCCTCGAGGCCTCGAGAAAAGAAGTACGAAATAAGGCCGCCTATAGTGGTGTCTCGGTATTTGGGTGGGCAAGACTCTGAGAGTAACTCCTTAATTGGGCCATACTTCCTTTCCTCTGCACGCTTCGGGTTGAAGAAGCATGCCACTGATATTCTACGCCCACGAAGGCTTGCAGGAACTCTGTGTTTGGCGCTTTTGTAGATGTCATTTGTGATAAGCTGGAGGAGGGCAAACCAAAATAACTTAGCATCTTCTTACTGTTTATGAGGATGACCAACCAAATTAAATATTGTCAAAATAAATAAAGTTATTAATGTGGGAGGGAGAGAGTATAAAATATCTATTATTTCCATTTTGACAAATAATAATAGATTCTGGCCTTTTTATTTTATTGAAAATTCTAGGTTTGCATATCCCCTATGTGCTCACTACATGCTGCCCACGATGGCCGCGTGGGGTGTGCAAATTGGTTGTTGCTTGATGAGGGAACTATGTAATTAGGTCAGGAGTTAATTGAAAGAAGAAGCAAATTTCTTGCATAATTCAATGTGAGTTCTCCACTTCGTCAAAGTGTGAACTCTACAATTGCACGATGGGACTTACCTATATTCATTTGCAAACTCAAATTTGGATCCCCATAGGTGGATTTTGACATCCCCTGCGCTCTTTTTAGGGGTTATTTAAGTGAGAATTTTTAGAAATAGAAGTATAACTTTTTAGAATGAGATTAAGGTTGGTAATGAAAAGTTTTAAAATAATTTATATGTCGCGTTAAACTCATTTCTAAAATTTTAAATTAACATAGATCTCCCTCCCGAACTTAAATATGAATGTTCTTAAAATTAACTATTGTGCTCGTATTGACCAGCCCTAACAAAAAAGATCATGTATGTATAAGTAATTTTGAACTTTTAAAATAGGTCATACCTATATAGCATACTTCTCGATGTTCAATTTAATATAAGAGGTAATAATTAAAAAATAATAAAATTTTTAATTTTTAAATGGGGTGCTAGGAGCTAAAATTACTTAGCAAAGGTAATTCGGTGATTCTAGCCAATTGTAGCTAGAAACAACCTGGAATCAACTTTCATGCAAAATTTCTTCTACACTCAACAAAGATTCCTCAAATAAAATTGGGGCAAAATCGATAAATTTACCCAAATTTCACACCCAAATAATCCCCTAATTTACACGTCAAGTTCCTGCCCAAGAAAGTAACAATATTATAGTGCCCTAATGAAAAATAATCATTTAAGGCATGTTTAGGTCAATTGTCTTAGACATTTCTCTTTACCCATTTCTCGAGAAAAAGAAAATAATAAAAATATATAATACTCCCTATGTCTAACATTAAGTATTTTATTTAATTTTTTAAAAGGCATTAAAATTAATTAATTTTAAAATTAATAAAATACTTAATATGAGACGCGATGGAGGGCCGGTAAGCATACCTGTAGAAGATCGCCTATGTTGACGACAAGAACACCATGGGTGGGTTTGATATCTACCCATGCATCATTGTGAAGGACCTGGAGGCCACCAACCTGATCCTGGAGAAGAATGGTCATGAAAGAAGCATCAGTATGTGGGGCTATCCCGTATGTCAGGTCCGGTTCCGGGCACGGAGGATAGTAATGGGTAGCCATTGCCACACCATCCACACAGTTGATATCTTTGAAATAACTGCTACCAAGGCCCAGGCTCTCAGACAATAATTTCGATATCTTTTCGCCTAGTTTGACGACTTGCTCAGTGTATTCAAGAATTGCTTCGCTGAAGACATCAAAGATATGAACGGAATCATTTATTCCCTTTATCTCATATTAATAGTTATATTTAAAAAAATAATAATAAGTTAATTTATTACTCTCTTTGTCAGTGTTTTATTTAGTTTTAAAAATAAATTAATTATAGTTTACTATGAAAAACTATATATGACACTTAATATTGAACAGTTTTTAGTCCATTAACCCTTTTTAGTCCATTTACTATGTATTATGAAAAAGATAACATGAAATATGACTATTAATATAGGAATTTTTTTTTGTGAAATGAGATTATTAAAACAGGATGGAGGGTGTATTTATATCTATGGATATATACAGTATGAGCGCTGTAAAGCCCTTAATTAAAGTGACACAAGTGGATCAACATCCTAAGAAATTCACCTTCAATTGAATTTAATTATAAAATCTATTTTGATCAAAACAATGAAGGAAAAACACCTTCATTAATTTATAGAATCTAATTTGATCTCCTGTTTGTTGGAACTGAATAGGCGACCCATCCCATCACCCTCTCGACTATAAGGGCAACTCGCGTAGGGTTGTGGACTCACCTTGTGTTGTAAGTAAATTTAGCAATTATTCATGGGACCTGTCTACCAAGTTTCTTTACCAACATTTCCTTACATATTTAGTGGTCTTAGCATGTTACATAGAGGCAGAGGCCTGACATGCTACATACCATGATAGCACGGTAAATGTACACTAGTCAAATAGCACGGTAAATGTTGATTATTCTTTCTAGGTTAACTGTTTTTTTGTTCTCTCGATCCTCTTCCAAAAGCATACATAGACACACAGTAAGCACCTGATTTATGAGCTTGCTTGATAAAGATGTGGTATGCTTACACAATTATTGATACTAGCTAGGGCTATGCTAAAATATACCTGCAGATTGGTGGCAAATCTTGTGCATCAATCCTGCCAAGATCGAAATAACAGTTGAAAAAATCCCTCCAACTAGCCGCGTGAGACTGGAAAAGATCGTAGTTGCACAAGTACATAACCCTCTTGGTCGGATCCCGGCTGTAGAACTCCATTTTGAGCTCTTTCGACTGCTCATGGAAACAACGTGTGCCATCAATTACTGCATCAAGAACTTGAACTGGGATTCCATGATTGACAATTTGGAAGAAACCCCATGTCTCCGAAACTTGTCGAATTTGATCTACAATCTCTTCTCTTCCACACCCATCGATGTCTAGAAGATCAATCACTGGAACTTCGGACTTGGATATGTGACTAGTTTGGGTATGTTTTGGTCGGTCCTCTGGTGGATGGATGAAAATCTTTGGTACTTTGTCGACTCCGGCATCGACTAAGCCCTTTACGCCGGACTTACTGTCGTCGAACTCTTTCAGTGCTGCAACTCTATCGTATTCTGACTCCATCTTGCTAAGAGATTTAGTCTCTCTTAGCTTAATACACAGTTCTCGTCAGTAATTTATGCATGTAGACTTTACAAGGACCACAGGAAGGGACTTATCATGACTAAGTGAACGACACAAGAAGGTGCCAACATGATGAATGACGTACATAAATCTGTCCTATGTCTAGTGTCCGTTTACTTGATGTTTTACCCCAGATTATAAGTAATTCAAGGCTCTAGCTAGTTAGACCATTTTTTTAACACTTCAACATAGAGAATTTTCATTAATAGAATTAAAACACGGAATATCTTTTGATGCTTCTGTGAACTTGACGCAACAGCGGAGTAAAATGCATGTGGGACCCAACAGCGAATAGAAGAGTATTGGCATGTTTTATGGTCCAGCATGTGTCGAGGCTCACCGAAATTTGGAGAACAATATCAAGATTAGAACGTGCACAGTTTATTTTTAGGCTTATTTTCACTCACGAGGCCAACTTCTCACAAGTTTGTAGCTATGATATTTGGAACATCATTTTGACAAAAAACTTAGCACGTAATAGAAAATTACTAAGTGCATTGAATGGGTACATCCTAGTGTGTTAATTTAAAAATTGATCTGAGCTAGTATCCAAACGTATCATTTCAAAAATCGAAGGATCCAAATATATTAAACTCATTACGTGCAAGAAAAGTTTGATTCAGCAAGTTGTTTCATTTTTTTAATCATGGCATGCTACCGGCACCTTGTCAATTTATGGCCGGCCTCTAAATCAATTAAATTCAGATTAGGCCTTCGACAAAGACAGGGAGCTCTTACAAATAAACTTTCTTGATGTAGATGGTGAGATGGGGCTAGGTGAAATCGGCCTGTGGATTTGGGGCAACAAGTCCAGGCCCATAACATCAAATTTGGTGATCTTCTTATGTTTCTATTGGAAATTCTCTCATTTACTTCTATTGTTTGGGGATGTGGATTCTAGCTGCTAGCTGTTTGATGGTATGTGTGAGAGCGATGCAGTTTCAATTAATGAAATGATAGTGGGTTGTGCGGGAAAATGTGGTTAGTATGTTTCCCATAAGAGTTGTTAAATCAGAAAAGAAAGAATATCACGAATTGTGGTAATTAGGCAAATATGATGTTAGCCTCTTTGAAGGTTTTTTGTTTAAAAAAAAAAAATGAGCTAATGCATCAAATGGCATTCATCCCATTCAACATTTGTGGGTGAAGAAAGGGAGAGAATCATTTATTGTACCTTGAAATCATTCATTGTACTCATTTAGTAGCCATTTTAGAGTAAAATGTCCTTCTCATGATATTTAGTAACAAATAACATTCATGACTTTTGATTTTGAGGAACATTTATTTGTAGGTCATTTGGCATAAACGGACTCCAAAAATATAATTGGCAAAAATATACACAAAACTTGCATAATGACCCTATTAGACTTATGCGTATGTAAGAGGCTACACATGTAGCATAAAATAACCTAACTACACCCATCTCATTCTTCTTCCACTCCAACTCTACTAACCGACTTAATTGGTTATACCTAATCTCTTGCAATGTTTTTCTTTTCTTGTAATTAATCTCCTTCTTTGCTTCCCAACTCCATTCTGCCTCCAACTCCTCTACCGCCTCCCCTGCCTCTGCTTTATCCTCCTCCATCTTCACCACTGCCAACCTTCATCTTCTTCTCATCCCCTACCTCTTCTTCCTCATTTTTGACACTCAACTAGACTTAACGTGATCCAACCACAAAAGTAGCACTCTCTTTGTGGTTGTCGCTCCTACCAAGTGAGATTTCAATTGATAAATGTTACAACTCCATTAGCGATATTTTTGAAAAGCGATTTGCAAAATGGCCCTAAAATACACTGTAATAGACAAAATAACATATTTCTATGTAAAACAAAAAAAGGCCTTGTGCACAAGTGAACCTCCACACATGTGGTAGGAATTATTTAAAATACATCTTACCTATTATTTTCTTCCTATTAACTTCACAAACTCACTGCTTCCCTTTTCCAATAACTTCAGCTTCAACTTTGTCACCTCTACCACAGACCACCACTTTCTCCATCGACTTAGCCGCCTCCTCCATGAACTTCACTGTCTTCGCTTCATTTGCCCTTGTATTCACACCCCCCCCCCCCCCCCCCTCTTCATAGAATATGACAAGACTAGTCATAAACTAGCTGGCAGAGCTATACAAAATTTGTTTTTCAAGTTCAAATCTTAAAAAATAAACCCATAAATATGTTAAACTACTCAAAACCAAAAATGAGTTTTATTTTTAATTGATTATAAGTTTTTCTAACACTAACCCAAACCTCGTATTAGTAATCGACATTCGAAAATCAAAAGTTGACAAATATATTTTTTACAATAAAATGGACATATGACAACATTTTAAGTGGAAGTATCTCCCTAGTATTTATAATGAATTATCTCACCAAACCAAATAGATAAACAAAAAAATAGAAGTAGATTTTAAATGTGTGACTGTTAACTATCTCGAATGTCGACTATCATATCATTTGGTCTTAGAGGTCACCTTCCACTTCGACACCAGCAACCTCCTCCTACGCTAGAAAAAAAGGTAGTCTCCGACACTGAACAATATGGGAGTCGATAGTAGGGATAGTCGAGAATTGTGTGTTCAAAATCTACTTTATTTTTATTTGTATCTATTTGGTTTGTTGAGATAATTCATTGTAAATACTTAATTAGAGATATACTGCCACTCAAAATAAATGCATATTTTAAATGTGTGACTATCAACTATCTCGACTGTCGACTATCATATCATTTGGTGTGAGAGACCACTTTTTTCTCTGACACTTGACAATCTCCTTCTCTAGCGCTAGAGAAGAAGGTATTCTCTAACATCAAATGGTATAACAATCAAGAGTAGGGACAATCGAGAGTCGTGTGTTCAAAATATGTTTTTTTTCTATTTATTCATTTTGTTTGTTGAGATAATTCATTGTAAATACTGAGGGAGATACTATCACTAAAAATATTGTCTTATGTCCCTTTTACTACTTGCCAACTGCCGACATGAGGTTTGGGTTCGCATTAAAAAAAGCTCATAATCAAGTAAAAATTGAACCCACTCTTTGTGAGATCCAAAAATTGTATTATTTATTGTTTGCTTTATTGTGTGATGGTTTAGTTTAATTATCATTTTTTGTAGTCTTTTTTTGAAATATTTTTGAAGGATTAGTATACCAGTTCTATTGGGGTTACCCAATGTGTGACAGACAAATTCTCCTAGTCATAAGGTAGAAATACTTATTAAAAATATTAGCACCTAGCATAAACCACTATGTTACCATATTATTTATTGCAAATTTCAT
Organism: Saururus chinensis; assembly: GCA_035235625.1. Classification (NCBI taxonomy): domain Eukaryota; kingdom Viridiplantae; phylum Streptophyta; class Magnoliopsida; order Piperales; family Saururaceae; genus Saururus; species Saururus chinensis. The sequence continues at coordinate 8,187,839 of CP141141.1, forward strand.
ATAATTCCTTGTATTAAGGAAGTGGGCCCCATGACCATCCATATCGTTATGCCAACTTCTTGGGACGCTAACTTCACTTGACATTTTAGATGGGCTTGGGCCTTACCACATTTATTTTAGCTTATTTCCCAAATTGGGGTTCACTTATTCATTTGTTAGGCCCTTTTGGGGTGGGCTGAGATTTTTGATGGGTTTAGAGTATTTTACCCCTTTTTTAGAAGGGAAGGCTTAACCTAAGGTAAATCAATCAAATCCCTTTATGTTTTCTTATGTTTTTACCTTCAATCTCATATTCTTCTCTTGAATGCGATCTCATATCTTCTTCTCCTCAAGTTCATTCTTTTACCCATGTTTTGAAACCCTAGATCTTTGATGATTGCTTCTACTCTTGTGATTCATGTTTTGGGCACAAGAAAATGTTAGATCTATATTCTATTAGTGGTTTTGAGTCTCTATTTAGTAGAAATGTGAGATTTTTGCTTAGGGCTAATGTGACCTAATTTATTAGGTACAGATTCCTTAAGTTTGGGATGAAATTGAAGGGTCTACCAATTGATTTGAGGCAAAAGATTTTTGTTTGATGAGGTTTTATATGTATTAACATCAAGATTTTATATGGATTAATGTTCTTGAAGTATATCAATGTGTGAGCTTATATCTTCTTGAATGTATATTTTAATGGTGCTTTGACATGAATATTCATGATTTATGTTGGTCTATCATATCTAAGGCTTAGATGATGATTACTTAAAGTTTCATGAATTTTTATGAAGTTTTAATAGGGATTCCATTCACAAAATAGGACTTATTTTTGTGTTTTTGAGCATGACAGATCGTTCACCCCTACAAGCTAGGCCGATCAATTGGTTACACTGCGAAACGACTGTCTTTTGTTTCTATATGCTCATTTGATTGCCCCTTGAGGCCAATCGATCGGCTAAGTAGAATTTGACTTTATGCTTATGTTCAAGTGGGATTTTGATGGTTTCTTCATGTCTCTTACTTGTCACTAGTAGAGTATGATCATGCTGAAGTATGAACATTTGCACACATGCAACATTGATCATGTATGAACCATATCTCATGTACTTTAAACCATTTATGAGTATGACCACTTATGTCTACACACTTATGCTTACATAATCTTAGTAACTACATATAGTCCATGTCCCATGCATGATAGGGCTGTTAATTAGTATGACTACTTATGTTTGTATGCACTTAACATTGTTCACGTATGAATCATAATGCATACATCATAAAAATGGTTTGTTAAAATGTGTTTAAACTTGATTTGCCATAGTGTTCCGTATTTTTTTGGATTAGTCATATTGGGGATTTGAATGAATCAGTTTTATGTTTAAAAGAGTGGGGCTTTATGTTCAAAATGGAAGGATTTTATATCCGAAAAGACGAGTTTCTCCCTGGATCAAAAAGAGTAAAATGCTACAATGAGAAAGATAAATGAGAATTTTGGAGTGAGCTCTAGGCTAGTTTATTTGTGTGCACTGGTTAATCATGGGCACTTCCGGTTTTAGAAATTGCCAACTGCTTTTGGTATTTTTGGCTTAGGAATATTGGGTAACTTATGATAACAAGATTTCTCCATTGATGACTTATGGATTATAATGCTTATTTATATAAGTTTTGTGTATTGATTATGATGTTTATTTACATAGGATTTGTGTATAGATTATGATACTTATTTACATAGGATGTGTATGGATCATGATACTTGATTATATAAAATATGTATGAATTATGACACTTGAATACATAACTTGTGGGTGTAGATTATGATGCATGAATGAGATATTTGTACATATTGTATGTGTAAGGGATTTTATATGCACTTGTGTTATTAACACCGGTTTTTCATAAGGTTTATGTTATGTTTCTTAAGGATTATGTTTTTAGTGTTGATGTGAACTCTATATGTTTAAACCTTATTGAGCTAAAGTCATCCTGTTTGAGTTGTTTTGTTTTGGGGTATCCCTCATGGATCTTTTGTGTAGTTGTGCTATGCAAGTGCTCATGATGATTTATTTTACGAGCATAGAGGCAATTAGGTGGACACGGAGTGGGGTAGTTCTCATGTCTTGGGATAGACTTTAGTGACTTATATTATGACTTTGTGACACTTAACTATATGTTGTGGGAGAACCTTATATGGTAGGCATGGACTTGTTTATTGCCTTTTGAGGCTTGAGACTTCATTATATTTTATGATATTTATGTGGATATTGTGAATGACTAATATACTTCATTTAAATTCCTTTATCTTCTGGTAATTGCTTTTGCACAAAGTGAGTATTGTATACTTTGATCTAGCCTAGGTTTGGGTTAGAACTTATCTCGTCACACCTTTGTCATACCATTTTCGTTGGGTTCAGGGGGGGGGGGGGGACACTCTTGGTTTTATGTGGTTTAACATTTTTATGGGTTCACTTTTTAAGATTTGAGATTGTAGAGAAAAAAATATTAATAGTTGTGCCAGCTAGTTGTGACTTAGTCTTGTTAGATTCTGAGAAGGAGGATAGTAGGTGACCAAGGAGGAAAATGGGAGGAGTATAGATAAGATGAAGAGGAGGTGGTGGCAAAGGAGGGGGGAAAAGAAGGCGATGATGGTGGAGGAAGTGAATACAAAGGCGGATAAAGTGGAGCTGACGGCGGAGATGACAAAGCTAGTAGTAGAGGTGATAGAGTCAATGACAGAGGTGGTGAAGCCAGTTGTAGATGTGTTGGAGTCGAAGTTGTTGCTGCTGGCAAAGGTAAGTAGTGGTTTGGTAAAGTTAAAAAGAAAAAAACACAAAATAAGTATTTTAGATAATTTCTACCACATGTGTGGAGGTTCACATGTCCACAAGGCCATATTTTTATTACACAAAAATGTGTGACATTTTGTCTATTACTATGTATACTAGAGATGTCACGACCTGAATTTTTAAAACCCTTTTTAATAAAGGGCATGTGATAAAACATGAGAAAATTTTTTTCTTTATTAAATGCAAAACAAATCATCTAATTAAATATCTAAGCCATAATAACTGGCAAATATGAGTATCAAAACATATGATATTATTACACGTGTCTAAATTTAATAAATAGCAGGTTAACCCTCTAAGTACAAGTTTGTCATCTATTTGAAAATAAATCATGATGTAAAGTTGGCACCCATGCCAGTAAAATTAATTAACTTATAAAATTGTAGAAGTAAGAAACTAGATCTCACTAGTGCAACATTGTCCAGAATTGCCCATTGACATCCTGATCTTGCTAATCCTCATCTAAGGAACCTGCAACCAACAAGACCAAATAATAACAAAACATCTCCTCCCCTTGGAGAGGGAAATTACCAAAAGAACAAAAGTATTATTTTAGGTTTTTCAGATCGAGTTAACATCACAAAGATGTTAGTTGTCTACATACTTATTAGATAACATCTCTAATGTTAATTCTAACAAGATTGAATTCAGACGTGGTTTTTCCTAAAAACTACAATATCTTTTGAAGCATAGCATCAAACATACAATGCTTAAGTATTTTACACTAACATACATTTGATGCAAGACCATTAGATATTCCACTTGTTCTAATTAAACAAGCAATATCAACCAATTTTATATATTATCCCTCAAACCATTGTTTGATAATTAATATCTTAGTCCAACCCCAAAGACAGATTGATTTATCAAATTTCAACCTATGTGACAAATGATACAACCACCATGGATCATCTCGACAGGGAACCATCCATAGTGCGGTCCTGGAATCCACCAGGAAGTATCATAACCTAAGTTAGCCCTTAAGGACTTGATTGGAATGGAAAGGCATGACCTATAACTGCACTTGAACAAAAGTGGTGGGAGAAGCCAACTAAGCAGGATGTTAGCTTATCCAAATACGTGTACACTAAACGTTCCTCAATAGATTGGCGGTGAGCCTGGCTCACACAGATATCCTTCTAATGGGGAAGTGCAACTACACAACCAAATTAATAGTTTATCAATAGAGCTAAGACTTAGAATAACCATCTTGAACCCTACCCATTCGCAAAACATAAGTAAGGATTCAGAATGACTATCTAGAACCCAATTAGTCTCTTTCATACTAGGGTTAAAACTCAAAACTGTCATCGGTTCATTAACCAAGGCACGTCGTTAGGTCAAAGACCTTGTTCACTCTATGAACTAGTCCCAGACCCCTCTAAGAGTATTTTAGTCTTTATCTTTATCAGATGTTCTCGCCTAATCTAAAGCTATCTAACCCTATTTATTAATCTTTCATTAATCTTAAGGTAGTGATAAATTATAATCAGAACATCAATAGCAAACATCAAAATAATGAATAACATAAATAATACAGGCCCACACAGGTCCAAATAGATTGTAATAACAAGGGCCAAACTCAATTAGGGCAATGGAAAGACTCATGTTCTCGTGCCCTTACTCACCTAAGGTTAGGAGCATATTTTTATTTTATGAAGATGTGTTATAATGCACCTAAGGGCACTAAGGTAATTTATACACATGGGACACAAAATTCTTTATTCTTGAGTAAGTCCTTGACCTCTCAAGAGGTTACAATATCAAATTGGCATGTTAATTCCATTCACGTAAATGTTGGTCGGTCCGCTCAGAGGGGTATTTTTATCATTTTTTTTAGGGTTTTCTTGAACTCTAATGGGTCTAGAACTAAGCTCAAAGGTCCTTGATGTCATTGACCCGAGGTAATTTTGCTGGCATTTAACATTGTCGTAAACCCCTTGAACTGATATCAGTTTGCTTAATGGTACACCCTTAACCCTAGGAGCAAAAATAGTTAATTACCTACTTATCGGTATTTTCCCTACCATGTGACTTAGTCTAAATTTTGGTTACGCTATCACCTCCCATTGTAAATTTTCCCAATTTTAAACTCTACTCATAGGCCCCTGAACACCTGAGTCAAATAATTAAATATGATTATGGTCCACTCATAAAGGTAAAATGGTTATTTTATAGCCCATGGGATTTTTCCCTAATCTAAAACTTGGTCATGACACTCATGCCCCTCTCAAGGTTCATTAGTATTTTTTTAAAAAAAAGTTGGACACTTACACCCTCTTGAACTGGACTCGGTTCACTTGTACTTTTTTTATAAACATAGTTGAACCGGACCACCAGTTCAGCAGGCATCTCCTTTTCGGAGACAACGGAGCTGATGAGTGGCCACGACCCCCCTTTCAAACGCGATTTCTCCTTCTCTATGAAATTGCGGCCATTGAAGAGGTAGAGCTTCTGCCATGTCTGCCCCTTCACAAGAATGCACCACTAACGTCCATAAGTGACTCCGGCAGAACCAGGCTACGGCAAGGCCTATCGCTCGACCACCATCTCTTGGTTTTCTCTATTTGTTTTTTTTCTTTTTGTGCATCTGCTCAATAGCGGCTGGCAAGGCCTCTATTGGTCTACTGGAGGGGGTAATAACTGGAAGGAGGATGATAGAATTTGGCAAGCACAGTGGCTACACCTCCTTGCCGGCCAGATCTGGATGCAGCCCACAGGCTATGTTCGGTGCTTGTTTCCAAAGAAAAAGAGGAAGAAGAAGGGGGGCTCCCCTCCCACCGGCCAACCAATGCGTGCACTTGTGACCAACTACCGATGGGTAGTGGCTGGCTAACAACTAGCAGTTGACCTAAAGGTGACTGCCAGAGGGTAAGCAACGGCCTGCCCAACTCCTTCGTCGCTCGTCCTTCAAACTTAAATCATTTAAAATGACTACACTAATATCATTAAATAATTATGTTTATTCAACATTCCTACCTCGAGTACTGGGTTGTTGTCGATCCACAGGTGGTCTTTGAACTCACTCCTCTGCAACTCCGTCACAGTTCGTCTTCGCCGAAAAACTTCCCCGACGACTTCTCACTCCTCCATTCAAAGGCCCAAAGATGCTTCAGAAAAAGCCCTAATTTACTTTTTATACTCATCAGGATTAGGTGCCTATTCCCCTTAGAAATTAGACCAAAGTTGACTACTTGGGCTAACTTTTTAATTATTTCCGTCACCTTAATTACTTAAGCACGCAGCGCACCTAAAATGGCCAATTTGTGCTTCTAATTCGGGTAAATGAGCCCTATGCGACATGTTCAACTTTGAAAAGTCATAACTCCCTCATCTAAATTCTGATTCATGTGTTCTTAGTAGTATTTCAAAGATCTTTCTATCTACTTTCTATCCACATAAGTTTCAGCCATAAATTTTATCTATTTAGGAATTTATTTAATTGAGAATATTGGGAACAACACACTATTTTTCACGTGGTTAAGTTTTTAAACCTAAGAAAATCCGAGATATTACAAGGGCAATTTTGATAAATCACTCATTATTTAAATTTGGGAGCTCTATAAATTTTAGATTTTCTCTCTTTAGAAAATCCAAACTTTGAAACCATAAACAATGAATTTTATTTTTTACTCGATTTGGAGCTTTTTTCAGCACCCGATAAACTTGAGACTTTCATTAAACCATTCATTGTTAGCAAATGGAAACTAGGAGATTTACTTTAGTAGAATAGGCAATAATGCAACATATTATGCTATTGTATCTCCCTCAATACATGCACTTAAGCATATGAAAATTCCCAAGAGAGAAATAGAATAAATAAAACATGTTTAAATATGTCAATTGTATTATATATTTATTGTTGTTCTATTTTAGTGAACAAAACAATATCAAGTATATGTAATGTGAATCATAGGAAGTGTTTGTTTGCTTCACAACATCATATGCGAAAGATGAAGTAGAACATTAATGCTCATAAAGTATTTTGACAAGTAAACTTGTTATGCCCCAAGATTTGAAAACTTATTTTTCTTAAGTCATTCAACGGAAATAATTTTTTTCAAACTTTTATTAATTATATGATAAAATTATCTTTGGAGTGATTCACTCATTTTCGAACATACTCATATGTACCATGATATACAACACATACTCTTTATTAAGATTTTTAAAAATCTTAATCGTGACATCTCACGTGTCTAATGCAAAGGGAAGTATCGGTTAAGAGCAAATGCTCATAAATACGAGAGGCAATAAGGTTGATGATGTTGATTAGATCTATCTCATGCATCATTAACCCATTTATCTTTCATGCTCATGCGACGTTGACTGTAATCTCGACTCTCCCTCAAATCTGGAATGCAAACCGGTGCAACTTCTAATATTCCCCCATTGTTATTTTGCCATCAAGGGCTAAAAATACAATTGAAAGAGGTTTGGGCCGAATACATGGATTTTTTTCTAGATTGTTTGCAACTCAATAACTTATTCTGCCATTTAGGTACACAAGATATTAGTTTCGATTCATTTATTTGCAACATTCTTGCTTGACCGCCAAAGATATACGACATATTTATACCTAATTCACTAAGATGTATTGGGGCCATCCTACATTCGCTAATGTGTGAATTGAGGAGATGAATAGGTTTTGGAATGGGGAGTATGTGGGCAATTAAGATGATTTCTCTAAGACCGGTAGAGAAGAGTATCTTTGTTGAGAAAGTCGGATAACAAGTTTGACAACAATACTAGAGACGCGTACAATGAGAATTTATTTTCCATGTTCCTCACTTTCCATGAGATAACATAAGGAGTGCTACAGAGTGGTTTATATTTAACATCAAGGCAGAGTGGTTTATATTTAACATCAAGGCACACATGCTAGCACCGTCAATCTCACGAATGAATGACTTTTAAGCGTTCCTTATGTTGGGCTCATGGAAAGTAAAGCATAGAAAATGCTTCAAGTACGATCATGACATCTAAGAGCAAGTGAAAAATTCAAGGCCATATCTTTAATATCACATTTTAAAGGTTGGGATTATTTTCATAAAATTGTGATTTATGTTATAAAAAAGGTGTACGCGCAAGATAGTTGGAGTGACAATGGTTCATGAGGTTATTTCTATAAAACCGTGATTTAGATTATGAAAATATGTACTCACCTAATAGTAGGGGTGGCAATAGGCTGTGTCCACCCATGGGCCTACGAAAGTGGGTTAGGCCCATGCATAGCCTCATGGAGTTGCAGGACTTGGCCCGGCCCACCTGTGGGGTGGGCTATGATAGTTTGGGTTTACAAGTCTAGAGCCCAATAGGCTAGGACCTTTTGGGCTGTGTGCCGCCCATAAGCCTACCCCAAGGCCCAATAGCTCTTTTTTTAGCTATTGGGCCTTGTATACGTAGTTGTGGGCCCAATAACTCACTTTGTTGCCTTAGGCCCAACGGTTTTTTTTGTTATTATTTTTTTAGTAAATTAGTTAATTGGGCAAGCCTGGCCGATTGATTCGGCCCTAAGGACACCCTTCGGGCCTTTGGGCCATGCTAGGCTGCCCCTCAAGCCAGTGGGCTCCGAGCAGGCTCTAGCTAGCCAGATCTGCTCAAAATGAGTCGTGGGCCAAGCCCACTATGGCCCACTGCTACCCCTACCTAATAGGTAATACAAAAAACTTGCCTTTGTGATTGGTTCCATTATCCCTGTTGTTTGACATGTTGCTGGCTTTCCTGAGCTAATTGGTCATTATATGAATCATATAGTTGGGGCTGCACCAAAATATTGAAATTAAATCAAAATGGATAGAACTGCCCCAAAATATTGGAATTGAACCTCTAATATCCAGGAAATTTCAAGTATTTTTCGTGATTTTTTCTTTTTTTTTTTCAATTTTTTGGGTGTTTTCAGAATTGGGGTATACAAAGCAGTTTTAGGCTATACAGAAAGATCTAAAGGGGCCCACTATAAGGTCAATTAGGTAGATGATGAACCCCTTAATTTTGGAGAGTCTATGCCACCTAAGGAGATCATCTCCTACTTAATTTCATCCTTATCTAAGTAAGCCATAATTTTCCCCTTATAAATAAGAGTATTTGACCTAATTTTAATCTATAATTATGCTTTGGAAAAACATAGAAGACGTTGGGAAGAAGAAGGTGGTCGACGGTAAGGCTCTGTTAGCAATTGATCGACTGCAAACTGGCAATTAAGGTAAGATCGTCATTTTTATCTTTGAGTCAAGATAATGAGATGTTATTGTAGATTAACAAATGTCAATGTAATTTATTGAACTCTGATTATGAAATCATTGTTGCTGTTAATTTTGTAAATTACAAAAGGGGGAGACGTGGGTGCAGGTGGTAGCCACTAGACGGTCATCCATTGGGATTCTGGTCCTCAACCTTTTGTCCTCTCTTCCTTGTGCCCTGGCAATCACGGCTGCCGAAGATCATCGGCAATTGCGCATTCTGTTTACTGCTAGACAGTGAATAGCAATTCAAATCTCGTAGGAGGGGGAATGTCGTCTATACGGGATTTGGAGGGGAGAAACATTGAGCCATAGCCCTCTGCCCTCCCTTGACCCTCTTTAGGATACAAAGACCCGTCGCCAGCTAGCCTAGGCACTACCGCACCGGCCTTTGTTTTTGTATCTCTTTACTTGGGAGGAAACATCGGATTGGTGGTGATTCAAATAGGGATATGGTGTCGCCGGACAGTTGTTAGGGACACCTCAGCTGAAGGTCTCCTCCCCCATTTTTGTTCAAGTTGGTCGGGTCCACTGCTAGTCCACCGTGGATTTGTCATCGGAGGTTCTGTGTTTTGTTTTTGCTGTGTTCTGCTTCTGTGATTCCTCACCGAAGGGTCGCATGGTTCCTTGGATGGTCGCTGAGCACACCTCCATCTCCACCGAATGTGTTGGCACCAGCGGAGCCCCTGTGGCCATTCGGCCTTCGGTCTTGCTTTGCACTTCCTCCAGCTGAGCTTTCCGCTTGATGAAGAAGATGCCCAAGCCATGGGCTAGGCCATGGCCAAGTTTGTTGGACCTAGCCGGCCTAGCCTGCAGCTTGGTTTAGCTGTGCTGGCCCGAAATCGAACTGCTAGGCTGGTTCCAGTGGGCCGGTCTTAGGGCTGAAAGCCCGATTTTATAAAAAAAAAAAAAAAGAGAGAGAGAGAAACAAAATTGTTCTATTTTTTAAAACAAAAGTGGCCAGTTTAGTACATGTAGTTGTAGTCAGGTATATAACCAATCCTATGTAGTACATATATGTGTAGTATGGTACATATAGATTATTTTTAAAATTAAGCTCAAATTTAACCATTCTTTTAGTCTGACCCCTACCCAAAGAGTATATTGGGCTCCCTAATGACTCTTTTTTAGCCTAAACCCTATAAATGATAATTGTTGGGTTATGTTGCGAGTTGTTTAAGCTTTATCGATTTGTCATATGTGCATAATTGCATCTTCTAAAGCAATACATTAAAATTAATGAAGATTAATTGATAAGGGTAGAGGGCTTTTGATTGGGGGTTTAATACCTAATCAAGATAAAAACTAAATTACCCTTAGGGGGGTTAGAAACTAGTTCATGAATTGAACATGGTCTTGACATAACGACTGACTTGGTTAATGAACCAAATGTGGTTTTAGGGCCTTAACCTAGTGTGATGAGACTAATGGGGTCAGGGTTAATTTATGAGTCTTAGCTTTATTGATGAGTTATTAATTTGACGTGAAGTTGTACCACCTTGTGGGAGGGAGCTCTGCATGAGCTGGGCTCACAACTGATTTATTGAGGATCGTTTAGTGTACATGCAGTCAGAATCACTAACATCTTGCTTATTTGATGTCTCTGACCACTTCTGTTTAGGTGCAATTGTAGGTCATGCCCTTCTACTTCAGCCAGGTCCTTAGATGTTAGGTTGGGAGATGACACCTCTTGTTGGACTCCAGGGCTTCATCATGGATATTCCTTTGCGGGCGGTCTATGGTGAGTTGTATCATTTGTTATTTAGGTTGACATTTGATGTATCTATCCGACTATCTATTTAATTATAATAAGATTATTCTTAATAAACAGTTTAAGTGAAAATCTAAATAGACTTGCAAAAAATATAATGATATTTTGTATTCTTGTTATTCAGCTATCCTACTGAGTATTTGTATACTCGGCGACTTGGTTTTGCAAGTTCTTCTAGTGGGGACTAATGGGATTAGGACCGGGCTTTCAAATTGAGGATGACTTAGCTTTAGTATGATTTAATTCCATTATTTCAATATATTTTACATGATTGTAGTAATAACGCAAGAACCAACTTTAGTTAGCTACTTATTTTCAAACAGTTGTAAGAGTTGGACTTAAATAGATAATTTGCTTATTTATGGATTTTTGGATACTCTTATGTTATGATATGATTTATAATCTATATTTATGAATCCCAATAATCATGACTTGGATATTTAATCAATTAATTCGATTTGATTTGAAAAAAAAAATCTCGTGCATTATCGCATAACTTTTAGTACAAAATTGAGTTTTAAAAATTTAGGTGATGACATAACCGAAACAGATAGAACCCAACCGAGATTGCCCCTGTTCATTCGGTTCAGTACAGTTTCTGAAGGTTAAAAAGCAAATGTATCTCAGTTTAGTTCAGTTCCATTTAGTAAAAAACTTTTAGATCTAGAACCAAACCAAAACCAAACTAAACCGAGAGTCCTAAATAACTAAAAGCCTAAGAATTGGAACCGAGAACTGGATCTGAATTGAACTAGACCATATGCAATTTTTTGAGTGAACTTTTTTTTTCTCTATTTATGATTGAGAGGTAGAAATTCATATTGTGTTATGGTACATTATTTGTTCTCACAAAATAGAAATTTATAGTGGAAAATTTCATTTATTTTCTCAGTTTTGGTTTGGTTTCGGTTTGATCTTGCTTCCAAATTTGTTCCTCCTATACTAGTTCCAATCTCGGTTCCGATTATGTTCCTAGTATTTTGTTTTCAGATTTCGATTTCAATTCACTTCCTAGAGGAAGGGGGTAAAAAATATTACAAAGAATTTCGGTTCTTATCTACGTTCTTATTCTGATCTAAGATCCAATTCTCCATTCTGATTCCAATCTAAGTTACAATTCGGTTCCTAATATACTGGTTCCAAGCTTGGTTCTCGTTCAGTTCGTAATATCTAGGTTCCAATTTTGATTCCTGCAAGAACCAGCCCAAATTGAAGCGATGAACTCCTACTAAACAAATAATTCATTTTGTCCCATATTAATAGTGTTATTTAAAATAATAATAATTTTTATTGAACAGTGGGATTCACAGTAAAGATAATAGAAAATATTTTCAGAAACACTTTTTTAAGCACCCTGTTCCTTAAATTGAGCCAAATGGCGCTTTTAACATGGGACAATTTTTTCTTCGAATTGAGCTATTAATATGAGACAGAGAAGGTTTCTTTTTTTTTTCTTTATCACCATAATAAAAAAACAACTTCAATATTTAGAGATAAAATTGGTTGAGTGAGAAATCCTTAAGGCCTTTGGAAAAGAAGTACGAAAGAAGGCCACTGTAGGTGGTTTCCCGGTATTTGGGCGGGCAGGATTCAGAGAGCAGCTCCTTAATTGGGCCATACATCCTTTCCTCTACACGCTTTGGGCTGAAGAAGCATGCCAGTGATATTCTAGGCCCTAGAAGGCTTGCGGGAACTCTGTGTTTGATGCTCCTGTATTTGTCATTTGTGATAAACTGGAAAAAGAGAGCCAAACCAAAATTACTTAGCTTCTTCTACTTACTATTTATGAGGATGACCAACCAAATTAAATACTCCTTCTATCTTAAATTAACAGTTATATATAATTTTTTAAAATAAATTCATTTTAAAAAATAAATATTACTATTAATGTAAGATAAAGTAAGTATAAAATATCTATTATTTCAATTTGGATAAATAATGATGGATCCGACCATATTTATTCTATTGAAAATGCTAGGTTCGTGTATCCCCATTTTTATTATTACTTTTAAAAAAATTAAAAGAAATAATAAAAATATATAATAATCCTTCTATCCTATATTAATAAGTATTTTATTTAATTTTCCAAATGTAGTTAAAATTAGATGATTATGGATGACTATGAGTAGTATTTTATATGTTCTCTGATGAGTGTGAGTCGTGCGTAAGGAAGGCTAGGGAAGTGTTGATTTTCAAGATCGACGGCGCATACAGTAGCGTATGTTAGCGTAACTAATACTTACGCTAATGTGTGCTACCGTGTATACCGTCGATCTTAAAAATTAATACCTCCCAGACGTTCCTTACACTCAGCTCACACTAAGTGTGGAGCATAAAAAATGCTTCTATGACTATAAGAGAGTACTTGAATAGCATACCTGTAGAAGGTCGCCTATGTTGACGATAAGAGCACCATGGGTTGGTACGACATCTACCCATGTATCGTTGTGAAGGAGCTGGAGGCCACCAACCTGATCCTGGAGAAGAATGCCCATGGAAGAAGCATCAGTATGTGGGCTTATCCCATATGTGAGGTCCGGTTCTGGGCAGGGAGGATAGTAATGGGTAACCAGAGCCACACCATCCATACAATTGATGTCTTTGAAATAACTGCTGCCAAGGCCAAGGCTCTCACACAATAATTTCGACATCTTTTCACCTAGTTTAACCACTTGCTCAGTGTATTCAAGAATTGCTTCGCTGAAGACATCAAAGAAATAAAATGAATCATTTACTCCCTCCATCTCATATTAATAATTTATATTTAAAAAAATTAAAGAAGTTAATTCAATACTTTCTTTGTCCCATTTTAAGTGTCCTATTTAGTTTTTAAAATGAACTAATTATAATTTATTATGAAAACTATATATGACACTATTAATATAGGACAGAGGGTGTAACATTTTTCTCCATCCATTAACCGTCTTTGAGTCCATTCACTGTTTATTATGAAAATGATACTGTGAAATATGACTATTAATATGGGACATTTTTTTTGTAAAATGAGATCAATTAAACAGGACAGAGGAAGTATTTATATCTCTGGATATATATAGTATAAGCGATGTAAAGCCCTTAATTAAAGTGAAACAAGTGGATCAACATCCTAAGAAATTCACCTTTAATTGAATTTATAAAATTTATTTTCATCTAAATAATGAAGGAAAAACACCTTCATTTGTAGAAATCTAATTCGATCTCCTTTTTTATTGCAACTGACTAGCCAGTCCCAGACGACCCATCCCATCACTCTCTCTACTAAAACATCAAGCTGTGGACTCTCCTTATGTTGTAGTTAAATTTAGCAATTATTCATGGGACATGTCTAGCTACCAAGTTTCTTTACCAACAAGTCCTTCCTAACGTATTTAGGGGTCTTAGCATAATACATAGAGGCTTAACATGCTACATAGCTATCAAGCAACCCGGAGTCAGCATACTTAGGGGTCTTAGCATGGTACATTGATGCCTAAAATGCTATATACTATGTAGCAGCATGATCCCCATGTACAATAAATGTTGATTATTCTCTTCCTAGGTTAACTGTTTTTTGTTCTCTCTCCTCTTCCAAAAGCATACATAGGACACACAATAAGCACCTGATTATTTAAAAGCTTGCTTGATAAAGATGTGGTATGCTTACACTATTATTGATACTAGGGCTATGCTAAAATATACCTGCAGATTGGTGGAAAATATTGTGCATCAATCCTGCCAAGATCGAAATTACACATCAAAGTATCCCTCCAACTAGCCGCATGAGACTGGAAAAGATCGTAGTTGCACATATACAGAACCCTCTTGGTGGGATCCCGGCTGTAAAACTCCATTTTGAGCTCTTTCGGCTGCTCATGAAAACAACGTATGCCATCTATTACTGCATCAAGAACTTGAACTGGGATTCCATGATTGACAATTTGGAAGAAACCCCATGTCTCCGAAGCTTGTCGAATTTGATCTACAATCTCTTCTCTTCCACACCCATCAATCCCTCGAAGATCAATCATTGGAACTTCGGACTTGGATATGTGACTAGTTTGGGTATGTTTTGGTCGGTCCTCTGGTGGTTGGATGAAAATCTTTGGTACTTTGTCAACTCCAGCATCGACTAAGCCCTTCACTCCGGACTTTGTGTCGTCGAACTCTTTCAGCGCTGCAGCTCGATCGTATTCTGACTCCATCTTGCTAGGCGATTTAATCTCTCTTAGCTCAATTAATCCACACTTCTTGTGAATTTACGTAATCCACAAAACATCAACTTTAAAAAGAAATAGTGCTAATTTTTACCACAAAATTAGAATGCCAGGAAGATAATAAAACCTGCAGAAGAATTCCTAATCAAAAAGCATGTTTTCTAAAAGATCAAAAGAGGCAATTTTTCCCAAACCCGAGCCAAGAGCCAAGCCCAAGTGCCCATATCTAACTGTCTTTATTCAGATTGGTCTGTTTCACTTATGCAAGTATTAAAACTATGAGTAAAAACCACTTCTACACTCAATTTAAATTAAAGACAATCTTTTCACAAGGATTACCACTTACCAACAGTTTATGCCTTCCTTATTTGAGTCTTGGGAGGAACAGCTGAGAGGCGAGGAAGCCGGAGGAACGATGTGGGCCGTGCTAGAGCCGGAGGACAGAGCGAGTCGAATGGAGGAAGACGTACGCTTGGAGGGATGACTCAGAGGATTGGATGGAAAAAAAACATAGATTGGATGTCGATAAGTAATGGGAACAGCGAATAGTAGAGTATTGCCATGATTTCTGGGTCACCATGTGTCTAAGCTCACCGAAATTTGGAGTTAAATAAATCAAGGCTAATAATCCCAAGATTAGAACGTCCACAGTTTATTTTTAGGCTTATTTTCACCTCACGAGACCAACTTCTCACAATGTTGAAAGATCATTATTGACAAAAACCTTGGCACGTAATAGAAAAATACATCCTAATATGTTAATTAAAAAATTGCTCTGAGCTAGTGTCCAAACGTATCATTTAAAAAATCGAAGGATCCTAATATACCAACCACATTATCTGCAAGGAAAGTTTGAATCAGCAATTTGTTACATTTTTTTCTTCATGGCATGCTGCCGACATTTTGTCAATTTATGGCCGACTTTTAAATCAATTAAATTCAGATTAGGCCTTCGACAATGACAGGGAGTTATTATAAATAAACTTTCATGATGTAGATGTTGAGATGGGGCTGGGTGAAATCGGACTGTGGATTGGGGACAATTCTCTCATTTACTTCTATTGGTCGGGGATGTGGATTCTGGCCAATAGTTGTTCGAATAATGAAATGTTAGTGGGTTGTGCGGAAAATATGCTTGGTAGGTTTGGCATAAGAGTGATTAAATCATCAAAGAAAGAATATAACGAAGAATACGTATATTTTTTCCAATATATACTTTGGCCCCTCACACTTTCTGCACTTCAATAAAAATTAAAATATTACTTATATATACCCCACCCCACCCTACTCTATTTTATACCCCAACAAATGCTCTTTTCTCTGGCACTGGTTGTAATGTCCTTGAACTTTCTACGATTTTCTGTCATTTTCAGTGGGAAAATGTGACACTTCGACATATATGTATGTATATATATATATATATATATATATATATATATATATATATATATATATATATATATATTTCCCCCATATTTATACCCTAGAATTGGGTGTGGGGCTTAGTCGCGAGCTGTGGGCCTCGCTGCGCGCTTACAAAGCGATTTTTTGGAGGTTCGACGCGTAACCAATGAAGTAAGCGTGTGATGGGGATATGATTGAAAAAAAAAAAGAACCGTCTGAACAGTGCGACCCCCCCCCCCCCTCCCCCCCGGTTTCCACTGCCAGCCGCTCCACCCCGGCCATGCGACGGTAGGGGGCCATTGTCCCAGCCCCCACGGCTGCTCCGCCTCGTCCCTCCCCGGTTAGCCATCTCCTCTGTTTTTGATTTGATTCTGCTGCCGGCCACGGCTCCTCCATGGACCGGCGACAGCGGGAGGCCACTCCTCCCGGCCCCACTTGGCCTCTCCTCCACCGTTTCACCCCGTTTTCCCCCTTTGTCTCTATTTTTCCGCCCCTTTCGATTGAGCTCGCCGACCGGCTTTGGCTGCCGTTGGATGGCCTGGCCGTGCTCAGCCTGACTCGCCTTGGTCCGGCGATGATGATGGGTCACTCCTCCCGGCCCCGGGGGCATCTGCTCCGTCGCCCCAATCTATCCCTCCTATGCCCTATTTTTTCGCCGGCGCTCTGTTTTGGTGAAACAGAGGCCGCCGGCAGCAAGCCACGGCCGTATTGACCTCCCTCTAGCCTCGCCTTGGTTCAGCGAAGGCTATGGACCACCCTACCCAGCCCGGTTCCATCTCCTCTATCATCCGCTACTCCACCCAGTCCGATTAACACCTTACTGTGCTTTGATTTCCAGTGTGTTGTCACCGCCATCGTTGGCGGGTGAGGGTTACGTGGCCACCGTGGGCTCCGCCCCGGCCCTGGGGATGGCTCCACCTAGACTGGTTCAGCCTCCGCCCCCTCCGTCTCTCCTCTACTCAGATCGGTCGTCCCCTATTTTTGGTCTACGTTTGTTTGGGACGTTGTGACTGCCGCCATCAGTCGGAGACCAGACTTGACCTAACGGAACTTCGTCCGGCTCCGCCCTGGCCCGGTGATGCCAGTGGGCCACCCCTTTGGGCCTTGTTCAGCCTTTGCTTCAGAACCATGTATGGAACAATGCAATTTCTGGTCGATTTGAGCGAGAGGCTCTATTTTGGCTGCCACCGTGTCGTCGGTGAGTGGCTGGGGCTGGTCAGCCTTTGTTTGGCTCTGCCCTGGCTTGGTGATGATGGCAAGGGCCACCCTAGCTTGGCTCCACCTAAACCGGTGTGATCGCCTCTAACCCGTGCTCTTCCTTGCGGCCCGTAGCCGCAACTAGTTTCGCCTCACTGGCATATTTGCCCATTGACCCTTCTTGCCCATTTTATGTCGTCGATACCAGATGGCCTTTGGCAAGAATTTGTATGACTCACCTTGACTGAAGGTGGACAAGTTCACCTGCACAGGCCTTGGCCAGTGACGGCCTCGTGGCCTTTGCTAGACCTTGAACCTCCCCCCTGTCCACTGTCGTGCGAGAAGCACAGCTACCCGCACCATTAGTTTTGGTTGTGGGTAATGATCGGCGATATTGCCACTTTGATTGGCCACCACTAGGGCCTTAGCCCTATCGACCTTTTGTGGGCCTTGGGCTGACACCGTCCAACCCTCTCCCCCTCTCCTTTGGCCGTGTGTGCAAGTAGCCAAGCGTGAGATTTAGGGTTTAGGCGCCGCATTCGCACCGCCTGACCATCAGATGGCTCTGTCACTATTTGAGTTGACCACTAGAGCCTCCACCACCCCTCTTCTGTCCTTGAGCGTCTGATAAGTATAATTTATGCGTTATTTTACCCTTAATTATTCTATTTTCTAGTCTCATTTAAGTGTTAATATAGGTTAAATTATTAAATATTAAATTTAATTAGGTTAGAAAAAGCTTCCATGGTGTTTTGAATTAAATTGGCTTATTTTGCAGATTCTTTATTGGCGTTCGAACGGCCTCACTAACTGATCGATCGATTACACGTAAATTTGAAGAAAATTCAGTTCAAGCATTCGAACGGGAATTCAGGGCGATCGATCGGCATAACGCGCAGTTTCCTTATTTCAGTCAATTTTGAGTCTTTTTCATATTGGACTCTTTCTTACGGATCTTATGCCTATATAAAGACATATTTGGCACGAAATTAGAAGTGAACAAGTAGATTTTCTGAAGAGAAGAAGGAAGAAGAAGATGGAGAAAAACCCAAAGCTTTCAATGGAGATTCAAGTGCTTTCTTCTTCAATGGAAAGCTAAACTTTTCTTTTACTTAGGAGTTGATGAAGCTATAGATAAGTGTCAGTTTCTTTTCTTTTAATTTAGATCTCAGTTGTGAATTATGACAATTGTATGATAAGGATTTCCTTTTTAATGGAAGAGCTTTTCATGTTTATTCAATTCTATGTTGATTTATTGTCTTGTAGATGATAGATTGATGTGGTTTTGATATTTGCATCAATTCTAATTTCTGTGATTTAGATGAGATGGTTATACAATAGTTTTAATGTTCAGATAATTAAGGACTTGGATGAGTTATACTAAGATTAGACGGGTCATGCCTATAGCTATTTAGTGTAGATGATTCGTGCTATTGTCGAAGATAGTTCATGCCATAGAAATTAATTAATAATTTTTTCTGAAGTAATTCTAGCTTGTAGCTGAGAATACTTATTCATATTCACACTAGATTTAGATTAAAAGTTAAGGAATTGTTATGGTTCTATAGTGGATTCGATTTCCTAAGTAAATTCCATCATATTAATCTCTACCTTTTAAATTAGTTTACTTTTTCTTTTGCTTAATTAAAGTTTATGTTCTTTTTAGTTTTTAATCAGTAAATTCCTATTTAGATTTAGTTATAATTCATCCGTCCCTGAGGTTCGACAACCCTTAAATACTCATCCTAGTACAATTACCTTGTACACTTGCAAAGGGTTTAATTATAAACGATCAGCGTCGCCCCATGCCCTACGCCCTTATGTGGGCCCTTGTGATGTGAAATCGTTGTCATTGGGTGTTGTCCACGGCCGATTTCGATGTCTTGCGGCCGGCCAAGTACTTCTCTTACACCGGCCGACCTTCAGTGAGTACACCATTGACATTTGGTCACACCACTACTTATGTTGGCACGATCTTTCTCCCGGCCGCCCCTAGTGTGCCGTCATGGATCGCGGATTTTGCCGCATTGACCCGTGTCACCCCATTTTGCCGTGAGTAGTTCCGGCGATTCCTAAATCCTCAGGACGACAGCTCTCTCAGCTAGGCAATGCTTTTGGCCGCCAGCTCCGCCACTGATGCCGCCATTGTCGTGTGCTCGCCATCAAACGTCATGATTACGAGGTAGGGGAGCTTTGAACTCGTAATTTCATGATAGCATGCTTTGAATGAATAACAGCATGCTAGGACATTATGATTGAATGTTATGGATGTTAAATTAGATCCATTTGCATGATGTAAAAGGATAAATTATGCCATGCTGAAATGCTATGACGTGCATATGGGCCGTAAGCATATTTGAAGTATGTATGGAATGTGTGTATGTGCTAGTGATGACTAGCGTGTATGTTTGAAGTATGTATGTATGTGCTAGTGATGACTAGCGTGTATGTTTGAAGTATGTATGTATGTGCTAGTGATGGCTAGCGTGCATGTTTGAAGTATGTATGTATGTGCTAGTGCTGGCTAGCATGTTTGTTGGTAAGCTTCGTATGTTGATTGAGTGTGTGCTAGTGATGGCTAGCGTGTTGGTTGGTAAGTTTCGTATGTGTATGTATGCGCTAGTGATAGCTAGCGAGCATGTTTGCAAGCTATGCATGTATGAAAGTATGTGTATGTTATATGTATGTGTGATAGGCATACGTATGTATGATGGCTATTTGCCTATGCTATGGATATGTGTAAGTGTATGTGGGCAGAAGTATGGGCGATGGACAGTAAGAGGTGACAGAAGTTTCGTCTGGATTTGGATATGGATGTGGATGTGTAAGTGTATGACGAAGGACAGAGGATATGAGTATGATGGGCAAGGATTGGAGCAGTTTGTTTGGTTTGGATCAGAACATATGTTGGGGGTTTGTCAGATAGTAAGAGTGTGCATAATTGTACAAGCATAACGTACAAATTATGAAGTGAAAAGTAAGCTCAATAAGTAAGGTATTAGTAAGAGGGTGATAACTGGGTTTGGCTTTGAGGAGCTTCATTTGATGATGTCAGTGTAAGATGATTTGGCCATAAGGTGGATGGCGGAGTATGTAAGACTATAAGATTTTGGTGTACGATGAGTTTTGTTGAGATATGGACGGGTTAAGGAAGTCTACTGCCCTAACGAACTAGGGTTTCAGATCGGGCTCAGCTTCGGTTTGATCAGCCGAGAACTATGAGTTTGTTTGGCATAATTGTACCACATAATTTACTTAATTCAAACTTGAATTATAAGCACAGCTAATGATAGTGTTGTGAGTTTGAGACCTGAGGGTTCGACGGATTAAGTTCTGTGTTTGAGCTAGCCGATAATGAGTCGGCTAAGCATTTATCATGTCTTGCCATGGTGTTTATCATGCGGGATGTTGTCTGTGTGATGTATAGAGCACCAGACGTTTGTTGCTCTATTGAGAGCGATGTATGTTTTTGATTTGGTTTGTGTGTTGTATAAGCCCAGACATTTGATGCTCTGTTGAGAGCGATGAATGTTTCCGATTTAGTCTGTGTATTGTTTGAAGCCCCAGACATCTGATGCTCTATTGAGAGCGATATATGCTTTCAATTTGGTCTGTGTGTTGTTTTAAGACCAGACGTTTGATACTCTATTGAGAGCGTTGTACGATTTCCGCCCAAAAGTGGCACTGTATGTTTCTGCCCAAGTGGCATTGTATGATTCTGCCCAAGAGTGGCATTGGCACTATAAGACCCATTATGGTGGGCAATTCTATGGTACTATAAGACCCATTATGGTGGGCAATTGTATGACCCCTTATGTGTGGGTGTTTATGTTTGCGCGCTCAAGTAAGTAGTATCATGGACCTACTCTTACCTGTTTAATCATGTGCCCCATGAGCACTGGTGTGCCTTACCTTAAAAAAAGTCCATGACGTCTAGTCACTCCCCGGAGGTTAAGGTGATGCCCTTGTGGCATTCTTTTCCATCTCGACGCTAGAGCTTATTAGTTCTAATGAGCTTCAGCGGTCGATAGTATGTGTACGTCTGTAAGAGTATGAGTTTGAGCAAGACTGTAAGAGTATGAGCATGACTGTAAGAGTATGAGTATGAGCACGACTGTAAGAGTATGAGTAAGACTGTAAGAGTATATTTCTGAGTAAGACAGTAAGTGTAAGATGTGCGAGTAAGGTCGCACGAGTAAGTGTAAGATGTACGAGTAAGGTCGTACGAGTAAGTGTATGATTGTACGAGTAAGGTCGTACGAGTAAGTATATGATTGTATGAGTGAGGTTATACAAGTATGTATAAGTTGTATGAGTATGTGTACAATGGTACGAGTAAGTTTGTAAGACCCTGGATAAGGGTGTTTGTGTAAGTTTAATTTGATGGTGCATTTGATATGAGTTTGGCACGATGGTGCATTTGGTATGACTATATGCGTATGAGCATGATATTTATATGCTTGAGTGCTTCATGTTTGAGTTGCATGGAAGTATCTATGTATGGATTTACTGAGTTCACTGTTTAGAACTCCCCTACTGGGTATTTTCCTACTGAGTATGAAAATACTCATTACCCTATTTTTTAGCCCTGTTGTTTGGGAGGCATTTGCAAGTTTGTTATGGAGAGCTCCTGAAGATGGATGCTCATTTCAGCGGTGGATTGATTCCCGTTGACTCAGGTATATGTTTGACTCACTGTGAGTTTATTTTGTGCCACGATCTCATGTATTGAGTGAGACGAGAATTAAGATGTTTATTCTTTCTGGACTTTAGTTTGGATTAGACTATGGACTGTTACGGGACTTGCACTCAGGGATGCCTGGGAGGGATTTGTATTTAAAGTCTATGATCATAGCAATTTATTCGTACGGTTGTTTTCGAGTAGCACCTGAGGATATTTGCTTTGGCCTTACAATGGTTAATCGAATGAGAAAAACTAATGTGTTATATTTTAAATTATAAAACTGTTTTATCAAGTTTCGTATTCGTCATTTTCTCTAATTTATAGCAATTATATTGCAAAAAATTTCAGTGAATTTTGAGAAAAATGTATGAAAAATCTTGGGCGTTACACTGGCAACACCAACTTCAGGCGTCGACGAGACCAACTATAGAGCCTGCTTGCCTCTCTCGTCTCTCTCACCACTAGTTCCTCCCCTTTAAATCCAAATTCGCCGTTACATGCAAGCTGTTGGCGCTCTTAGTAGAAAAAAATGGACGACGACAGTCGATACTGGTCCCGAAGAGGAAGAGGCAAGGAAGACTTTGTGTTGGGGTGGAGTAAAATAGAATGAGTCTATATGCACTCTAATAATCTCCTCGATACTAACATCATAAACCATTGCCCACAGAACACCGGCTACGGTCAACCCTGGCAGGTGAAACATCAACCTCTAATCATATTAGAAAACGGCGCAAAGATTCCGCCTTTGGATCAGGGAAGTGATTCCACGATGTAGAAATTGGGGTTCCGATAACAATCGAAGGATTTCAACGAGGACAAAACGGCTCGAAGTCCTCATCATCATAAGCTCTCATGGATTAATAATTAATATACATCTTAATTATTTTAAAACTATTTATCAGGTTAAGTTTCTTACCTTGCCGAAACCATAGTTTTTGTACATTCTCTCACATTCTTCATCGCCGACCATAGCAAGCTCCTCTTCTCTCCACTTTGTCTGGCCAAAAGCCCCCCCGCCCCCCCGAAATAAGCCTTCCCTATCTATTTATACGAACGGGGATTAAGAACCCTAATCCCCTTAGAAATTGGGCCTCTAAAAATTAATTTCATCACTTTACTTAACCAGGCCCGTAAAGTGACTTAAACGGCCAATTTACGCGTCCAATTCAGGTAAACAGGCCCTACGCGTTATGTTCAACTTAGAACAGTCATATCCCTCATTTGAACTCCGATTTGTGCATTCTTGGTGGAGTTTCGAAGCTCTTTTTGTCTACTTTCATCCCTATAGGTCTCACCCACTAGTTCCAACCAATGATCGAGTTATTATCACGAGAAGGTCAAGAGGTCAAATACCCTAATTTTTAACGTGATCAACTTCGAAAATTTAGAAAATTCTCGGACGTTATATTCTTCCCTCCTAAAAAGGAATTGTGTCCCCGCAATTCTCCAAGGCCAATACTAAACAAACTCGGCCCTGGAGGGCACACTTGCCCCCTCTAGGGTTTCACATTAATCCCACTTGAGCATGAGCTTCCGCTGCGCACTCAAGTTAAAAGAATCACCACTAGGTAACATAACTCGGAGTGTGCACGTAAAAATACATCTATGTCGACCCTAGTACTCTTGTCCCATCCCATGAGTATTCATGATGCCACAGAAGCAAATTTAACTACACACTAACGCAACGACCCTTGGAGCTATCCATCGACACAATGTGTCTCATACCACAAGTGCCTAATGGTTTCTCCTCGGCCGTTCCACAACTCTTCTGCCATGGACACCTAGAGGTGCTTCTTACACAAAACCCATCCACCTCAACTTAGTTATTTATTTTCAGACAGATGTCAAACTTGTACTTAGATGGATAGACTATTCTTTTATGAAATTTTGACACGTGTAATAATATCATATGATTTGATATTTGTATTCTTGAACCCTAGTTATCATGACTTGGATATTTGATTGAATGATTTGTTTTGTACTAAAAAAACTATTTCTCCCGACTTACCCATTCATGTTGGTTAAAAATGTATTTTAAAAATCCGGGTCGTGACAGCCATAGCACGTCATGCGCATAACATGTGCTTGTCAGTCGTGCACAGAGTGATTTTTCTTATCTTAAAAAAAAACGTTTCTAACTTCAAATGCCCATATCTTCCTACCTCAGACTCTGATTTGTGTGTTCTTGTTACTGTTGATCTTATATAGATAAGCCCCTACTATACTAGACTCCTCAAGGTAGATTATCACGCTCTTTTTAATTGGGTTCCACCTATAAGACACGCTTCCTGAGGTGGTAACTTTCAACCCCAAAGTCCGATTTGTGCGGTTAAAGGCTCGTTACGCTCGTTTTTTAGAGTTCTATCATATCCTTAAGCAATCCTACTGAATAATTAACTCTAAATAATTTAAAATTATTTAAAACTTAAAAAATAGATTTATTAGAAGCGTAAAATCATACGAGAATTCATGGTCATTACAGTTAGACCCTCACTGGGGGCACCAACCATAGTAAGGAGAAAGTAAACACATGTTGACTAGAGTAGCAACATAAAAATAACATCTTTATTACCTAATAAACAAATAACTCCTTGTGTCTTATATATATATATATATATATATATATATATATATTTATAAAATAATTTCTATTTTAAACTTTTTAAATTTTGAATTTTTTGCCAAACATCACCTTCATATTTTTTGTAATTTAGTGTAGTTTTGCCAAACAGGTCAACATTTGAAAAACAACAATTTCAGAAATTGGGACAAAAATTTAAATGTACTAGATATTGGGGACAAAAATACTTCAAAAACAAAAATGTTCCGAAATGGGCTATAAAGCATCAATAATAAAAGCATGCGTCAAAGTAAGCAACATAAATAACATCAAGTCATACAAGTTCATAATAATAAACAGAGACTCATTTCACTCATTTACAGGGCTAGGGCTCAGCAAATTCAAGCCCAAGAATGTAAATAACTCTAATGCATCACGCGAGTTAAGATATAATACCCTAGTGGATTGATGGATTGGGTTGCATATATGTGTAATATGTTGCCTTAAACCCTAATATTAGGGTTCTTCCCCTTGTAACATGTGATTCTGTGACTTGTAAAGGACTTCGTGTCATTTAATGGTCACACTCCTTCCATTAAAGCCCTTTAATATCATTATAGGGAACCTTAACTCTTGGTACCTTAACTAGGTTATCCGTTTCGACGGAAACAAAATATACTGCCCCTCGGGGCATTAGGATAATTTTACCACCTAGGATATGGTACCCTCCCTTAGGTCATTTTGGTCATCTCGCTGCCCTTCTATTGATTTTAAGTCATTGAGCTTTCCCAAGGCTTCACTCTCAAATTGACTTGCTCTTCCATTCAAATGAATGTGGGCAGTCCGCTCATACGAGCATTTCTATTATTTTATTCAAAGCCTTATAAACATCCAATGAGTCCAAAATTGGTCTTAAAGGTACTACTTGACATCATGGACTTGGGGTAATTTTTTTGGTGTTTACCGGGGTCATGTGCCCTTTGGACCGACCTTAGTTGACTTAACGGTTTGTCCTTAACCTTAGAAGCAAAATGGGCAGTTATCCACTTACTGATATTTTTCCCTCACTATGTGTTTTAGTCTATATTTCAAGTACAGATTAAACTCTCATTGCGATTTTACCTAATTTTTAAATCTACTCATAGGCCCTTGAATCGGAGCCCTTAAGTCGGGTAAGTGGTTATCACATGATATTTAATTATAAGGGGTAAAAGGGTCATTTTAAAGTCTCTGGGATTTTTACCCAAGCTAAAAAAAATTTAGGTCACTCGCTATGCTCCTCCAGTCATTATTTATTTTTTTCAAATCTCTCTAACATTTAAACCACCCTAAATCTGAGCCTGAGACGATAATTAAATTTAACTACGGTTCACTTCTAAGGGTAAAATAATTATTTTCCATATTTTGGGATTTTTCCCTAGTCTGAAACGTGGTCCAGTACTCGTCATGTTCCCTTGGACAACATGTAATTTTCTTGAATTTTTTCCACAACTAAACCCTACTGAACCAGACCCAGTTCAATAGGTATTACTTTTCTTTTTCTTTTTTTTATAAACCGGACCGGCTAAACAATGTGGCTTGGGTTGACAACCTGCAATGTAGGTCCTCTTTCCTGGATCTGACCAGAGGCAAAGTTGCCTCTGGCGGTGCCGCCATGGTGGGGCGATAGCCAGAGCCGACTTGATCACCATCACATGGAAAATCCGGCAGCCCTGGCCTGGCCGCCTCTCGGTGGCTGGCCAGGTCAAGAAAGCCCATCTCTCTTTTTTTTTTTTCTCTTCCACTTTGTTGTCTGTGTGATCGGCATGGAGACCAGCTGCCACGCCAGGGCAAGGCCTTGGGATTGATCGGATCACTGGGATCCGGTGATTTTGGAGGCTGAAGCTCCACAGTTGGTCTCTGGCCGCCTTTGCATTGCCAAGAGCCAAAAAGGCTCTGGTTTCACTACAACGCGTGACAAACACTAGCCTTGCCGTCAAGGCCAATGAGTCTGATGCGACTGAGGCCAGTGAGGCTAGGCCGTCACTGCCTGAACCCACATAGCTAAGCCAGGCAACCCATTAAGGCCGTAAAAGATAGAAAGAGAAGGAGGTTGTGGGTCAAGTCCCTGCTATTTTTGCCCAGCTGGTAGCCAACCAACTCCCTGGGCAGCTTTGGCTGGCAATACGGCAAGGGTCAGAAGGCTTAATATAATATAATTCAATAATATCAAATCCATGAATCATGCATTCATACTACGAATTTTACATAATAATATTAAATGATCTTACCTCATCCAGTAGTACTACTCGCTCCTCGCCTCTGTCACTGGCAACCTTTGCTGGAATATCTTCTCCGACGGCTCCTTCTCTCTCTTCCTGGGCAACAACTAAACATCCACTCTAGAAGCCCTAATTATCCCTTTTTATAATAAGGGGACTAGGGTTCCTAATCCCTTAAGAGGTTTGAGCCAACTAAACCTCTCTTAGAAAACCTAATTGGGTCCAAATAAATTAATTTCGTCACATTAATTAATTGGGCCCATATTGTGACTAAAACAGATAATTCGCTCATCCAATTCGGGAAACAGGCCCTGCACGATATATTCAACTTCGAATGGTTGTATCACCCTTATCCAAACTCTGATTCGCGTGTTCTTGGTGGCATTTCGAAGCTATTCCTGTCTAATTTTTTTCCATATAGGTCTTAGCCACCAATTCCAACAATTGAGTAATTTATTCTCACGAGAAAGTTAAGGGGTCCAACACCCTAATTTTCACGTGGTAGACTTCGGGAATTTAGAAAATTCCTGGACGTTACACACACACAGAGAGAGAGAGAGAGAGAGAGAGAGAGAGAGAGAGAGAGAGAGAGAGAGAGAGAGAGAGAGAGAGAGAGAGAGAGAGAGAGAGAGAAGGAGAGGGAGTGATTGTGGGGGTTAGGGCTCCCTCTAACCTTAAGTAGTTGGACTCCTTCTCCTATGTGGGCTAGCACTTTGGGCACATATGGACTCTCCTAAGTTGGATTGACATGTGGAGTCTTGACCAAGTGTATGGGCTCAAACCCTATGAGCCCCTTGAGGTCTAACACACCCCTCATAGCCATGCCATGTGGCGGGGGAGGGGGCGGGGGAGGGGGATGGGGAGGGGCGACACACCTCTCGAGTGCTTATGTGGGTCCTACAAAGGTATCAATGGCTAAAATTTTGCACAGTTAAATAGATAGTCCTACATATTGGAATGACTCCAAATTTGGTGAACCCCCATTCTTCAAAAGAGATCTTTAAATCGTAATTAGTTATGCACCTATGTTACAGCTCTAAGATGTTGGAGAAGTTGAAAGTGGCCGCCATGGTTTGCAAGGACATGGGACGTCGATAGGGACAAGGGAAAAGCACATGATTAGGGCGATGGATAGATATGGTGAACAAGGCAAGCCAAGTTGCCATAGGTGGTGGGAAGCCAGAACGATGACTAGTGCAAAATGCTAGAGATGCTAATCAGGAGGAATTTCCGATTCAATTGCACTCGGAAGTTGGTGAGCATACATCTAATGGCAGACCTTCACCAAAGAAATCAGCCATTAACAACTGACTCCACTCAAGACCATTTCATGCATGATCTTCTTTAACTAGTTTCTTGTAGAGTCCAACATGTTGATGTTGAAAGTTGTCTTTAGAATCAAGTAAGTTTGCCAAATTTTGGCCCTTACTAGCAATCCCAATTGTTTGCTTCCTCAATCAAGTATTGCCAATGGGACAATACGGTGACGATATAACTTATTCCATTACCATAACTATTTTTAAAATATTTATCCATAATCGTTTCATTAACTAAGTGGTATAAGTTATTCCATATCTATTTTATCCACTATTATTCAGCCAATTAATTGGTTAATCATATGTGTCAACCTTTTCTTAAGGATTCATAATTCAATGTAATATCATGTTTTACCAAACTCAACTGGTTAAAGAGATCAATGGTGTGACAAAAAATGAGTTTAAACTTAAAAACTAGAACATCGACTACAAAGAAAATGGATTAGGATTCATTTTGTTATTTTATCAATCTACTGGGCATAGGTCAAAGTGTGAAAACAAGGTTTTTTTGCCTTTTCAGTTACAAATTTTCTAAAAATTCATAAAAAAAACAACAAATTTATGAAAATTTACATAATTGCTCAATTAGGGAGTGAACTATTTTGTAAGACTTCAATTTGGTGAATATTCACTAACTTTGTGACAGATATTTGCTTGTACACACAATGAAAATCCTACCTTAATTGTTTCCTTGTTGAACAGTGAAAACTTGATAGTTGATACTTCCTTTGCTCCACCAAATTGTGAAGGCAACATAATATTCCTAGCCATTAAGTAGTAGGCACACCCAATTCTCTTGGCTGGTATGTCCAAACTGAGGAATAAAAGGTTACCATGCAATATATAGTCATAATCCATTATAGCTTTTAGCGACCCTATATAGGCTATGACTCTATATGGGAAAAAAAGTTTATGATGTTATATATATATATATATATATATATATATATAGAGAGAGAGAGAGAGAGAGAGAGAGAGAGTCCCATTTATATAAGGTCAGTCTCTATGGGCTGTCGGATTTACATTCAACGACCCATAATACTCACGGGGTATTTAAACCCATCAGTATTATGGGCCATCGAATGTAAATCCAACGGTCCATAGAGCCCAGGCTCACATAGGCGCAATGAGCCTGGGCTCATATAAACTCTTTCTATATATAGAGAGAGAGAGTCCCGTTTATATGAGCCCAGACTCACGTAGGTGTATATGAGCCCTGGCTCATATAAACTTTATATATATATATATATATATATATGAGGCCTGTTGAGGTGAGTCTGGGCTCATGCGCGGCTGCATGAGCCTAGGCTCACTGGGCCGTCAGATTTATATATATATATATATATATATATATATATATATATATATATATATATATATATATATATATATGAGGCCTGTTGAGGTGAGTCTGGGCTCATGCGCGGCTGCATGAGCCTAGGCTCACTGGGCCGTCAGATTTATATCTCACGGCCCATGTTACTCAGGGGGCATTTGCCCTGTGAGTAATGTGGGCCTTCGGATGTAAATCCGTAGGCCCGGTGAGCCTGAGCTCACGCACCGAGTGCGAGCCTAGGCTCACCTCAACTTTTTTCTATATATATATATATATATATATATATATATATATATATATATGAAAGAAGTTTATATAGCTAGGACTCATGCACGCTTGAGTAGCCCAGACATCATGAGATGTTGGATTTGATGGTGCAAGGGGGCAAAAAACTAATATGCCCACTGAGTTTTGTGCATTATCAATCAAAATTTGACTCCAAGTGCAGTCACGTGTTAGCCCGAGCTCATATAAACGGGACTCTATATATAGAGATAATGCACACACACACACAAATACATATATATGCTATTAGGCATCTCTACTATTTTAAAACAATACTATTTCTTGCTACATAATTATTACTAGTAAAATATGGTAAATTACTTCTTGAATAAACTACCAATAAACCTTCATTCTATAGCAGATCCTATATCTTCATAAACCTTTGTTCTTTATTAGTAGTAAAACTTGTATCCTCTTTTTTTTGTCTTTGGCTTGACCACCTTTATATTCCTTTTGTCCAATATTGAGTGGCCTATTTGATTTTGCAAAATGAAATAATTTTTATTTATTTGAAAAAATAAATAGGACACTCAATATGGGATGGAGTAACGGTCTAACCTTTAAAAATGCCCCTTTTACTTGTTCTCTCTCTTTCTTCCTTAATTATTTTGCATCTTTTTGTGAAAAAACAAGCAATTGGAATAGACTGCCCATAAGTTCCAATCAGGTCATTTGGAAGTATGAAACTAATTAAACAGTGGATGGATTGAGACATGAAAGAGACAATTGTCATTCAACCAATACTAGTTGCCAAAAACAGGAATATGATGAAATTGCCTTGTTCCTGACCATACATGCAACTGATGTTTACTTTGTATTATATGTATTGATATGTCAATAAAGTCTATGAAGCTGAAACTAATATTAAGTCCA
Source organism: Saururus chinensis (assembly GCA_035235625.1). Taxonomy (NCBI): domain Eukaryota; kingdom Viridiplantae; phylum Streptophyta; class Magnoliopsida; order Piperales; family Saururaceae; genus Saururus; species Saururus chinensis. The sequence goes on from CP141141.1 coordinate 8,218,786, forward strand.
TTCATATTAGCACTTAAAATTTCAGGATTTAAGTTAATAAAATGCTATTACAAATCCAAGTAAGCATATCAATCTTTTATAAGAAAAATAAACAATCCAATAACAACTAAATAGAGAAGAACTTACAAGTCAGCCTACACAGTTACCATGAATTGATACAAATTCAAGACCAATTTACACAATTCGAAAAGATACAAAAAGAAAAAAAACAGAGTTTGGAAGAGTTCCGATCCATCCATCTTATTCAAGGTGTTTTTTATGCAACTTAGAGCCGTTGCCTTCTTTGCCATTTTGCTTCTACGCAATTGTCTTCTCAAGATTTTAGCAATTTCTAAAATCTAAGATCTGAAAAGCATTTGAAATAGCCCTCCGTGCTTGTCTTCTCAAAATCCAATTCAGTTTAGCACAAGAATACCATCAGAGAAAGTCACATGTAAACATATATCCCAAATAACTTCCATGTAGAATTCCGTTATATGGACACTTTTTTGCATCATTTGCACCACGTACAAAGTAAATCTTGAAAAATGTAAAATGTACAGGTTTACAAAAAAATGACTGAATAAAACCTTAACAAGGTTTACCTTTCTGATTGCATTTAATTTTTGCTATACAGTTTAGACAAGAGCAGTAAAAATCGTCTCACCGACTGACACATGCTTTTCTGAAAGGAACTATTCCTCTGTCACACCATATGTCAGTTGAGGAGGCTGGTATTACCAATGTTCCCTAAGTCTCTTATGTAGCATTTCTGCACGTAGTTTTTTTTATCAATGTCACTCACTAATAATCAGGCATTAATAACGTTGTACAGGTCTGAAATGTCGCACTGGGATGAGAAGAATCCTTCTTCATGAGTTGGGAAGATGAAATCATCGAAAAATGGACATGGGTCCTTTAGAGAAGCAAGTTTCTCCACCTGTGGAACTAACCATGAAGATTGCAGTGGTGTAAAAGCTGCGAGGGGTGACAACATGTTTATCTCATGACAAGCTTCTCCTTCTAAGCAATACCCATCATCATGCCTTTCATGATCTTCAATTGGAATAACTGGGAAGGAAAATTGTTGTTCTTGCTTTGCAGAATTGGACGAGATGATCCCTCCTCCATTGCCACTTAACTCTTGAACCAGCCTCTTAAAGCTGGAGGAGTCTGTGATGTAAACTTTGGGCCTTATAATTTTCAGCGTGCCATTGAACTGCCTCTTATCAGCCTTCGCTCGCTTCATCTTGATTTTGATGTAGATTTGTGGCACCTCTCCCAGTCCACAGCAGAAGTTTCAATGCGTGATGGCACATTGCCAATCCATTTGGGATGACACTTATATAGTAGGTGGTTTGGATCAGGATATTTGAATAAACAATTCATAAAGATGCTAGGGAAAGAGATGCATATAGTATTAGATATGTGAATTAAAAGGGTCATTGCTGCCAGTTAATGGCCTTCACTTACCCAGTTATATGCTGTCACTTGTATCCACTCCTTATCTTCATACTAAAACATTATTTAAGTCAGTAATTAAATGTAAATTCCCGGAGATGATGAGAGATGGCATTTCTTGTCAGTTACCTGTCTCTTAATTCATCTCTCTATCCTACATTAAGTTAAGTTAATTAGTGATGGCAGTCTCTGCCATAAAAGGTTCCAGTCTTGGAATCAGTCACCTAACCAAAACTGAGTTAGAGGGTTGGGTTAGGTTTTTTGGCTTAAAGGATAAGGAAGTTTGTTTGACACAGTATTAGGAGTTCAAACATGATCACATTACCTAAGCTCGGGCCCTGTCTGCTCGCTAAACGCTTGCCGTCATATGCAGTCCCCTTGCCACAGGCTGCCCCATCACCCATGTGGCGCTTGTGGCAAGCATGCAACGAGCAGATTGGGTGTGAGCTCATTCAGCATTTTTATTCTTATGAATTATTTTTCTGTCTTAAAATAACAATTGTATTTAAAAAAATATTAATTTTTTTAAGTAGTAAGAGATGAAAAAACAAGCTTATGATATTATTTTTTAAGTACCCAATCCCTTAATCGAATAAAACGAAGTTATTAATATAAAATAAATTTTTTTATTAAATAAAACTATTAATTTAGGATAAAAAAAGTATGATAATTAACAATTTGAAGTTTGGCACAACAAACATTGGTCTATGCTCTCTAAGTTTAGACCCACAAAAAGTTAAAATACAATTAGTACTATACCAAAAAAACATGGCAAAATCATGACATAAAAGTTGTACGAGTAAAAAACCCGGTCTGTTGTTGGAAAGGATTATTGGAATTCATGTGTGAAAATAAAAGTTATATAACTAAAACAAATGGGATTATTTTCTTAAAGAATTATTAGAATTCATGTATGATTAGCGGTTTATATAATGGACACTATAAATGGAGCATAATTTGGTTACCCTCATACAGTTCTATGTGTATTGTGTAAACAATTTTATTGGTCCCGTATGTGGTCCTATATGATAATTAATAGATAATAATAAGCTTATTTATCTTGTTTACGATTGGCTCAAAAAATAAACGTTAACTGTGAAGATAAAAATAGAGGAGACAGTCCTCTCTCTGCCCAATGAAAAAAACTATGACCGTGACCGATCCATCTCAAGTGAAAAATCGTCAAAAAGAAATGGCAAAGGGAGAGAAACATATCCTAAGTAGATTCGTCAAATCGGAATGGAACCAAGTACGTTAGTTACTTTGAAAATACAGTAGATAGTGATAGAGAAATTAATTTGTATGATATCTGATTCATTCACGAAAATGCATGCTAACAATTGATATCGGAGCTGAGTTCCGAAATCTTAACGGAGAGAATGGTTTCTAATTCGTAGTATGAAAAAGTTTGATTTTTTTTATGAATTTTATGCCATTTTTGGATGATTTATAGAAGTAGTATGTTGTGAATGAATCAATAGAAAATAAATGTGCCCATTTATCGTGTTGATCCGGCAGAATGATTTCCGAAATTTGATCTGCAATGGTGCTCTAAGGACTGAGAACTAAAGTTTTGTTCTCTGGTTCGCTGCGTCACTATAACTTCTGTAAATCTGCCCAGTGAAGAAGACGACTGATATGTGGACTTTCACGTGAGATCTCAGTTTTTTTTTTGTTTTGTTTGTGGGCCTCACGTGAGATGCAGTGGAGTTGATGGGTGGGTGGTAATTTAAAACTATATGATGGGCTAAACTATACGATGACATGAAATGTGTTGATGCCCTGATAGCTTTATATGAAATGGGTTACTGTACCCATTAAAATGGTCAACGCACCATAACCTTACTTCCTTTTATTATTAGCCTTATGCATATGAAATAGTTCATGTGTTCAAATAATTTATTTATTATTATAAATTTTGATACACATGCTTATAATTTGGTTCTTTTATGTGGAATTAATGATTTTATGCACTTAAGCTTAAATATATAGATAAATAAATAAATAAAAGGGGTTGTTCTATATATTTGATTTATTTATTATTAGTCTATTTTGCTTCCGCTTATGCATTAGGAAATGATTATAAATAAATTTATGTTATGAATGTTTGTTTATGCACATGTAAAGTTTCACTTATGATGTTATGCAAAATTATTCTAATGACTTAATTTTCTAATATTAAGATACAGTTAGATAGTCACCAAAGTGGCCCAACTGGAATGTAATTAGAAAATAAGCATATTAAGATATCCTAGCAGAATTTCTCTAATGTTAGAGATAGAATAATTTAGCAAATTTTAATTCTTTGATTATTAAGATATCATGGTTGACCCAAAGGTGCACCACTATTCTATTAATCATTGAATTGTGAAAGAATAATTTGAAAATGTTATTCATTAGGTGGGAACACTAACCCAAAGGTAGTGAACCAACTTAATGTGTGTACTTGGCTAATTATTCTTAAGGTGATAAGGAACACTATAATAGTTGAATAACATAACATTAGATTATTCCCAAAGGTAGATCAAAGTTATGTTGTTCATTGTGTATGTATTTTTCATGTGTTTTATTATGTCATATTCATAGCACTAATGTATTGAGCATTATTATTTAATTGCAGCATCGATTCCTATTTCTTTGCATTCACATACTTCCTTCATTCCTATACTTCATGGCCTTAATTTTTCAAACTGGAAAGAGCAAGTCCAATTCAACCTTGGTGTTTTGGACCTTGATGTAGCTCTTAGAATTGAAAAACCTACTACGCTTACTGAAACTAGCAGCACTGAAGATAAGGCATTATTTAATGCATGGGAAAGGTCCAACAGGTTAAGTCTTATGTTTATGCGTATGACAATTGCAAATAACATTAAGACTACATTGCCTCCAACTGATAATGCCAAAGAATTTCTCAAAAAGGTTGAAGAACAATTTAAGTCAGCAGATAAGTCCCTTGGAGGGACTCTTATAGCCAAACTTACCACAATGAAGTATGATGGTTCTCGTGGTATGCATAAGCACGTTCTAGAGATGACGAATTTGGCAGCACAGCTTAAGTCGTTGGGAATGTCAGTGGATGAGTTCTTTCTTGTCGAGTTTGTTTTAAATTCCTTGCCACCTCAATATGGGCCATTTCAAATTAATTACAATACCATGAAAGATAAATGAAATGTAAATGAATTGGCCAATATGCTGGTGAAGAGGAGTCAAGGCTTAAGGCACTGGAACAAAACTCAATCCACATGGTTTCTCAAGAGGCTAAAGGCAAACAAAGGAAATTCAAATGCTCTAAAGGGAAAGCTCCTAAAACGAATGATGCTGCCCATAAAGACAACAATTACCATAAGGAAAGGGGCTTGAAGTGCTACTTTTGTAAAAAATTTGGCCACCTTCAAAAAGATTGCCAGAAAAGAAAGGATTGGTTCCAAAAGAAAGGTATTGATTCAATTTATGTTTTTGAATCTAACCTTACTGAAGTTCCTTCCAATACTTGGTGGGTAGATTCATGAGCTACCACTCATGTTTCCAACACTTTGCAGGGATTTCTTACGACCCGAACTACAAACCTAAAGGAGAACTTTCTGTTCATGGGAAATTAGGATAAAGTTCCCATTGAAGAAGCCATTGGGACTTATAGGCTATTCCTAAATAGTGGACATCACTTAGATTTATTTGAAACTCTTTATGTACCTTCAGTTTCTAGAAATCTAGTTTCATTATCGAGACTTGACGTTGATGGATACACATTTAAGTTTGAGAATAAGTGTTTTAGTCTATTTAAGAATGCCTCATGTGTTAGTTCTGGTATTTTATGTGATGGCTTATATAAATTTAATCTTGATGATTATTTTTCTGCTTCACTGCTTTCCCTACATACTTATGTTGGTGCTAAATGTAGCTTTATTGATGAAAATTCCTCAAACTTGTAGCATAGAAGATTGGGACACATTTCCCGAGAAAGAATAGAAAGATTAGTAAAAGATGAGATTCTTCATAATCTTGATTTTACTGATCTTGGTGTGTGTGTGGATTGTATTAAAGGAAAACAAACCAAACACACAAAGAAGGGTGCCACAAGGAGTAAGGAGCCTCTTGAGATAGTCCATACAGATATTTGTGGGCCTTTGATGTTCCATCTTTTGGTGGAGAAAAGTACTTCATCACCTTTATAGATGATTTTTCACGTTATGGTTATGTCTATTTGTTAAATGAGAAATCTTAAGCAGTGAATGTTGTTGAGGTATACATTACTAAGGTTGAAAGACAATTAGACAGAAAGGTGAAAATCATAAGGTCTAATAGAGGTGGTGAATACTTTGAAAATATGATGAAGCGGGACAACACCCAGGTCCATTTGCTAAACTTCTTGAAAGCAAAGGCATATGTGCTCAATACACTATGCTTAGAACGCCTCACCAGAATGGTGTGGCTGAAAGGCAAAATCGTACTCTTATGGATATGGTTAGAAGTATGATAAGTAATTCCACTTTACCCTTATCTATGTGGATGCATGCACTTAAAACTGTTGTTTATTTGTCAAATAGGGTTCCTACTAAGGCAGTTCTAAAAACTCCTTTTGAGTTATGGACTGGAAGGAAACCTAGTTTAAGACACCTACATGTTTGGGGTTGTCCAGCAGCAGTAAGAATTTATAATCCACATGAAAAGAATTTGGATTTAAGGACGATCAGTGGTTACTTTATAGGTTACCCTGAAAAATCTAAAGGGTACAGGTTTTACTGTCCTAATCATAGTACAAGAATTATTGAAACTGGTAATGCAAGATTCTTGGAAAATGGTGAAAATAGTGGGAGTGTTACAACTCAAAATGTGGTAATTAAAGAAGTTAGGGTGCATGTCCCATTACCCATAACTTCTTAACAAATTGTTGTTCCTATGATTGATGTATATCCTATCAATTAAGAACGCCAATCTAATGAACCACAACTTGTTGGTCCTTTAATAGTTGAACAACATGATGAAATGGAATAACAAGATAATATTCCAGTACTCCATAATGAGATTGTCACCAATGAACAAGTAGTAGATGAACCAAAAATAGCCTTAAGAAGATCTAAAAGGATCAGAAAACCAGCTATTTCTAATGATTATATGGTTTATTTACAAGAATCTGATTATGATATTGGAACATCTAAAGATCCGGTTTCATTTTTACAAGCCATAGAAAGTATTAATTCTGAAAAATGGATTGAAGCCATGAATGATGAGTTAAACTCAATGGCCCAAAATGAAGTCTGGGAACTCGTTGAATTGCCTAAAGGATACAAGAAAGTGGGTTGCAAATGGATCTTTAAGACCAAATATGACTCAAAGGGTAATATAGAACGATATAAAGCTAGACTTGTGGCCAAAGGTTTTACTCAAAAAGAAGGCTTTGATTATAAAGAGCCATTTTCTCCAGTATCCAAAAAGGACTCACTCGGAATTATCTTAGCATTGGTTGCTCATTATGATTTCGAGCTCCATCAAATGGATGTGAAAATAGCTTTTTTGAATGGAAGTTTAGATGAAGAAGTCTATATGGACCAATCTGAAGGATTCTCCATTGAAGGCAAAGAGCATTTAGCTTGCAAACTTAATAAATCAATTTATGGACATAAGCAAGCTTCCCGACAATGGTACCTTAAGTTTAATGATACCATTACCTCCTTTGGATTTAAAGAAAATATCGTTGATTGATGTATTTATCTAAAGGTCAGTGGGAGTAAGTTCATATTTTTTATTTTGTATATTGATGATATATTAATTGCAAGAAATGACCTTGGATTATTGTATACAACCAAGGATTTTCTCTCTCAAAATTTTGAAATGAAAGATATGGGTGAGGCAAAATACGTGATTGGAATAAAAATATTTTGGGATTGTTCATGTGGATTGTTAGGTTTGTCTCAAAAAACCTATATAGAAAAGATTTTAGAGAGATTTGGAATGAATAAGTGCTCATCAAGTCTAGTTCCCATTCAGAAAGGGGATAAACTAAATCTTATGCAATGTCCAAAGAATGAATGGGAAAGGAAAAGAATGGAGGGAATTCCTTATTTGTCTGCAGTTGGAAGTTTAATGTATGCACAAACATGTACAAGGCTAGATATCAGTTTTGCCACTGGTATGCTAGGAAGATATCAAAAGGATCCAGGATTTGATCATTAGAAAGCTGCAAAGAAAGTCATGAGATACTTGCAAGGAACAAAAGATCATATGCTCATATATAGAAGGTCTGAAAATCTTGAGGTCATTGGCTACTCAGATTCTGATTTTGCTGGATGTGTTGATGATAGAAAGTCCACATTTGGCTACTTATTCATTCTTGCTGGAGGAGCCATATCATGGAAAAGTCGAAAGGAATCTATCATAGCTTCATCCACTATGGAGGCTGAATTTGTGGCATGCTATGAAGCCACATTTCATGCTTTATGGTTGCAGAATTTTATTTCAGGGCTTTATGGATCCAGGATTTGATCATTGGAAAGCTGCAAAGAAAGCTGCAAAGAAAGTCATGCTATGAAGCCACATTTATTTTGTGATTGATTATGCTTTATTTATAATGATGATGCTCTATTACATTTTGATATCAATAAAGTGTTTCTAATTCTCCTGTCTTAGTTATTATGTGCATCAATGTGAATGAATATATATTTGTGACAGGATTAGTCTCTATTAGTAGAGACATTATGTGGACTCTTATGATTTCCTCTTTTGAACACTATATTGAGCAGATTTTTTAATATTGTGGTACATAGAAGGGACCATGTCGTTTAAGGACATAGAACCACCATGACTCATATTATTGATTTGTTTAATGATAGTATTATATAACCAATGTGAATAGATAATTGTGTACACCTTATGTTGTCTTGTTATACTGTCATGATTAATTATCATTCGGACCAAGTGAGAGAATGTAAATAATTTTATTGGTCCCGTATGTAGTCCCATATGATAATTAATAGATAATAATAAGCTTATCTATCTTGTTTACGATTGGCTCAAAAAATGAACGTTGTAACCGCTTGATGGAAGCGGTTACGTAAAGATAAAAATAGAGGAGATGGTCCTCTCTCTGCCCAACGGAAAAAACTACGATGGTGACCGATCAATCTCAAGTGAAAAATCGTCAGAAAGAAAGGGCAATGGGAGAGAAACTTATCCTACGAAGATTGATCAATTCGGAATGGAACCAGGTACGCTAGTTACTTTGAAAATACAGTAGATAGTGATAGAGAAATTAATTTGTATGATATCTTATTCATTCACGAAAATTAATGCTATCATATTGATTCCGGTATTTTGAATTTGGAATATGGGAAGGAACTAACCATCCTCCTGGAATATTCATGTAAATTCACATATGTGGGTGGATTTCCTAGCTATGATTTCACTCAGTGTCTGGTCGAGATTGCCATAAGTCAGATTCTACCTGAACCAAAACAATCATAATTATATCCAGTTTTGGTCTACACATTGTGGCTCGGTTGATTAAGGTTTTCTGCAATGGGCTAGAGGTCTGGCTATGTTAGGTGGATTGTGGAAGTTAATTATAAAAAGGGAAGGCATTGTGGGCACGAAAAGCTGAAAAGTGATTAATTTTAGATACCTATTCGATGATGTGATTAGGTGTGCGTTGATCACAAGTTGATGAAGACCGGTCCGGATTAAGACCCACATTACCTCTGGACATTGGGAACTTTTTCAAGGTTTCCAAAAGCTTTGTCCTCCATCCATCTACATTGTCCAGGGCAACCTCTGTGGGTTGAAATGACACTTTGTCTTTTACATTTGGAGTTAGGGTGTGGGGAAATATAGGATTTCCGTAAATATGATGCTAGAGTTACCATTAAGAGTATCAGCTAACAAATCAGAGCAATGCTCAAAGTTTGAGGTGCCTCTAAGAGATTGATTTTACAACAAGATTAACCGCCTCAATGTAAGGGTACTCTGCTCCCAATCATGGAAGGTAGTATCGATACGGATGAAAGTATCGATGACTATGGATACAGATACACACCGAAGATACTCTTGGTACGCGCCGAAATGGGCGTAAACCCTTTTATAAATATAAAAAAATATTATAATTAATAATATATTATTATAATATTTCTTTTAGAGCATAATAAGACTGTAGAATGCCGTATCAATTGATACGGGTATTCTAAAATTAATTTATTTGGAACCATACACTATTATGTTCTTCGTCCCATACAAATTATTACTCATTCTTTCTCATATTAAGTACTCTAAAGTTAGTTTATTTTAAAAATAAATAATATATTTAATATGAGTCTAAGTTATATATTTAAATAAATATATATTTTTGGTGCACTATATATAAAAAAAATAATTATGTAAATTACATGGACCTACCCGTATTCATCTCATATAACTTTAAAAATAATATTTTTAATATAACAAAAATATAAACTTTTAAATAAGTTGGGTTTGAATTGTATTTTTGTTTTTAAGAAAAAATTTTCAATTTTTTTCAATTTTTTAAATTAAAAAATAATTTTTAAAATAAAAAATAGTGTTAATACAGTATCGATATGTATCTACTGTATCGATATAGTACGACCGATACGCATTGTGATTCAATGTGGGGGCGTACCACCCCCCGTACCCGTATCCGTCTCAACCGATACGGGTACGTATCGTTTGATATGGTGCCATATTGACCGATACGGCCTTCCATGCTCCCAATATATAATAAACCTCTTCTGTTTTTTGGTGCACTCCAATGACTTATGAATAAACTCTTTGATGAAAGCTATTGCCCCACACACAAATTACTAAAAGTTGACTCCTTTGAAATGAAAATTAACATTGAAGGAGAAAAATTAGAGAGAGAGAGTTGATAGAGAAGAGTTTTTTTCTGATCTAAAATAAGGGTTTAGGATGTCCCCTTATACTTAGTGTCACGACCTGGATTTTTAAAAGTATTTTTAAATATCAAGAACGGTAAGTAGCAAGAATTTTTTTTTCTTGAATACAAAACAAACTCTTCGATTAAATATCCAGGTCATGATAACTGGGGTTCACAAATATGGATATCAAATCATATACTATTATTACACATCTCAAAATTCAATAAGAATAGCTCATCCATCCAAGTACAAGTCCGTCATCCGTCTGAAAATAAATAACAAGTTGACTCTCACGCTAAAGGTACACTTACGTACCGGAGTTGCATAAATGGATAAACTTCATCTTGTACTCGCCTGCCTTGGTCTCACTTGTCGTCGCCTGGAGAATCCGCAGCCAACCTAGCGAAACAACCACAACAAAGAAGAGCTTCCAAAGGACAAAAGATTTTATTAATATTTTTTGGATCGGGCCAACATCACCCGATGTTAGTTGCCTACGTACTCATCAGACAACATCTCCAATATTTCCAACAAGATTAGATCCAGACGTAGTTCTACATAGAAACTACTGTATCCTAAGAAGCATAGTATCACACATGCAATGCTTAGGTATTTTTAATCAACCTACATTTTAGCAAGTCCTTTAACCATTTCACTTGTCTAATTAACAAGCAATATCAGATAATGTTATTAATTATCTCACATCCTTTGTTTGATAATTAATACTATCAAATATGTATTGACTTAGAGATAACTCGCCCCTTGATAAATCTCCAGACATCGGACTCTAACCTTACCTTGGAGTAGACTACTTAACAACATTTTAACCAAAATCCCCACGACTCTTAATAGCTTGCCACGAATCTGAAGAAGAGGATCCCAGTTGTGCTCATGGACACAGATTAGCAAGAAACACAAGTTTTTCATGATGGTCATGTAACTCCGCTTTTCGTACGTACTAAATAGTCCTGGGAAGACCTGCGGGAGACCCACGGTAAAGACCCTCCAGTCAATACCCAAACCGTCGTGCCAATGAAGAAGCATATCGCAATCTCTACCATCCCAACTCTAGGAGAAAATGTCTTATAAGACATTACTAATGTATCAATAGAAGCTTAAGGTCTTTATGATCATTGACTCCCCCAAGCATCTAAACTTAGACTAGATTATTTTCATCTACTCAAGTATCCGCTCAACCATTTAGGTCCTCACCACCTTATGAATCGGCCCAACAAATAGCCCATCCACTGAGCTATGACTCAAAGAAAATCCCATAACCGTCCTCGATTCATTAACCAAGGTAAAATTTTATGTAAGGGCCCCGTTCACTCCATGAACCAGTCCCAAACCCTATAGAGGGTATTTTAGTCTTTATCTTGATTAGATGTTCTCCCCCTAATCCAATAGCAACCTATGTCTCTTGATTAAACTTCATTAATCTTAAGTTACCGATATAAATTAAAGCATCCAAAATAAAAGCATATATCAGCATAATCAACATAAATAACATACATTCACACCAGTGCATAAATAATGAATAAATGTTTGTTGCACTCATTTACATGGCTAAGTGTGGCACCCCATGTTCTGATTACGCTTAACCTCAAAGAGTTAGGGTAATTATAAAATTTTAGTTAAATTTTAAGGGGATTTAAGGGATCAAACTCCGTATCTGGTTAGAGCTCAAAGTAACGAGTGTAATGAACCAAAGAACAGGCAAAACAGAGGTCGGGAGCGAAAGTTACGGCCTCGGGAAACATGTCATATGGGCGGGACCCACTTTAAAAAAGTGGGATAACCTACCCATGTTGGGTCTAGTTTCGAAGGGCTCGTCAATACAGATCCATCGGTACCAAGATCGTGCAATTCCGACTTCAGGATAACAAGTTACCGCGTTTTGAAGTTGGAATTGTATTAGAATAAAATAATAATAAAATATTCAAGAAAGGACAGAATAGATGACATCATCAAGCCGTGTTGAGCCAAGCCGGCTCAGCCGCTTTCCGCGCCGATCGATCACGGCCATCCGCGTGACGCGGGGCTGCGCGATCAAACGGGCGATGAGCGTGCGGCATTACCACGCTTGCCGTGAGCAATGTTCTAACGCGCACACTGCGTGCGCCAGTGGCACCGTCCACTTTTTTGGCCCAATGACATTGTGACATGTTGCAAGTGCAAAAGCGAGCTGTTTTGGCTTCTGTCGTATGCTCGCACTGCATTCTCTTATAAAATTTTTCAGGGGAGTTTCGGTAGTCATTCTGAGTCCGTTTTCTTCTGTTCAAAAAGCGTTCTTAGCTAATTCAAGGGTTTTCTATGCAATGGAAGTGTTCATTGTTCGAGTTAACAACCCTATATAAGGGAAACGTCCCGGGGCAAGGGGAGGTTCTATTTGCCGCCTAATGGCGCGGAAAGGGTAAAGTGTCTCCGGGTAAGGGGAGGTTCTGTCTACCGCCTACAGGCGCAAAAAGAGTAAAGTGTCTCCGGGTAAGGGGAGGTTCTATCTGCCGCCTACAGGCACAGAAAGGGTAAAATGTCTCCGGGGTAAGGGGAGGTTATGTCCACCGCCTACGAGCGCTGAAAAGGTAAAGTGTCTTCGGGTAAGGGGAGATTCTGTCTGTCGCCTATGAGCGCAGATAGGGTAAAGTGTCTCCGGGTAAGGGGAGGTTCTGTCCGCCGCCTACAGGCTCAGAAAGAGTAAAGTGTCTCTGGGTAAGGGGAGGTTCTATCCTCCGCCTACGGGCACAGGAAGGGTAAAGTGTTCCGAAATTAGAGGAGGTTCTGGCCGCTGTCTCCGGATCAGAAAGGGAGGACGCCCTGAGGAAACGAGCAACTCTGAACGTCGCCACTTCTGGAATTGCAGGGGAGTACGCTTTTCTGACCTTCTAGTTTAATATGATTTATATGAATGCACATCTTAATTAGTAATATACTAATTAATATATATAATTTGCTGATCTGATACATGCTGATATGTTCCTATTTAATCTACTTTGATTTATTCTGTTGTGATATGAAATGCTCTATTGTGATTTGACATACTCCAATCTGATATGACCGGTATGGTCAGATGAATCTGATATGATCTGATAGGATCTGATATGAGCCAACATGCTCTGTAGTGTGTTCTGCTCTGCTCTATGATAGAGTGGGACATGTGTTTTGTTAATATTCTGCTCACCTATGTGAGATGTGTATTTTACTTATTTATTGGCTTCCGTTTGACTCTGATGATTTACAAGATTTTCGTCTGATTCCAAATGATTATTCGGATATAAGGATATACGTATTTTTAACATATATGATTTTGTGATGCCTAATGCATGTATTAGCCATTATGTAGAACTACATTCGGATCCGATCGTATTAGAATAATGTCAGAGATGGCATCCAATACGTACATAGGCAACCAACGGTACAATAACGTTGACCCGATCCAAATTAGTTATAAAATTAGGTTTGTTCTGATCTATGCACAACGGAACATTAAAGCTCTGTAGTGTGTGGAAGAACTTTATGACTCTCGCACTCAGAGTCTGCAGCTCCTAGTCCGTCTATTTTAATTTTTCCACTTTATTTTATATACTCCGATTCTATTTTCCGAACTAACCCCCGGTCTGGATCGGGTTTACGGGTCGGGGTGTTACACTAGGGCTCAGCTAGTTCAAGCCCGAGAGTGTAAACAACTTTAACGCATCCCTCAAGTTACATATATACTCTAGTCGATCGATGTACTTGATTGCAGACACGTGTAATACGCTGCCTTAAACCATGAGAATTATGGTTTTCCCCCTTGTTTCCTGTGATACTGTGACTTGACAAGGTCTTCGTATCACTTACTGGTCACACCCTTCCTTTTGAAGTCATTTAACGTCATTCTAGGGCACCCTAATGCTTGGTTGCTATGTTATCCATTTTAGCGGAAACAGAACATACTACCCCTAAGGGCATTAGGGTAATTCCACCACTTGGGGTATGTTACCCTCCCTTGGGTCATTTGGTCATCTTACTACCATTTTAATTATTTTAAATCATAATTCTCTCAGGAGGCTCCACTCTCAAACTGGCTCGCGCTTCCATTCACACGAATGTGGCCCGATCCACTCAAAGAGGTATTTCTGTCACTTAGTTTAAGGCCTTATTGACATCCGATAGGTCCAAAATTGAACTCAAAGGTAGTACTAAACTTCATAGACTCTGTGTAGTTTTTCTGGCATGTGACGGGGTCGTGAACCCCTTGAACTGACTCAGGTTGACTTAACGGTTTATTATAAATCCTAGGGGCAAAAGGGTCAATTATCCACTCACTAGGATTTTTTCTCACTATGAAGTTTGTTATATACTCAGGGAACACACTAAACTCTTATTGGAAATTTCTCCAATTTTTAAATTTACTCATACGTCCCTGAACTAGAGCCTCGAACTCGGGTAAGTTAATATTATACGATAATTTAACAAATAGGGGTAAAAAGGTTATTTCACAATCTATGGGATTTTTCCCCAAGCTGAAACTTGGTCATAATAATCCCAAACCTCTCCCGGTCCATGAGTATTTTTCTAGATTTTTTTTCCACTTTTAGCCCCATGAACCAGACCCAGTTCACTCCCCTCCTTATTTCTTTTTTTTAAACCGACCCGGCCCGGGTCTTGCACCACATGGTTCAGGTCACCCAACCCGAACCCGGGTAGATGACCCATGGTGGTTCGTCTTCCCCGTGTTTGGTGAGGACTCCCTGGCGGCGGCTCCCGAGCCACCACGGCGGGGCGACAGCCAGGACCGACAGGCGGCGATCCCATCAGGCCTAGCCCAGCTACCACCCAACGGCAGGCCGGGGCCTCTGTAAATTCTACCAATGCAGCCCGCTAGAGGCTTAGCTTCTGGCGATGCAGCCCCTGGTGGCCACGACGGGGCTGGAGGCTAGCCTCACCGAATCGCCACTAGGTGGCGATCTCGTTGGGCCAGGCTCTGCTGCCACCTGGTGGCCAGCCAGAGCTGTAAGATCATTTTTTTTTTAAAAAAAAAAAGATCTGGCAGCTTGCACAGCAGCAGCCAAAGCCACCACTACCAAGGCTTTGCCAGAGCAAGGGTCGCTATGGCCAAGGCCAGTGCGGCCCCTTTCTGTCAGTTGTTCCGATGACGGGAAAATAATTATTGTTCACAATATTACATGAACAGTAATTGCAGAGATCCACATAAATTTCAATTAAACTAGTTAACATATTCTCCACTAATCACAACTCAAAATCCTACCTCTGAGGCCAAGTTTTTGTCTATCCACCACCGCTGAAGCCTCGCTAGAAAATTTCATCGGCGGCTCCTCCTCCACTCCACCGTTTCAAAAAAAAAACCCTCTTAGAAACCCTAATCAGCCCTATACATACGCATGAGGATTAAGGTTCCTAATCCCCTAAGGAGTTGGGCCAAACCTCCCCACATGGGCCACCTAATTGGGCCCCTAACACATAATTTCGAAATACTAATTGATCGGGCCCGTACAATGACTTAAAACGAATAATTCGTGTGTCCAATTCAGGTAAACGGGTCCTCCACGATATGTTCAACTTCGAAAAGTCGTATCTCCCTTATCCGAACTCCGATTTGCTTGTTCTTGGTGGTGTTTCGAAGCTCTTTCTATTTACTTTCCATCCATATAGATTGCAGCGTCCAATTCCAAGCAATTAATAAGTTATATTAATGAGAATATCAATGGGTTCAACACCTTAATTTCCAGTGGTCGACTTTGGGAATTTAGAAAATTCCCGGACATTACACTTAGAGTCCTAAAAACTCATATTTCATATAGGTTGTTAAAGAATAAAATGCATAACAGACTAATTTGACCCGCTCCGTAACTAAATCCATGACGAATGATCGATCACCCTTGGCAAGCAATTGATCGCTCAAATGGACAAACAGAAAAGCCTGCTCTTGGCCAAAAATAATTAGTGACTGAGAATAGTGTCAATCAATCGCTCCACATTGACAATTGATCGACAGACATCTTGGCCTAAAATAACATGCAACCGAAAATGGTGTGGATCAATTGGATCATACTACCGATCAATTGGTCCCTATGTTTTAATAAATCACTTGTCAACATTCCCCTCATGATTCATTAAAATAGAAAAGAGATTCAAAAAATCCTTTAAATAGTAATAGGGAACAATATACTATGTTTTCAATTAAATGTGTCTTTTGCTCTTGAACCTCAACTTAATTGATATACCTCAATCTCTCTAAGTTCTAAGTGGACTTTGCCTTGAACTTGAATCTTTTAGGAAAAATTTATGATATATCGAACTCATAGCATATACTCCTCATTGAGTTCTATCAGGGTGTCACATTACAGTCATGCATCGGTATCTTAATTTCATGAGTACATCTTCTAGAAAATCTGCCCATGATCCTCATCAACTTTCAGCCAAAGTAACACTCATATAGGTGAGAATCTTCAAAGGTATTTCTACAAAGCAACACCCTGACTTTACGACCTTGATCTCATTAAAACAATATTAACCTTTTACCTGTAGTAAAGCACTTATACCATAGGAATAAGAAAACAATAATAAGTGCTCCTTCTAGTTACTAGTTAGCTTAATTTTTCTCATTGAATCTACTTCGTAGGATTTCTTCTTATGTACATTGGGTTGCTACTAATTGCAATTCATGGTATGGGCTTTAATCACATTCCTCTCAATGCATGTTGGACTTGTCCTTTTGACAATCCTTTGGTCAAATGATCTACTAGATTATCATGTGACATATTATACATAAGAGTAATAACTCCATGGGATTTTAACTTGGCAAGATTTTATATATGAGTTCTAAATACCTAGAAGGCTTTCTATTATGATTCTTACTATGTACTTTTGCAATAGTAGCTTAGTTATCATAGTAAATCAAAATAGCTAGAATGGGTTTATTCAACATGGGTAATTGACGAGAGATCCCTAAGTCATTTAACTTCTCCTTCAGCCAAATCAATAGCTACCTTCTTTGATTCCATGATATATCTAGTGATTAAAGTCTACTTGGTTGACTTACAAGCAACTGCTCTACCACCCAATGTAAATAAATACCCACTAGTTACCTTAGTAACCTTGGATTTTGAAATCCAGTTTGCATCATTATAGCCTTTAATTACATGAAGAAACCCATGGTAACATGTCCCATAAGAGACAATACATTTTTAAATATCTAAGTACCCTTTCTATGGCAATCCAATGAGATTTATTTGGGCTTTAGTGTACCTACTCGTTCTCCCTAGAACATTAGATATATATGGTTTGCTACAGTTAGCCAAATAATTTAAACTTCCTATAATTTAAGAGCATTTATGCTTTAACTCACTATCCACATAATTTTTTTCTTTAGTTTAACACTAGAGTCATATGGGGTACTTACAGGTTTGATGTCAAAGTATTTGTACATCTTCAATATCTTCTCCACATAATGATGTGACGGACTCAATATTATGCCTTCAAGAGACCTATAATTCTTAATGTCAAACACAATATTTGTAACTGCAAGATCTTTAATATCAAAATATTTATTTAAAAATCTTTTGTTTTGCATGATTTTACCATTATCATTGTAAAAAATAAGAATGTTATCAACATATAGACATAAAATAATATAAGTATTGCCAACATTTTTTCAATAAAGGCATTATCAAATACACGTGCAACAAAACTATTAGAAAGAATAATAGAGTTAAAATCTTCATGTCATTGTTTTAGAGTTTTCTTTAGACCATATAAAGATGTAATTAACTTACATACTTTCATCTCTTGACTAGGAATTACAAATCACTCCGACTAATCTATATACACCTCTTCCTCTAATTCACCATATAAGAATGTTGTCTTGACATTCATTTGGTGATTCTCAAAGTTGTAATGAGTAGTTAGTGTTAAAATCACTCTAGTAGCAATTATTCTAATCATAAGAGAATAAATGTCAAAGTAATCTAGACCTTCTTTTTTACTATAGTATTTGGCGAATAACCTTGCTTTGTACTATTCAATTGACCCATTTGGATTTAATTTATTTTTAAATACCCACTTGCACCCACCGGGTTGCACCTTAGTTGTAGATCAGTTAAAATCCACTCTCTTGTGTAAGTATGAATTCATCTCACTTAATACAACCTCTTTCCAAAGAAGAGCATCAATAACTGTCATAGCCTAGCTACAAGTCATAGGGTGATCTCCCACCAAGAAGGTGTAGAAGTCATCCCCAAAAGTCTTCTCTATCATTAGTCTTTTACTTTTCCTAAGTTCAGCTTTATCAGACTTGATGACGATATTTCCTGGTTTTATACAACTACTTACTTTTTTTCTTTAAATGAAAGGCGTGCTCAAAGAACACTACATCATTGGCTTCCTTTATGGTATTAGATGCATAATCTGGGTGATTAGACCTTAATACCAAGAATCTATATGCATTATTATTGTATGCATAACCAATGAATACTTCATCATAAGTCTTAGGTCCAATTTTTTTACATTTATAACAGGTATTTTAACCTTAGTAAGGCATCCCCACGCTTTAAGAAATTTCAAACTAGGTTTTCTTTCTTTCAATAGTTCAAAGAGAGTTTTATTTTGACCTTTGTATAAAATTCTATTCAAAATAGAACAAGTAGAGAGAATTGCTTCTCCCCCATATGTTTTTAGGTAATCTTAAAGAGGATAACATAGAGTTCACCATATCTTAAAAGGTTCTATTTTCCCTTTCAGTCATGTCATTAAATTGAGGAGAGTATGGGGCAGTAGTTTCATGAATGAACCCATGGTCTTTGCAAAACTTGCTAAACTCGTGTGAACAATATTCTCCACCATGGTCTGATGTTAACATTTTGATTCTAAAATCAATTTGGTTCTCAACCTCATTCTTAAAATTTAATTTTTTTAAAAGTATCATCTTTATATTTAAGTAAGAATACTTAACAATATTTTGAATAATCATCAATAAATGTAATGAAGTACTTTATACCTCCACAAGACATTGCTCCATTCATTTCTTAAACATCACTATGAATAAGCTCAAGAAGAAAAGAAGCATGATAATTAGATTTATAAGGTTTTCTAGGAAAATTAGATTGAACACATATATCATATTTAGAATGAGTCTTAACATTAATTTAGGAATTAAATTAAGGCTCATCATTCTCTTTAAAGTGTGAACATTCACATGTCCAAGTTTCCTATGCCACATATCACAAGCTTTAATATAGAAAGCAAATAAGCTCTTATCATTAAAAGAAGTGTCATTACAACTAATAATGTTCAACTTAAATACACCATTGCAAATATATCATTTTTCTACAAGCACTCCAAATTTAGAAATTATAACTTTATTTGACTCAAACACTAATTTAAAACCCTCTTAACCAAGAAGTGCTCGACTGACTAAGTTCTTCATAACATCTTACCCATGTTGCACCTTATAGAGAGTCAAAGTATTTCTCAATGTGAATCTCACATCCACCTTTCCTTCTCCAACCACTCTGTCGCAGTCATTCCTCATTGTTATTTCTCTCACTTTCAACTCCTGCTACGAAGAAAATGAAGATAGATTAGAACAATTGTGTACACTAACTCCTGTGTCTACTTATCAATCAATTGGTTGACTAGTCAAATTTAAAATTACGTTAGTGGATTCAAACCTGTTATTGGGTTCCTATGCCCTATGATCACCATATTGACTTGAGGGTTGACCTTCATTGTCAATTCCCTTCCTTTGTGAACACTATCTTGCAAAGTGTCTAAGTTGACCACACACAAAACAAACTTTTTTCTTCTTGTCTTTCTGGATCTTCCCTTTAGACTTGGTCATGTTATTGTTCTTCTTGTTGGAGTCGTTATTGTTCTTCTTCTAGCCAAAATGTTTTGGGTGGTTCTCGATCAACCAAATTTTCATACTCATTGGACTAATAATTTACTTGAGCAACAGAGCTTTCAGCTAGCTTCTTCTTCTCCCTATGTTTTTTCTCTATTTGGAAGGCAACAATGAGATCGTCCAATGACATTGCATCCCTCTTGTGTTTTAGACTAACTTGAAAATCACTCTAAGAAGGTGGTAGTTTGTCTATCAAGGCTTGAACTTGTAGCCTCTTTTCAATTGGAATTCCTTTTCCCATTATTTTAGCTACAATGTAATGAATTTCCACTACCTGTTCTCAAACTGGTTTGTCATCTACCGTTTTAAAGTCAAAAATATTCTCCAACTATATATTTTTCTTCACCAACATGCTCGTGGCCAAATTTCTTTTCTAGAGCTTCCCAAAGTTTTTTAAAGATCATACAACTCATCACTTAGACCACTAAGGATATGACCCTAGTAAATATCGTCATCGCTCTTGAATTTCCTATAGCATGGTGGATTTGTCGGTTCATATTTGTTGAAGTTTTCATCAATCAGATTAGTTAAAACATAGAAAATTTTAAAAGTGGTCAGCAAAAATTTTATTTTGTTATGTCACCTCTTGTCTCCAAGAATATAAGTGTCCTTATGTCATGTATTGACTTATTGTCATGATCAAAATAATGTCATTAATGTGTATTTTGATATAGTTTACAATCTAAAGATTGATTTCTAAAGGTAGAACCAAAGGAAGACTCATATTCTTGTTTTTGTCAAGTAAAAACACACACACACATCACATTTACACACTTTAGGGTAGAAATGACCTTAGGAGAAAGAATGATGAGAATTAGAGATTTGAATAATGAAATATAAAAAATCTGGTCAGAATGATTGATCGCTGATGTACTGTAATAGAATCTTTGAAAAGTAAGTGAGCGTTCGCTTCAGTGAAATGATCAGAATTGGATGTGTTGAAATTGGCGATGACTCCTCACAAATTGCTAATTCATATTTATGTTTGCTATGCCGAAAATTGGATTGACTCTTTGGTAAATGGTGACGCCGAAAATTGGAGGGACTCTTCAGAATTTGATCATTTATTTATAACTATGGTTTGGTTATCGATAACATAACATCAAGATATTTGTAATTGCTAACACGTAGTGCACAAAAAATTTATAATATTCATTGTAAGTCTTTTTAATCGTGTAATTGGTAACACGTATACCCTTTGACCATGTTCCGATTACACGATATATATACAGTATGCATTATTAACAAATCAAAGATTAAAATATCATGGTATTGACATCACTATCTTTAATAAGGTTGTGTTGTCAATAACACGATGCATATCCAAAATCGTATAATGTAACACAACATTTTCCAAAAATCGTGTTTCTAAGAACATGATTGTATAATGACATTTCCTCTAATCAGCTAAAGAATGGGGTTGGAAAAGGCAACCCCGGTCGATGTTCCCCTTACATCATTTTCCTACTCCTTTATTCGCCCTCCTTCGGTTTGTAGTACAAGCCTTGTACTTGGACCAACAACCACATTCGGAGGGTCCTCTTGTGCGCTGGTTCCACATTTGCAGTTGTGAACCAACTGCCCACATGCTCCACATTTGCGTGGGGCTTTGACCTTGGGTTGTGACTATTCAGTTTTTTTGTGTATGCCCCTATTAATTGAGTATGTTAGGTGGGTTGAATGTAAGCAAACTCTAGTCAGTGCCACTAGTGCCTATCTATCATTGGGTATAATGGCTCTCGATATGCCATTATATATATTTTTGTGGAGTACCATTTTTCACAGTAATCAAACACATAAAGTGTTTGTGATCAATTGTTGCAATCACTGTTTTAAGACTCGGGCTAGGCCGGCCGGTCGGCCCAGGTTCAATTGGACCCTGATGAAATTCCGGGCCGGTTCAATTTTTTTCTGGGTTGGAAAAATGAAAGGCTATTTTTGCTTCGGACGGGATTCGAACTCTCCATGCTAAAACCCATCAACACTTTACCCACTACGCCATACAAAATTTGTTGTACATTTGACGATAACTATTATATTTAAATATCTACTAGATAATGTAACAGGAAAAAAAAACATTTTTCACCGCGGCAATCAAACGTGAAACAGATACTTACAGTCCTACCGCTTTAACCGTTGAGTTACAAAAATTTTACGCATACATTTTTACTTATTATTATATTTAATTTAATATATAACAAAACTGGTCAACCAGGGTTAACCCCCAGTTGAACCGAGTCAACCCGGCCGGCGACCAATCCGGGTCAGCCTTCGGGCCAGTTTTTAAAATACTGGTTGCAATTGCATGTTTACATGGTAGCCCCAGATGTTGAAACTTTCCACATGTGTAGCTACGTTCGACCAGATTCATTACATCTTGTTGAATGAATATTGTGTGAATGAGAACACAATCAGTGATATTATAGTGTTATCAAAAATACAATCCATCAGCACTAGCCTTACGTTCACAACTATCGTGTTATTTTAATAGATTTACATACGCAAGATTGACGATAGTGTATGAACATACACACGATATTAATTGCATTTTACCTAGTGATATAGTGAGTTAACCTGGAATTTATACATTGATACCAGAAATACCTGCACATTCCTTTCTTCTTCTCTTCTACTTTTGATGTATTTACGAGCAAATGATGTGACATCTTCGGTCATATTTTGTCCATCTGTTTGCCGTTTCTTAAAGAGTGCGGTTGTGTGCTCCCCTGTATCTCAATTAACTGAGTAGTAAGCATCGACCTGACTTTTTTGAACATTGCAGCAGCACTTTCAAACCTGTTTGAGCTTAGTGTTCTATATCTTTTGCTTAGAAATGCAACATTGGCCTAGTGCTCTACACCTATTATATTTAGCCAAGCAAATGCTTCAGGATTATATTCTTTAATGTTATTCATTGTTTCATCATACATGTTCTATCTGAAAGTTTCAGCTGCCACATGGAGCTTGTTCTTTAGGTACTTGTCTTTGAATTTGTCCAACATATTTGCTGCCATGTGATGGATGCAATATATGTGGTGTGTAGAGGGAAAATATTGCTTAGCAGTATTTGCCAAGCCCTTCATTCTATTATAGTTAATTATATCCAACTCAACTATAGGATCACAAAATAGATTATTTCTAAGAAATTCAAGAAACCAGCTCCATGTTTTCTCACACTTGTTCTATTAATAGCTGACTAGGATATTTTCCCTTCAAGAAAGTTGCATCTATGGTTAGAAATGTCCTCATTGTTGTTCTCAAGGCTCTTACAACTAGACCAAATATCCAAAAGACTATTTTAAAATCATATTCCCCTATAGGTCCGAGAATATAACATGATCTGATTGGAACTACTACACTTCCTAGATTAATCCTTTCCATCTGAATTCCGTATGCAGGAAGTATGCGATAGGATTCGTCTGAGCCCCATCTATTAAATCACTCAATGCTTTACCTACACGACCATATTTTAAGTAGTTAACATTCTAATATAGATTAAATGAAAAGTTAATAGGTCAACATGACAAGATTAGTAGTTGTGTTTTTATAAACCTGAACTATTTTATCACCATGTACATGTTAACACGATAGGTTAATAGGTCATGTTGTAAGAATATGCGACCGTAACAGCCTCGTGTGACCGATAACACATCATATTCAAATGTCGTATTTTTTAAAACATGATTCAAGGAATATCATAAGTTTGTTTTACCTGCATGTCAACATTTATTGTAATTTATAATTATACCCTAGTGCTTCAAAATATATCTTGCTATGCTTTTTCGGTGTAATGTCTATTGAACATTTAAACAGCCCATAACATTTTCTCTCAATCCAAAGGTGTGATGCTAGAGGAATGTTCAGTTGACTTCCTTTGCGTTCCACACAAATGGTCAGACACTAACCTCATCCCAATCACATGATCTCCTATGTTTGAAGTATGTATGCACCAATTACAAGATTGGTCGAAGCACTTTGCAGCATACATATTCTTGTTCTCATCCACAACACAATATGTGAAATTCGCCTTTATTTCAAGGTCAATCAAAACCCTCTTGAAATCTAATAGGCTTAGGAAACGTGCCCCCATTTAGAGTAGATTATGGTAGTCCTTTGCTTACAAAATTCCAGTCATTAGCTCGCCCTCACCAATATTCGGTTCCAATAGGTTGAGATCATTGACTGTCTCCCACTCTGCCTCGGCCTTCATGTCAAAATTACTGGGTACCTCATTGTGTTCGAATTCTTCATAGTCAAACATACTTTCCATGTCAATTATATCATTTTTTCCATTGATCATCGCCCCACACTTCTTCAAATTCTTAGTCGTCGTAATTGTTAGGGCTGTATGGGGGCTCATAGTTATCAAATGAAGTCCTTACTGCACCCATTGTTGGCGACATTTCTTCTAATCCAATCTAATTGACTTCTTTCACAGGTTTTGTAGGCATTGGATTGTTGTACGAAGTATGGCATGGATTTGTTGAGTTGAAATTTCCTAGTTCTCACAATCTGCAATGGATATTAACGTGTTAATCAATATGTGATATAACTTGACATTGTGTATTTGGTTACACGCTTATAAATTATATCGTGTTATCGATAACACAATATTTATACAAGTTGTGTAATTCAATCAACACTAAAAAGAATTAGTGTTATATCACTTTTGTATTTTGCATCATTAGTTATGAGATATTATAAATATCGTGTTTTTGCTTAACACAATATTCTTTGTACTGAACACAATAGGTTATATATCGTGTGCTCTAGTACTTGATAAAGTACACTATCATGTAATCTAAAATTCATTGTTACCTAATAGTTTCAAAAGTGAATTGTGTATCATTGATTCCCGTCTGCAATCCAAAGTTAGAGCTGGGGTGAGCCAATACCACCGGTGAATTGGCTCTATTGCATGTCTTGTTCCTTTCTATTGATGGTGATTTGTCACCGTTGTCAGGCTCTTTCATCTTAGCATATAATGATAACTTTTTTATTTGCCTTCTTATGAATGGAAAACAATGATTGCAATTCCTCATTGTAACGCCCGGGGTTTTTCATACATTTTCCACAAAATTCACGGAATATTTTTGCAATATGACTGCTATAAATCAGAGAAAATGAAGAATACAACACCTGATAAAACAATTTTATAAATTAAAACATAATGCATCAGTTTTCTCATCCAAAGTTTTACTCATTTGATTAACCATCGTACGGCCAAAGCAAATATCTTTAGGCGCTACTCGAAAACAACCGTACGAATAAATTGCTATGATCGTAGACTTTAAATACAAATCACTCCCAGGCATCCCTGAGTGCAAGTCCCATAACAGTCCACAGTCTAATCCAAACTAAAGTCCAAAAAGAATAAACATCTTAACATCTCGTCTCACCCAATACATCAGATCGTGGCACAAATAAACTCGCAGTGAGTTAAGCATATACCTGAGTCAACGGGAATCAATCCACCGCTGAAATGAGCATCCATCTACCAGGAGTTCTCTGTCACAAACCTGCAAATGCCTCCCGAACAACGGGGCTAAAAATGGTAGGGTGAGTATTTTCATACTCAGTAGGAAAATACCCAGTAGGGGAAATCCCAAACGGTGAACTCAATAAGTTCATAAATACATGCATTCATGCAACTCAAACATGAAGCAGATAGGCATATCAATATCATGCTCATGCACATACAAACATACCAAATGCACCATCGTGCCAAAGTCATACCAAATGCTCCATCGTGCCAAAATCATACCAAAGGCACCATCGTGCCAAAAATCACACCAAAAGCACCATCGTGCCAAATCATACCCTCAAACAAAACATACACAAACACCCTTATCCAAGGTCTTACAAACTTACTCGTACCATCGTACGCATACTCATACAACTTACACATACTTGTACGACCTTACTCGTACAAGCATAAACTTACTCGTACAACCTTACTTATACAGTCTCACACTTACTCGTATGACCTTACTCGTACAGTTTTACACTTACAGTCTTACTCAGAAACTTACACTTACAGTCTTGCTCGAATTCATACACTTACAGTCTTGCTCGAATTCATACACTTACAGTCTTGCTCTTACAATCGTACTCATACTCTTATAGTCGTACTCATACTCATACTCATACAGTCGTACTCATACTCATAATTGTACAGACATACGCATACTATCGACCACTGAAGCTCATTACAACTAATCAGCTCTAGCGTCGAGATGGAAAAGAATGCTACAGGGGCATCACCTTAACCTCTAGGGAGTGACTAGAAGTCATGGACTTTTTCCGAAGGTAAGGCACACCAGTGCTCATGGGGCACGGGATAAAACAGGTAAGAGTAGGTCCATGATACTACTTACCTGAGCGCGCAAACATAAACACCCACACATAAGGGGTAATACAGTTGCCTACCATAATGGGTCTTATAGTGCCAGAGAATTGCCCACCATAATGGGTCTTATAGTGCCAGTGCCACTCTTGGGCAGAAACATACTATGCCTCTCTTGGGCAGAAATCATACAGAGCTCTCAATAGAGCATCAAACATCTGGGCTTCATATAGCACACAGACCAAATCAAAAGTAAACATCGCTCTCAACAGAGCATCAAATGTCTAGGCTTATACAGCACACAGACCAAAACGAAAGCAAACATCGCTCTCAACAGAGCATCAAACGTCTGGGCTTATACAGCACACAGACCAAATCGAAAACATGCATCGCTCTAAATAGAGCAAAAGACGTTTGGTGCTCTATACAGCACACAGACAACATCCCGCAGGATAAACACCATGGCAAGACATGATAAATGCTCAGCCCACTCATTATCGGCTAGCTCAAACACGGAACTTAATCTGCCGAACCCTCAGATCTCAAGCTCACAACGCTATCATTAGCTTTCTTATAATTCAAGTTTGAATTAAGTAAATTATGCGGTACAATTATGCCACACAAGCACTCAAACGTATCGTGCTCCACTGATCAAATCGAAGCTGAGCCCGATCCGAAACTCGAGTTCGTCAGGGCAGCAGACTTCCTTAACTCATCCATATCAGGATCAAAACTCACTGTACACCAAAATCTTACAGTCTTACATACTCTGCCATCGACCTTTTGGTCAAATCATCTTACACTAACATTGTCAAATGAAGCTCCTCTGAGCCAACCCTAATTATCACCTTCTTACTTATACCTCACTTATTGAGCTTACTTTTCACTTCATAATTTGTACGTTATGCTTGTACAATTATGCACACTCTTACAGTTTGACAATCCCCTAACATATGCTCTGATCCAAACCGATCCACTCCAAACCTATCCCGTCATACTCATATCCTCCATCATCCGTCATACGCTTACACATCCTTATCCAAATCCAGATGAAGCCTCTGTCACCTCTTACTGTCCATCGCCCATACATGCCCACATACACTTACACATAACCATAGCATAGGCCATTAACCATCATACATACGTATGCCTATCACACATATGTATAACATACACGTATTTTCATACATAGCTTACTATCATACTCGCTAGCCATCACTAGCGCATACATACACATACGTTTAACATACACGCTAGCCATCACTAGCACATACATACACATCCATACATGCTTCAAACATACACGCTAGCCATCACTAGCACATGCATACATACGTCAAACATATACGCTAGCCATCACTAGCACATGTATAATCCATACATACTTCAAACATGCACGCTAGCCATCACTAGCACATGCATAATCCAAACATACTTCAAACATGCACGCTAGCCATCACTAGCACATGCATACATACTTCAAACATACATGCTAGCCATCACTAGCACATACATACATACTCCAAACATATACGCTAGCCATCACTAGCACATGTATAATCCATACATACTTCAAACATACACGCTAGCCATCACTAGCACATGCATAATCCAAACATACTTCAAACATGAACGCTAGCCATCACTAGCACATGCATACATACGTTAACATACACGCTAGCCATCACTAGCACATACTCAATCAACATACGAAACTTACCAACAAACACGCTAGTCATCACTAGCACATATTTACATCCAACATACTTACAGCCAACATGCACATCATATGCATTTCAACATACCATATAATCATGCTTACATGCACATCATGCAATCGGATCGTTACTTAACATCCAAAGCATGGAATCATACAAACCTAGCATGCTGCTATTCATTCAAAGCATGCTATCACGAAATTACGAGTTCAAAGCTCCCTTACCTCGTAATCATGATGTTAGATGGTGAGCACACGACGGTGGTGGCGTCGGCGTCGGCGGCGGAGTTGGCGGCCAAAAGCTTTGCCAAGTGGAGAGAGCTGTTGTCCTGAGGATTTTAAGAAGTGCAGGAAACAATCACGTCCAAACAAGGTGTCAGAAGTCAATGAGGCAGAATCTGCGATCCACGGCGGCACACTAGGGGTGGCCGGGAGAAATGTCATGCCAACATAAGTGGCAGTGCGACCAAATGTCGGGGGTGTACTCACTGAAGATCGGCCGGTGGCTAAGACATGCCCAGCCGGCCACAAGACGTCAAAATCGGCCGTGGACAGCACCCAACGGAGATGATTTCGTGTCAACAAGGGCCCACATAAGGGCGGAGGGCATGGGGCGACTCTCAAGGATAGTGGAGAGGTGGAGGAGGGATCTAATGTCAACTCCACTCGGTGGCAGAGCCAACCGACAGTCAGGCAACACAAATAATGTGCCTAAACCCAAAAA
Organism: Saururus chinensis; assembly: GCA_035235625.1. Taxonomy (NCBI): domain Eukaryota; kingdom Viridiplantae; phylum Streptophyta; class Magnoliopsida; order Piperales; family Saururaceae; genus Saururus; species Saururus chinensis. The sequence goes on from CP141141.1 coordinate 8,247,793, forward strand.
TGCAAGCGTGGCCACATGCACACGCGGCCAAACAGTGCCACTATAGGGGGAGATGGGTCGGACGGTGGCAACCCAAGGCCTACAAAGGGGCAATGGAGCTAGGGCCAGGAAGTGGTGGCCGGTCGAAACGGTGACATCGTCGATTGCCACCCACAACCAACACCCTGGTGCGGGTGGCTGTGCATCTCGCACGGTATAAGGCAATGACAAATGGCCCACTCCGAGCGGAGTGTAGACTCGGGTCAATCGGGGCTTTCCCTCACTGTCGCCGAGCCAGGGCAAAGCCCACGATGGCCAAATGGCCCACGGCTCGCTAATGGCAACGACCCGAGACGCACCCAAAGCATCTAATCGGGTGGAGCAAGGCAATAGAGGCGGGGCGGGGTTGGAAATGGTAAACCCCTACCGACACTGGGTCGAGGTAGGCTGGACAGAGTCCTACCGGTGGCCGGATGACAACCGGAAACCCACTGGCGACAAAATAATGCCACGGACAGTGAAGAGGGAATAGTGATAAAAACCCGACTAAAAGACCGGCAGCTCACAGCGAAGCGCAGAAAGCACGGTGGCGGCTCTAGCCAGCGCCTATGGGTTCCTAGCGGCCAACTAAACATAAGTCTAGTTGAGAGTGGCCGCAAACGACATCAAAATCGCACCCCCACAGCTCAAAAACGGGATTGAAGGAGAGAAAAAACCTAAAAAAAGTTCGGTACCTCGTGGAAGAGCGAAGAGGCTGTGGCGGCAGTTATAGCCGGTGTCTATAGACTCGTGGCGGTGAGACAAAGCGGATCCTGACAAGAATCGGCGGAATTTGACTACGGAGGAGGGAGAACGGAGCGACCGAAATCAACCTCGGGTTTTCTAAAAACTCACTGGAATAAAAAAAAATTACTGGACTCTCATTTCTGGAATCCGATCTTTGGATTCTTATCTTATATAACTTCTTTTTTATTTTTTCATCCATGTCCCTAATACGTGTTAACTCACCAGTTACGCGTTGTAGCTCCAAAATTCGCACCGTAAGCGTACAACGAGGCCCGCGGCCTGCGACTAAGCCCCACACCCGACTCTATGGGTATAAATACGGGGGGAAAATACATAAATATAAATATGCTAAAGCGTCGTATTTTCCCGTCGAAAATGACTATAAAAAATAGAAGGAAAATCACCGAAAATCGTAGAAAAATCAGGGACATTACACTCATCGTCTTCTAATTCATATATAATGGATGATTGCACAGATGAAATTAAATACTTCGAAGTCACATTACTAGCAAGTTATTCTTTAACTTGAAGCAGCAGCTCGAAAAACCTCACCAGCGAATCAATATTCATCAATCACGCCTTTCAACCAATATATATGTCATTATTGCCTATCTCTATGTTATAATATATGCAAATATCAATGATATCCATTATAGGGGTTAAAGGGTAATCGGATTTGCCGAAATGAAGTATTCTTCACCATAAACTGCTTCTGGTATATAAAAAATATAGTCTTTACTGTCTCTAGTAACTCTTTGGTGAGTTACCGCTAGTCACCCCCACTGGCGACTTTTAACTTTTGCCGATCAAGCCTTCCCACCGGAACGGCACTATACTGTTTCGATGTTTATTTATTACGATATGTATGAGTATAAACCTAAAGATAATTTCATCTTAAAATAAGTAATGTATCATTTTTACTTTAAAACTACGTAATATAAAATATTAACTTCTTCGGCTACGGAAAAAACTCTTAATAATATTTGGTTAGTCAGCCTTTCTATTATTTATAACCTTGACTTGTCCTATATGCATTATTAGGTGGGTGAGCCTTTCCATTATTTATAACCTTGACTTGTCCTATATGCATTATTAGGTGAGTGAGCACCTTGCCTTGTCCCATGTGCTGATAACCAGGCTGTCGCGTACAATCATTGTTAATATATTTGAATGTGCAACCAATGTTAATATAGTTGGTAGAAATGTCACCGGTTGTAGACTACCAGTATTGTTAATATATTCGGATTCCCAGCTGTCTAATTGTCCTATTAATAAAAAAAATTCAAGTTGGCTTATAAGTATGTTTATTAAAAGACTGAGGAACTTCATACAAAGGTGGGCACGAGGCTAAATTTTTAATTATTTCCACAACATTATAATTTCAAAAGGAGTCGGAGTTTACACAGGCGCATCAAGCTCGAGCATCACCCACCGATAGTTTAAAAGAGCTTAATTATTCTCATTGTGATATCAAATTTGTTGTTAAAAGCAAGATGACAGCTCGTCTATGCTACATGTTGTCGCATGTCATGCTACCCACTTTTTTCATATTTAGGGATACTAATGAGCCGAGTTGAGTTTTTGTTTCATGTAGTTCGAACTCAAAGTTAAAATGCTTGATCTGAGCTTGACTTGAGGCTTAAACAAGCTCGAATTTGAACTTATTCTATTTCAATAGCAAGCCTAGTTCTAATTGAACTCAATCTATATATAAAAATTTACCTAATTTTAAATTTTAATTTTTGAACCAACATTCAATAAATAAATCAATTACATAAAATGAGTTGAACACTTAAAATTATATAAATAGTTACAAATAAAAATTAATATATGTTCAGAGCAAACTTGCTCAAAGCCTCAAACTAGGCTACACTCAAGCCTTGGTTGCTCTCAACTCTATGGTATATATAATAACAAAATGTCATTATTTATTGAGCATTATGAAAATATAATAATTAATTATCCTCTTTTTAGGATTTTATTTTTAGGTTATGACTACCCTTAATTTTGGTCTCAATGTGTGGCAAGACGTCTTGGGTATGTTTACATTTCATCATTCGAATAATAATTATCAAACAAATCATATTGTATTGACAATAAGAAACTTGAAGTTAAGCAAATCATATTGTATTGGTAATAAGAAACTTAAAGTCTTGTCATCTTTGACATATTCTAAATAAATATACTTGTCTTTATCTTATGAAATAAAAAAAAAGTTAATGTTAAATAACATTTAAGAAATTATTTTAAAATTTTAATTTTTAAGGAATCCAACATTAATCTTTATATAAATTTTTTTTAAATATATCATAATTTATTTGACATGTAGAAATGGTAGATAATATTATCAATATATTTTTGTGTGATGGCTGGCATATAGTTTGATATGTACTATAGTGTATAATATATCTCATTTTTTATTGATTGTACTATATACATATGTACTTTATTAAATCAATTTTTTATATTATTTCACATATGGACATATATGTATTATGTGTTTCAAAATATAACTTATCAATCTCTTTCTATATATATACACACACCCTATATATAGACATTATGGGGATGTTTGTGTAACGTCCGGGAATTTTCTAAATTCCCAAAGTCGTACACGGGGAAATTAGGGTGTAAGACCCCTTGATCTTCCCGTGAGAATAACTTGATCATCAGTTAGAAGTGGTAGCTGAATTATATATGGATGGAAAATAGACAGAAAGAGCTTCGAAACGCCACCAAGAATGCGCGAATCGGAGTCCAGATGAGGGAGATACAACCATTCAAAGTTGACTTTAGCGTGTAGGGCCCGTTTACCCGTATTGAACGCGCGAACTGTCCGTTTAAGTTGCGTTGCGGGCCCGATTATTTAGGATTCCGAAATTGGTTTAATTGGGGCCTAATTTCTCATGGGAGTAGGAGTCCTAATCCCATGCCTATAAATAGAATTAATTAGGTTTCTTTGGGGGTCTTTTTGCTCGATCAGAGGAGAGAAAGGGTTTTTTTTTGGACGGCGAAGGAAAGAACAAATTTTCCGGCGAAATTCTGGCGAGACTCCAGCGAAGCTCCGGCCGCGATGGATCGACGGCAACTCAACCTTCTAGGTAGGAATTTGAATTGGGATTAAAAATATTTATTATTAAAATATAAATCATTTTGTTAATTATGTAAATAGTGAATTCTGCAATTACTATTCACATAATTTAACAGAATTGCCATTTATTTTCTGGCTGTCGGCCGGCCACCGGCCGACGGCTGGTGGCTGGACAGCGTGCCGGTCCTGGTCGTGGCGGGCCTGGCGGCCTTCACTCCGGCGACTGAGGCGGCGACGGATCACTGCTGTGCAGGCCGCCGGATCTCACTTTAAAAAAAAAGAAAAGAAAAGAAGGGCAACTTGGGGCGGCACAGCGCGGCCGCCGGCCGGACGATGGACCAGGGCAACTGGAATAGCCGGAAGATGGCGATCCGATTAAGCCCGGCCCATCGGTTGGCCGTGGCGGCCTGCCGTCGCGACGCCACCGTCTATTTCAAAAAAAAAAAAAGACAGAAAAGAGAAAGGGCGGCCTTTGGCCGCCGGCTGGTCACCGGGCGGCGGCGGAACAGATGCTGTCAGTTCCGCCGTCCGCCGGCGGTCCGGGAACACCTGGGCCGCCCCTCCTCTGCCGCAGTGCGGGCGGCGCCGCCAGAGGCTGAACGGCCTTTGGCCGGTCGTGGAGAAGACGACCCGCAGTGCAGGTCGTCAGCCGCTGGACCGGGTCGGGTTTACCAACCCGATTCGGTCCGGTTCAGTAAGATTTAGATGTGGAAAAATTCGTAGAAAATTAATATTGGACCTGAAGAGGTTTTGGATTATTCTGACCAAGTTTCAGCTTGGGGAAAAATCCCAGAGATTGTGAAATAACCTTTTTACCCCTATTAGTTAATTATCGTATAATATTAACTTACCCGAGTTCGAGGATCTGGTTCAGGGGCCTATGGGTGGATCTAAAAATTAGGAAAATTCTCAGTGAGAGTTGAATGGGTAAGCTAATTATAAGCCAAACCTTTTGGTGAGGAAAAATCCCAGTGAGTGGTTAATTGACCCTTTTGCCCTTAGGGTTTATAGTAAACCGTTAGTTAAAACTAGGTCGGTTCAAGGGGTTCACGACCCTGTCATACACCAGGAAAATTACACAGAGTCCATGAAGGCCAGTAGTTACCTTGAGTTAAATTTTGGACCCATTAGATGTCATTAAGGCTTTAAACTAAATAACGGAAATACCCCTTAGAGTGGACCCGCCCACATTAGTGTGAATGGAAGCGTGAGTCAGTCTGAGAATGGAGCTTTGTGAGAGGTCAATGACTTAAATTAATAGAAGGGTAGTAAAATGACTAGAATGAATCAAGGGAGTGGTGGTGGAATTACCATAATGCCCTTAGGGGGCAGTATGTTCTATTTTCAATAAAATGAATAACCTAGCGACCGAGCGTTAGGGTGCCTTAGAATGATGTTAATTGGCTTCAAAAGGAAGGGGTGTGACCAGAAAGTGACACGGAGACCTTGTCAGGTCATAGTGTCACGGGAATCAAGAGGAATGACCCTCATTCTCAAGGTTTAGGGCAGCGGATTACTCGTGTCTGCAACCGAGTACTAGAGTATTAAAATGTAACTCGTACGATGTGTTAGAGTTGATTACACTCTCGGGCTCGAATTCTATGAGCCCTGGCCTTGCAAAGGAATGCAACGGGCCTCCGTTTATTATTTATGCACTTGTATGACTGCATATTATATATGTTGATTGTTCTGATGTTTACATTTATTATTGCTATGTTAAGTTATATCGGTAACTTAAGATTAATGAAGATTAATCAAGAGACATGGGTTGTTGTTGGTTTGGAGGGAGAACATCTAATGAAGATAAAGACTAAAATGCCCTCAATAGGGTTTAGGACCGGTTCATGGATTTGAACGGGGCCTTGACATAGAATTTTACCTTGGTTAATGAACCGAGGATGGTTACGGGACGTTCTTTGAGTCATAGCTCAGTGGATGAGCTATTTATTGGGCCAATTCACAAGGTGAAGAGGACCCAAATGGTTGAGTGAATACTTTGACTGGATGAAAATAATCTAGTCTAAGTTCAGATATTTGGCTGAGTCAATGGTCATAAGGACCTGAGGCTTATATGGATAATGCTGGAGATTGTGATATGCTTCTTCATCGCCGCGACGGTTTGGGTATTGATCATAGGGTCTTTACCGCGGGTCTCCCGCCGGTCTTCCTAGGACTATTTAGTACGTACGAAAAGCGGAGTTGTATGAGCATCATGGAAGGCTTGTGCTTCTCGCCAATCTGTGTCCATGAGCACAGTTGGGATCCTCTTCCTCAGATTCGTGGCAGGCTATTGAGAGCCCTGGGGATTTGGATCAAACTGCTGTTAAGCAGTCTACTCCAAGGTTGGAGTACTTTGTTTAGGGATTTCTCGAGGGGCGAGACATCTCCGAGTTATAGATTTGATAGTATTAATTGTCGAACAAGAGTTGTGAGATAATTAATAACATTGTTTGATATGACTTGTTAATTAGACAAGTGGAACGGTTAAATGACTTACTAAAATGTAGGTTAAATGTACTTAAGCATTGCATGTGTGGTGCTATGCTTATTAGGATAGAGTAGTTTCTAGGCAGAACTACGTCTGGATCCGATCTTATTGGAAACATTGGAGATGTTGTCTGATGAGTACGTAGGCAACTAACATCGGGTGATGTTGGCCCGATCCGAATAATATTAATAAAACCTTTTGTCCTTTGGAAGCTCTTCTCCTGGAGGCGGAGATGCTCCATTGTAGTTGTTGTTTGGTTTGCTTTGTTGTAGCTTCTCCAGACGACGACAAGTGAGATCAAGACAGGCGAGCACAAGAAGAAGTTGTTACGTTTCTGCAACTCCGGTACGTATGTGTACCTTTAGCATGAGAGTCAACTTGTTATTTATTTTCAGACGGACGATGGACTTGTACTTAGATGGATGAGCTATTCTTTATGAATTTTCAAACGCATAATAATATTATACGATTTAATATTCGTATTTGCGAACCCCAGTTATCATGACCTGGATATTTAATCGAATGGTTTGTTTTGTGTTTAAGGAAAAAGAAAAAATTTCTCTCTACTTACCGTTCGTGCTATTTAAAAATAGTTTTAAAAATCCGGGTCGTGACAGTTTGGGTGTTGAATTTTTTAGAAGCGGAAGCAAAATTTTTTGGAATTTAATTTTAAAACTTCACCGTTGAATGTGAATTACTGTAGGTAATAAAAAATTTAAAATAAATTTGGATGTCGTGTCACACCGAATTTTAAAACTTTAAATTAATATAACTTTATTTGCCGAACTAGGCTATGCATGTTTTTAATATTATTATGCTCCTAAATTTGAGCTTTATAAAATAAGATCTCACAAGGATAAGTAATTTTAAACTTTTAAAGTAAGCCCCACTTATATATCACGTTTCTCGAGATTTAAATCGATATAAGTGGTAACTATTAAAAAGTAACAGAATCTGTAATTTCAAAATGAGAGCTGGAAACTAGAATTGACAGAATTACTTCATGAGGTAATTTCGGCCAATTTTGGCTCAAAAAGGCTTGAAATCAACTTCCAGATGTAAAAAAATTCTGCCTACTTTCTATATACAAATATGATTATGATAATTCGAGTTGGAACTAGGACATAATTAATAGAATCTTATAGAAATTTAGTATACAAACAACCTCTATGTCTTATAATATGAAATATAAATTTATTGTATGAGTCTTATTTATATAAGCCCGGGCTCATATACGCCTACGTGAGCCCGGGCTCTATGGGCCGTCGGATTTACATCCGGCGGCCCATAATGCTCATGGGTTTAAATGCACATGAGTATTATGGGCCACCAGATGTAAATCTGACAGTCCATAGAGCATGGGCTCACATAGGTTTATATGAGCCTATATAAAATTTTTCCTTATTTTATATATATTATGAAATAGATAATTATATATATTTATAGGAAAAAGTTTATATGAGCCAGGCTCTATGGGCCGTCTGATTTACATCTAGCGACCCATAATACTTATGAGTTTAAATGCCCTGTGAATATTATGGGCCACCGGATATAAATCTAACAACCCATAGAGCCCGGGCTCACGCGCACCCGGACTCATATTTATAAATAAGTTAATATATATTATAAAATATTTTTATAATTTTTATTAAGTTTAACTAAAAATAAGTAAATTTTAAGTTAAATTTGAGGTTTATTCCAGTCAATTCGACTTGAGCCAAAGATCCGCTCAAAACGACTATGTTCCAAGTTTAGTCGTATCGATCCAAGCAGCCCAAAGTCAAAGTAAACACCCCCAAGTCATGTAATATGGGAGCTAGAATCTAATATGGGGGCTGGACTGCTTCACAGCTACTGAGGAGATTTGGAAAAGAGAGGAAAGAATGGCGGAGACGGCGGTGAGCATTCTGATCGAGCAGCTTGCACCTCTGCTCATCCAAGAGGTCAAACTGCTGGGTGGGGCAAAGGAAGCGGTGGCCACAATTCAGCACGATCTTGAGATGATTCGAGCCTTCCTCCATGACGCTGACCGGCAACAACACACCAATGAGGCCGTCAAGGTGTGGGTAAAGCAGGTCCGAGAGACAGCCTATGACATCGAGGACGTCATAGATGAGTTCTTCTACCGCATGCAGCGGCCAAGCGGCCCCGGCCTCGCCGGCTTTCTCCGCAAGAACACTGGCTTCTTCAGGCGGCTCATGGCCCGGCACAGGGTGGGCAACCAAGTGCAGGACCTCCGCAACCGGCTCAGCGACATCTCGGAGAGGCAAAACAGATTTTCATTTGCTGCTGTGTCCAGAAGTACCAAGACAGCCAACTTCAATATTGGCGACTCCACCAGGCTTGCAGCCCAATTCGTGGAAGAATCACAGATCGTTGGCATCGAGAAGCCACGAGAGGAGCTGATCGGAAGGCTGCTGGAGCAGAAATGGAAGTACGCGGTGGTCTCAGTTGCTGGGATGGGGGGACTCGGAAAAACTACTCTCGTAAGAAAGGTCTACGAGGAGCCCAGAGTGCGGAATGCTTTTGCCTGCCGTGCTTGGATCACGGTATCCCAGACATTTGTACCAGAGGATCTCCTTAGGAGCTTGATCAACGAGCTCCAAGCAACGAAGAGGATAGAGGAGTTGAGTGCCATGCCTTATGTCCAGCTGGTTGAGACACTTAGGATCCATCTCCAAGAGCAGAGGTATGTGATTGTTCTTGATGATGTTTGGACAATTGATGCCTGGGAAGTGATTAAATGTGCCCTCCCAGAAAATAATTGTGGGAGTAGGATTATGGTCACAACCCGTATGACCAACCTTGCGACCTATTGTTCTATACCTAATGAGAACATCCATATGCTCCAGCCCTTGCCTAAAGAAGAGGCTTGGAGTCTCTTCTGCAAGAAAGTGTTTGGGGCTGAGTCTGAAAATGGATGTCCTCATGAGTTAGAACCAGCGGCGAACAAAATTCTTGACGTGTGTGGTGGATTGCCTTTGGCAATTGTGGCCATTGGGGGTGTCTTGTCCATGAAGAGAAAAGCCCTCAATGAGTGGGAAAACATCTACCAATCTATTAGGTCCGAGTTGGAAACAAATAATATTCTTCAAAACATGAAAAATATACTCTGGCTAAGTTATGATGATCTACCACATCATCTCAAACCTTGTTTCTTGTATTTTGGTATTTTTCCTGAGGACTTCTCTGTCAAAAGAACTTTCATTACCCGGTTGTGGATAGCAGAGGGATTCATTAAACCCATGGATGACAAGAGCTTTGAGGTTGTTTCTGAGGGCTACCTCATTGAACTCGTTCAACGAAGTTTAGTTCAACCATTCAAGTTGGAGTACACAGGGAGAGTGATTACATGTCGAGTTCATGACTTTGTGCATGAATTGATACTCTCAAAGTCCAGAGAACAGGATTTTCATTTATGTTTAGAGCAAGGGAAATCTGAGCTGCCAGATAATATCCGGCGACTCGTAGTCAGTAATGGGCAGAGCTTAAGACAGAAATCGGACTCTTCTCATCTTCGTTCTATGCTCTTGTTGGGAGCAGATGGAATTCCCAAGCTTGAAAATTTCAGTGCCTTGAAGGTGTTGCACATAGAGGGTATCCAAATGGACTCATTTCCAACTGAGATATTGGAATTGTTCCACCTCTGTTATTTGCATTTGAGGAAAACAAACATCAGCAGTCTACCAAAGGGAATTGGAAAACTTCGAAATTTACAAACTTTGGATATGAAATGGTCTCCAATCTCATCACTGCCCAATGAAATTCTTAAACTCAAGAATCTGCGCCATATATTGGTCTTCGATGAAGTTTATTATGGGGTAGAGATGCCAAAAAAGATTGGAAATTTAACATCCTTGCAGAGTCTAGTAAATGTTTATATCAGAGGAGGTGCTGATGAGCTAAATGAATTAAGCAAATTGACCCAGCTAAAGAAGCTTTCCATTACGGAAATAAGCTCAAGTGAGGGAGAGGCCTTATGTGCATCCATCAACCATATGAGCCAGCTCCAATCTTTGTACTTATTTTCAGGCAAAGATGAGGAGCTTCTTAATGTGGAAAAGCTCTCAGTTAACCCCACCTTTTTGAGGAGACTCAACTTGAGAGGCGAACTGAGGAGCTTGCCAGAGGTCCTTTTGTCCCTTAATTGCCTTGAAAAGCTCAGTCTAAATTTCTCCAAATTGAAAACTGACCCTTTTAGCTGTCTTCATCTTTTGCCAAGTTTGGTTGAACTATATATAATGAATGATGCCTATGAAGGAGCAGAACTACACTCTCAAAGTACGGGTTTCCTAAAGCTTAAGAAATTATATATTCAGAAACTTCATGGATTGCACCGTATGGTGATAAATCAAGGTGCTATGCCTGACCTTGAATACTTAGAATTTCTTGAATGTGATAATTTAGAAAGAGTTCCTGTTGGGATTGAACACCTGAGAAGACTCAAAGAGCTTGACTTGGGGCTCGTTTCTGAAGAGTGTATGCTTGGAGTAAAGAGGAATGAAGGTAAAGATTGGGAGAATGTGAAGCACATTCCAATTATTAAAAAAGTTTATAGCGAGAATGGAGAGTTTCTGGAGATGACTATTTAAGTCTTGATACTACGTACTGGTATGTACATCATAAGTGCTTTCTCCTTCATCATAAGTTCTTTTCATTGTTCCTAGCTAGTTTTTTTACACTTTTGACTAGTTCTTTCTGTTTTGACATGCTAATTAAAAAATCTATGAGCTTCGGAATCTCTAAAATGCACTCGACGCACTGAAGCAAAGGTGAGATCAGGATGCATGAAGCAAAACTTCCAATTTACTCTCCTTTGGAGCACAAAGAATCATATGAGACGACTTAATTCAGATGTTACCTTACTAGAGTTGCACACTGACTTAGATTTTGTTCTTTCTTTTTGCAGATACTGAGCGGAAGGTCCCTTTGGTAGTCTGTATTTTGTATACATCATGCCTTGCGTGCAGTTTATAAATTCTTTAGCAACTCAATAAATTTTAATTCAGTCCTCCCGCAAGAAGTAGAGCTTCAATAAGGAGAATTGTGTGCTTGAGCTCAGCTGGCCATTAAGAAGAAGCAGGAATTTGAGGCCCCGGAGTTTTGTGGGTCACCAATCTCTCTGATTGACTTCTTGAAATGTTAATCTTGTTTTGTGCCAAGTAAACTTGGCAATTTGTATACTGTGAATGGTATGAAATACTTGTGATGTGACTCATCTCTTTCATAGAAGTCGTTCCTATGCTGCTGTGAGAAACCTTCCCAGCAAAGTTTCGTACCCCATCTCCTTGGACATGAACTGAAACTCAAAAACCTTTGTTAATAAAAGAGAAGTTATTGAGAGCTGTGAGTAGATTCTTCAAATTACTCTTAGGAAGAGGAGTTTTGACGGCTGAAACTTCTACTTTGAAAATTTCATCCGTCCGTTGAGGAGGCGAGTCTTACCAACTTCCCCAAGTCTCATATGTAGCATTTCTCGATGTAGTTCTTCTGATCAATGACCTTCACTATGATCAGGCATTAGTCATGTTGTACAGATCTGAAAGGTCACTCTGGGATGAGAAGAATCTCTTTCAGAAGTTGGGACTGTTAAAGATTGATCCCGGATTGATATTGGTAACAGATTGATCCCGGAATGATTCTCCTAAGCTTATCTCCTTGTTACCAGATTGGGATGACGGTTATGAGAACTTATCATATGGCAACCGGGTTTACTTCATAAGATCTTAGTTGTTTTCATAGTTTATCTTGTAAAAAGAATGTTGTTTCCGTTGTTTATCTTGTAAACAAAATCCTGTATCCAGAGGCCTATATAGAGGGCCCTTGTTAATAAGAAGAAAACTTCCGTCTCCAGTCAAGTTAACATGGTATCAAGCAGGTTGACTTCTTCCATTGTTTTTTCTCTACACTCTCTATAGCATTTATTTGCATCAAGCAAATTCATTTCCTCCACTATGGCCGCACCAGACACTTCAATGCATTCTTCCACAAGCAGTGAATCTCATTCCCATCACCCACCCCCCCTTATTCGTCTAACCCCTATTACCTCCATAATTCTGATAACCCAAGCACCAGTCTTGTCTCCTGTACATTAACAGGTGATAATTATTCGACATGGAGCAGAGCCATGTGCATGGCCCTAAGTGCTAAAAACAAGATGAGATTCATTGACGGCACCATTCCACGTCCCGATGTCATTGCCGATCCTGGTGATTTTGCCTTATGGCAAAGATGCAATAATATAGTACTATCTTGGCTCCTTAATTCTATTGATGCTGATTTAGCTAATAGTGTCATCTATACTGATAAAGCTTCCAAAGTTTGGGCTGATCTTCGAGAGCATTTTTCTCAAAGCAATGCCCCCCGCATTTATCAGATCCGGTGTGCCATATCTTCCCTTCAACAAGACCAATCATCAGTGGCAACCTACTTCAACAAATTAAAATCCTTTTGGGATGAGCTTGCCTCCTATCATCCCTTACACGCATGTACTTGCGGGTCTATGAAAATTCTCACTGATCGTGACCACGAAGAGAAAGTTTTACAGTTTCTCATGGGCCTCCATGATTCTTATTCTGCTGTTCAAGGCCAGATTCTTCTTATACATCCTCTGCCAAGCATCAACCGGGCTTTCGCCCTTGTTTTATAGGAGGAGAAGCAACGGGAAGTCACTACTCTTGTTCAAGCTCCTCTTAACAATGCCTTACTAGCCTCAACTCCTCATGACAACACTGGACTCCTTGCCCAGTGGCCTCCTCAATCTTCACTGCCCTTGCCTAATACTAGAGGATTGGGATCCAGCCGAGGACGTGATTGTGGTCGGTTACCTGGCACTCGCCTTCAATGTGATCATTGTCGCAGTCTTGGCTATTCCGGCATGGGCCACTCCATTGACCGTTGCTATAAGCTTCATGGTTACCCTCCTAGCCACCCTCTCTACATAGGCAACGAGGGTTCCTCAAATGCTGCCTCAGACAACAAGACCAATGCTCCCAAGACTGATGGCTCTTCCATTGTTCCTTCTTTTACCCCGGCACAGTATAAGCAAATCATGACGCTCCTCGATGCAGGTACACTGCAACCCTTGGTCAATGCTGTAGGTATTTGTTCTCCCATATCTGTTTCACATTTTTCTTGTTCTTCATCTCATCCTCATTGGATTATTGATACCGGTGCTACAAATCATATGGTCTCAACTGATACTCCATTGCTCAACTCCTCCTCTCACCCTAGTCCACTCATTTGTTTAACAAATGGTGCTACTATTCCAGTTTCATCTTTTGGCTCTGTAGTGCTCGGATCTAATTTTCACTTAGACCATGTTCTCTATGTCCCTTCTTTTAATGTCAATTTACTTTCTGTTAGCCAACTCACCAAATCTCTTAATTGTACTATCACTTTTTTTCCTGATTTTTGTCTTTTTCAGGACCTTGCAACGAGGAAGACGATTGGACTAGGTAAGGAAGTTAGCGGCCTTTACCTCTTTACTCCACCACCTCCCCACCATCACCTTCATGCAGCTCATACTCCTCCTTCCCCCACCATATGGCATCAATGGCTCGGCCATCCCTCCACCGGTTGTCTTCAACATTTGGCTACCCTTAATCCTTATATTTCTTTTGATTCAAATTTACTTTGTGAATCTTGTCCTTTGGCTAAGCAAACTAGATTTTCTTTTTCTCATAGTTCTATTACTACCTCTAAGCCTTTTGATTTAATCCATTGAGATATTTGGGGTCCACAATCAGTCTCATCCTTGTTGGGTGCACATTATTTTTTGACTATTGTTGATGATTACTCTAGATGTACATGGATATATCTTATGTGCTATAAATCTGAGACTTGTGCCTTACTAAAATCCTTCTTCAAAATGGTATGCACACAATTTGCTTGCATAATTAAAATGATGCGTAGTGATAATGGTGCAGAATTTTTTTCTAATGATTTAACCTCTTTCTTTCATGAACATGCTATTTTGCAACAACATAGCTGTGTTGCCACCCCTCAACAAAATGGTGTGGTGGAACGCAAGCGTCGACACCTCCTTAAGGTGGCCCGTGCTTTATGTTTTCAATCATCTCTTCCACTACCATTTTGGGGTGACTGCATCCTTACTGCTGCCTATCTCATCAACTGCACTCCAACACCCACTCTTTCAGGAAAAACACCATATGAGGTTTTAATGAAAAAGCCCCCCACATATTCTCATTTACGTGTGTTTGGGTGTCTTTGTTTCGCAACCAATGTTTCTCCTCAACATAAGTTTGACACTCGTGCTCGTCGTTGTGTGTTTATCAGGTACCCATTTGGTCAAAAGGGTTATAAGCTTTGTGATTTAGCAAGAAAAGAGACTTTTACGAGTCGTGATGTAATTTTTCATGAGTCAATTTTTCCCATGGCTGAGCTCACACACCCTTCTTCCCCCCCTTTGCCTGTCTTACCTCTGCCCGCCACAGACCTACACCTCCCTACCATATCCAGTGAATCTCCTCCTCATTCTCAACCAAACAAAACTACCACACCACCTTCCAACCTGGTGACTCCATCTTCTCCATCTCCACCACAACCTTTGTGGCGCTCCACTTGTCTGCGCCAGCCCCCTACACACCTCAAAGACTACATTTGCCCCACATTGTCGTCTTCTGATCCTGCTCCTTCATCTTCCTTATTGCAAATAGGTCAATCAGGTACTCGTTATCCTCTTTGTCATTTTCTTTCTTATAATCATTTTTCATTCTCACATCGTCGGTTTTTATCTGCCATTTCTGCACACACAGAACCTTCTTTGTCGTTTGCATAAATCTCTTTATGAGCTTAAACAAGCATCTAGAAATTGGTTTGCCAAGCTTTCTTCCACCCTTGCGGAGGCCGGTTTCACTCCATCACAAGCTGATCATTCTCTCTTTACTTATATTTATGGTTCTTCGATAACAATGGTTTTGGTTTATGTGGATGATATTATCATTAGTGGAAATGATCAGCTTGCCATCACCAAGCTGAAGAAGATTATTCAAGATCATTTCCCAATTAAGGACCTTGGCCCTCTTAAGTACTTCCTTGGAATTGAAGTGGCACGCTCTACAAAAGGTATATATATTTCTCAACGAAAATATGCCCTTGACATTTTAATTGATACAAGACAACTCGGTGCACGACCTTGCGAGTTCCCTATGGAACAACACCTAAAGTTGTCAAATGAAGAAGGAGCTCCACTTCATGATCCATCCTCCTGTCGTCACCTCATTGGTCGTCTTATTTATCTCACTATTACACAGCCTAATATTATGTTTTATGTCCATATGTTGAGCCAATTTATGCATGCTCCTCGCAAGCCACACTTAAAAGCAGCCATGAGGGTCTTACGATATCTTAAGAACTCGCCCAGTCAAGGCCTCTTCTTCTCTTCAACCAGCTCACTGTCATTGAAAGCCTATTGTGACTCAGATTGGGCTAGTTGTCCTATGACCCGACATTCTACTACAGGTTTCTGTATTATGTTAGGTGATTCTCTCATTTCATGGAAGATAAAAAAGCAATCCACAGTTTCTAGGTCCTCTGCTGAAGCTGAGTATCGTGCCATGGCAACTACAAGTTGCGAATTGACTTGGTTGAGCTATTTACTTCATAATTTTAATATTTCTCATCCCAAACCAGCCTTACTATTTTGTGACAATAAGGCAGTTCTTCACATTGCTTCCAATCCGGTATTCCACGAGAGGACAAAGCACATTGAATTAGATTGTCTTCTTATTCGAGAAAGACTCCAAGCCAGTTTGATAAAAACCTCATATGTGCCTACATCTCAACAACTTGCAAATATTTTTACTAAACCTCTAGGTGGGATTCATTTTTCTGATCTTCTTAGCAAGTTGGGTGTTCATAATTTACACACTCCAACTTGAGGGGGAGTGTTAAAGATTGATCCCGGATTGATATTGGTAACAGATTGATCCCGGAATGATTCTCCTAAGCTTATCTCCTTGTTACCAGATTGGGATGACGGTTATGAGAACTTATCATATGGCAACTTGATTTACTTCATAAGATCTTAGTTGTTTTCATAGTTTATCTTGTAAAAAGAATGTTGTTTCCGTTGTTTATCTTGTAAACAGAATCCTGTATCCAGAGGCCTATATAGAGGGCCCTTGTTAATGAGAAGAAAACTTCCGTCTCCAGTCAAGTTAACAGGGACGATGAAGTTGTTTACTGGTCGCACAACGAAAGTGGAGTGGGCGGCGAGTGGTGGTAGTGCAATTTGATAAAGTCGTCACATTTCTTTCAATTTATTCCTAACATGCACATATAGATCAGCACATATATGATCATTTAAATCAATTCAATTAATATCATTATCAGATAAGATACTCACGGGGAGAATATGTACTAACCTTTGGGGCGTTGTGTCCCGGACATCGCCTTTCCTTCTTCAGCCATGCCCCAATTGTGTATTAACCATAAAATTATGCCCGTATTTTTCCCATGTGTCCCCCAAAACAAAATAGAAAAACTGTAATTTTTTTTACTTCTTTCCCCCTATCTCCCCCATCCCTTTTACCCATACTTCCCTCATACATAAACCCCACCTTCTTTCCCTTCTCCTCTAGCACGAACTCCGGCAGCTACCGACCAGCTCGTGTCGTGGCGGCCAGCTCTGGCCGGCAACCGCGACCTGCAGAGGCCGTGACTAGCGCACTAGTAGCAACCCGATGCAGCCGCACTAGCTAGCCTCGACCAGTGCGCAGCCGTGTGCTCGCCAGATCTGGCCAGTTGGTCGCGACCCACAACAGTCGTGCGGCCACGAACTGGCCAGCCACGGCCAGCGTGCAGTTGCTAGTTGCAAACCACAGCAGCCACACGGCTGGCCATGGTTGGCCGTTGCTTGTTGCGCAGCCGACCGCACCTAGTGCGTGACCGCGACTATTCACGACAGCGAGAATAGGTCGCCGACGTTGATGCCGGTGCTAGAGAAGAAGAAAGGAGTAGGGGAAGAAGGGAAGTGGGAAGAAAGAAAGTGGGGTAAAAATTGGGGATGTGGGAGATTTCAATAAAAGAGGGTGGGGTAAGAAAGTAATGGAGGACAACGGAAAAAAAAAAGAGGGGTCTAAATAGCCACATTCTAAAATTAAATATCAAAAGAAGAGGATTACCTTATTGATTTTTATGTAGAGAACCCTCAATCCACTTGCATGGATTCAATAGAGATGGACCGCCCAACAGGCTGTCCTTGATGCCCTCAAAATGTTGCTTGCCTACCTAAGAGACTCAACACGCTTCCCAAAGGTAATACACTAGGTGTGAAAGAGGAGAGATGGAGGAAGAGGGGGCAGCAAAGGCCTCCCTTGTAAGAACGGTTAGATGCTTGTAATATCCTTGATTTTTTTACTTATTTTTTTTGCCTAAAAAAGTTGACACTTTAATTTTTTTGTGTATTTTAGTATGATATTCGTAACCATAAAGTCGAGTACAAGGCTTAGTGGCATGTCTTGGCCAAAAGAAGAAAAACAAAAGGAAAAATGAGAAAGAGAAAAGAAAAAGAGAGGAAAAATTATAAAAAAATAAAGTAACGGACACTTGTGTGCTTTTTAGAATGATCTATCACCCCCCCTTTTTTCTCTGGCAGTGTCCATCTGTTGCCACCAGATGTCGGACTGGATCCGACATGTGTTCGTCTTGCTTGTTGTAGTTCATCTATGGTTGGACCACCGCCACCTACCTTAGCTAGTTCCCCCTTTCGCCCCTCCCCTATCCCAGTTCATCCCCCTCTCTCTGTTTCTTCTTTGGCCACTGTCGTCGTTGGTCGGCCGCAGTCCAGCCCAGTGACGGCAAGCCGATTTTCCCTACCTAGCCCTGCCGCCTCTTTGGCCTTGATCAGGCCCTATGTTGAAACCTCACAGATCTACCATGGATTCCGTTTGGTTTATGTGACGGCGACCGGCAACCATCCTCACCCAAACGGCCCATGTTAGGCTCAGCCTTGACTCGTTGAAGTCAGGGCCCACTGTTCTCATCCCCCTCCTCTCCTGCCCCTGCTCCTCTCCTCTTTTGCCTGAGTCAGCCCCCCTATTTTGTTTCTGCGACTACTACATCTGGCCAGCTGGCCTTTGGATAGATCCGCCTTGGGCTAACAATAGTGGGGAGCCACCCCTCCCGACCTACTCCACCTCTTTTTCTGCCTCGTTCATACCGCGAGTCCCCCAACTCCCTACTTTCTATGCATCATGTCCATCGTCAATCACTAACTTTTGGCTAGCCTCTAGATGGCTGGCCTAGGCTTGATGACAGCTTCGTTGTCCTTGGTCCACCATGATCCCACCATTTGCCCTCTTTTTAATCCATTGGTTGCTTGTGCATTTTGTCATGTGTGTTTTAGGGTTTAGGCGCTGCTTTTGTGCCACCTGACTATCGAATAGCTCTGCTACCAACTAGATTTAACCACTAGAACCCTCCTCCAACTCTTTGTCCTTAAACACCTAACCATGCCCTCCCACTACAAGAAAAAAGACTATTAGTGACACTTTTATCTCTAATAGTCATAAAAGCGTTGCAAAAAGTCTCATTGCAACTGATCATTTTCGACATATATGTTAAAGTGTTGTTAATAGTACTACTATTAGTGACGTTTTTTTTTTGCATCACTAAATTAATACTTTTTGTGATGCTTTTTATATACATCACTAATAATAAATTATTGGAGATGTTTTATAAAACATCGTTAATATAAAAAATATTTAAAAAAAATATAAAAGAACCTTATTAGAGAAGCTTGTTTGCGCATCGTTAATAAGAAAAACAAAACAATCTTATTAACGACGCTTTTAAAAGCATCGCTAATAAGAAAAAATTTTAAAAACAATAATAACCCTTATTACAACCACTTTTAAAAGTGTCGCTAATAAGAAAAAATAAAAAGAATAATTATTAGCGACACTTTAAAAAGTGTTGCTAATAACAAAAAAAATTAAAAAGAAATCCCTAAGGAGGTCGGATGAGGAGAGGGGCTCTAGAGTCCCACACCCCTCCTCCGAAAACAGTAGGGGAGGAGCCAAGGCCGCAGCAGTGGGGCGATGGGGAACATGGTGGCAGGGGGACGGGGGAGGGGGAGCTAGGGAGGTTGGGTGGGGTGCCGGGGAGGTGGGCGACAAGGCCAACTAGGGGGATAAATACCCACGGGCAAAACTTTCACCTCGCAGTCGAAACAACACAGACTGTGTGCATCGCAAACAGGCTTATATTTGTGATGCTTATTGAGAAGAGTCACAAATTACACTTGTATTTGTGATGCTTACTATGAAGCGTCGCAAATACTATTATCTAAAAAAACTAAATTCTCACATTCTTTCTTCTTTATCTCTTCTATCTCTCCCTCTCTTTTCTCTGCTCTCTGTTCTCTCTTCTCTCTTTACAAATATTACAACTATTTGCAACACTTATAGAAAAGTGTCTCAAATATCATTTTTTTAAATAATCTCTCTTCTCTCTCTGTCTCTCTCCCTCTCTTCTCTCTATCCTCTCTTTTCTCTCACTCTCTCCTCTCTCTTCTCTCACTCTCTCCTATCTCTTCCATCTCTCCTATCTCCCTCTTCTCTCTCTCCCTTTCACCCCTGTCTCTCTCTCACGCACATAAGCGTGAGCCCGGCTCTGAGGATGAGAGGAGAAATGTGGAGAATTTAATTTAATTTTTTTGTATTTATTCATTATATATTCAAATAATAATTATATAATGAAATATAATGTATTTGTAACACAAATTTGAAAACTTCGCTATTTGCGATGCTTTTTTAAAGCGTTGCAAATATTTCAAAAAAGTGTCACTCAGAGTCCTATTTTTTTTAAAATACTTAGTTTATTTGTGACGCTTTACAAAAAGCATCACAAATAGTTATTTTTTAGGCTTTTTTAAGCATCCAAAAAGTAATTTTTAACAACGCTTTTTTTTATCATAGCTAACAAAAGCATCATTAGTAGTTTTTTTTTTTTTTTTGCAATGTCTTGCCCTCTTCTTTGTCATCGATGACGAGAAATCGTAGCCGTTGGGTGTAGTCCATGACCAATTTTGGCGTCTTGCAGCCAACCGAGTGCTTCTTTGCTACCAATAGACCTCCAGTTAGCCCACCCCAATTTTTCAATCACACCTGCCACTCCTTTTGGCATGCCCATGCTTTGTTCGCCCCTTGTGCATCGTCGTGGAGTGCAGATTTTGATCCATAGATTTCTATCTCCCTCATCTTTCCAACTACTACTTCCGACTTTCCCTAAATCCTTGAAACAATAGCTCTCTCGACTAGGCAATGCATTTGGCAATCAATTCTGCTGTTGACTCTGCCCCCATTGTGTGCTCGCCATCAAACTTAGATGAATTACAAGGTAGGGGACTTTGGGCTCATAATTTCATGATAGCATGTTTTGAATGTTTAGTAGCATGCTATGATTATGTGATTTAACAATTTAGATGTTAAATAATTCAAACTTGAATTGTAAGTAAAACTAATATGAAAGCGTTGTGAGTTTGAGACTTGAGGGTGTCACACCTGAGATTTTTCAACCTATTTCCTTAAAAGTTTACGAATTTTTTTTGCAATATTGCGAACCCAAAATCGAAAATACACAAAATCGATATAAACCTTTAAATCTCACTTCCAAACATCACAATATTGAAACATAAGCTCAGAAAATGATAGATCTAGTCATTAATCAACTAAAACACAAGGAAATCATTAGAAATGTCATGATTTACATAAACCACCATTAAAGCTCAACATGAAGCAAAACCCACATAAATCATCCCCAACTTCAAATCTGAAATAGACCCATTTTAGAAGAAAAACCCTTATCTTCAGTGAAGTCTTGGTCCAAAATCAACATTTCAATCTCTTCAAAACCCTACCCACATTTATGGTTTAGTTAATACCTTAATAAATCTGATTATTAAAGCTTAAATTACTTGAAAACTCATAGATCTAGGGCTTGCTTTGTTCCAAAACGAAAATCCATCATTAGAGGTTTAAAATATAGATTAAAATCAGAAATTTTAGTGGTGTAAAACAAGATTTTACCTTGGGAAAGATGGGATTGAGAAAGATTAGGCAAAACCCTAAGAGATTAATAGAAAAATCAAGACTAATCTTACCTTAATCAAGCTTTCCTCTTATAGAATGGCAATTAGGGCCTCTTAGCCTCCAGATTCTAGCCCTTCCAAAATGTGAATGAGGTTGTGGCTTTTTATTTATAATAATCATGGGGTATACCTAATTGGAAATTAAGGTACGAATAGAATTTACAACTAAAAATAAAAAAAATATTTATTTTGAGTCCAAAATGAAGTTTAAAATTTTTAAAATACTTAATTACTAATATAAGATGGACTTCAGGTCTTATGGGACCATCATCCCAATTACGAATGTGGGGCCCATGGCAGGACCCGCGCCCTAACTTTTTCGAAAAAATTTCAAAAATTTCAGAAAAATTTGAATTAACTTAGTTTAACATAAAAACCAATAAAATGAATAAAAAGTTGACTAAAACCATCATTAACCATCTTAAATCCCAAAACAAGTCATACCAACAAAATTAACACTAAAATCGCATAATAATACCAAATTTAATTAAAGCAATTGGTTTAGGATTGAGAGATCTTACACTTACAACCTACAACTAGCGCCAATTACAACACTAATCGGCTCTAGTGCCATAAAGAATGAATGTCACTAGGGCGTCACCTTAATCTTCAGGGAGGAATTTATACGCCAAGAATTTTTGAAAAGGTAAGGCATACCTATGCTCATAGGGCATATGATCGGATATGTAAAAGCAAATCTATAATACTACTTACTTGAGCATGCAAATGTCCACTCTCTCGGGTCATACAGTGCCAACTAAGGGCAGAAATCTTACATCACCACTCTTAGGCCAAAATTATGATGCCACTTCAGGCTAAAAATTTATGGTGCTATCAAAATAATGACAGACATCTGGGCTTAAACACATCACCAATATGGCACCCCAAAGTAAGTGCCATGATGATCTTACAATTGCACAACTGACTGTTCATAGCTGGCAACAAGATATGGAACTCAATCCGTCAAAACTAGCTAAAGCCTTACTCTCTTACTATTAATTTATTTGGTTCCATTACGTTCAAGTTTATAATACGTACATTATGCTAACACAATATGCTATGAAATCTTATTATCTTACACTCTTCTCGCTAAACTCTAAGCCCTCAATCTGCTTACTCACAAAACCTTGAAGTCTTCTACTCATCGCTCCAACGTTCAATCCAATCCAAACCAATCGTAAGTCTGACATACAAACAAACATGCACATCAATAACATTCACACAAACACCCTCAATTCCACACCAAAATCCAAGCATAATAGATCCAACATAACTTACATGTGTCAACATATATCCAGCATACTCATAGTTTATAGCATAAACATACAAACAATCCATCTAACTAGTATGTATATAATTCATAGTAGAAGCATATTAACAGCCTAGCTATCTAGCATGCATGAAATTCATTGCATAGTCATTCGGCCAATCCATTTAGCTAACATGTAGATAAGTCATAGCATAGGCATTCGGCCATTTCATTTAACTAACATACAAAAAATCCATAACATAGGCATTTGGTCCATTCATTTAGCTAGATTGCAAAAACATCCTCCCTACGAACAAACGAATAATCCACTAATCATCAAACCATTAAATGAACAATTCGATTATCATTCCCATAATCTCATATCATACTATTACACACGAGATCAATAACATTGTGCGTCAATAGAATTCATTTACCTTAGTTTTAGCATGCATTCCAACATACAAGCACGTTAATACGAAAATATAAAGTTCAAAGTCTCCTACCTGGCTTTTTGAGCAAGCTCTGATGGTGGGGCACACAACAATGATGGTGAAAAATCTAGTGGACCAAGGCATCACCTTGGATAAAAAGAGCTACCCTGAAGTATAAAAATGTTCAAGGGCTGGTTGGGGTTTAGACGTAGTATGGTTTGGTCCCACTTCAACACCTATTGATCTCCAACATCCCTTGAGCATCTCGACATTTGTGCCTAGTCAGACAACACAAAAAGTGTTGTCCCGACTAACTTTGACTGGTAAAGGGGAGGAGAAATGGTGAAACAATGTCGGAGATGGGAAAGAGGGCATGTGGAAGGAGATCTAGGTCACAGGTGGGTTGGCAGAGCGGTGGCCAGCCCAACGGCACTTTGGCGGTGGTTTGGGCAGAAAACGGAAAAATGAGGGGGAGGGTCTAGCGGACAAAAATAGGGGAGGTGGTGGCACCACAGTGGCCATGACAGCGGGCGGGTCAAAAGCCAGTCCCGGATTTTAAGACTTTTAATAAATGACATGTGATAAATCATGAGGAAATTTTTGTCTTTCTTAAATACAAAATAAATCTTTCGATTAAATATCTAGGCTCTCACGCTAGAAAAATCTAATTACTTACAAAATTGTACACTAATTCTAACAAAATCTATGTTTATTTTGTTTAAAAAAGGGGAGATAAATCTTATAACTTAATTGCGAGTCAGAGACATTTTATTTTTCTCGGTTTTTCTATGCCACACACATAGTTCACAAACCAACACACCGATGGAGGATTAAGGACGACATTGTACAAGTGAGATCTAGTTTCTTATGTCTACAATTTTGTAAGTAATTGTATTTGTCGGCGTGAGAGCCAACTTTACTTAATTATTTATTTTTAGATGTATGACAGGCTTGTACTTAAAAGGTTAATATGCTATTTATGGACTTTTGATAATTGTAGGGATATCATATATTTTGATATTCGTATTTGTGAAATCTAGTTATCATAACCTGGATATTTAATCGGATAATTTGTTTGCATTTAAGAAAGAAAAAAAAATTTCTCGCAATTTATTATATGTTATTTATTAAAAAAGTTTTTAAAAATCCAAGTTGTGATACCATGCATCTCTATTACATACAAGTTGTGTGTACATTTGGCCAGTAATAAGAGAAGCCTATCACGAGCCAACAAGAGCAACGTAAGATCGTTAAAGAGAATCAAACAATCGGGGAAGCAAACAAATATGTTAAGAATAAAAAAGAGAACACAAGAAGCACGGATTGCACAAAGGTGATATGAAAAAAAGAAAAGACATACGAGGATAGAGTCGAGAAGGCGTCGGTGGGAAGATTGGTTCAAGAGGTTGTCAAAGGTAGGCAGGAGAGAGGAGGATTTATGAGTACTACATATCGACGGTGAGGAAGGAGTGGATTAGGGTAACTCGAAGAACGTGACTTGAAGAACATGAGAAGACAAATGAGGAAGGCAAAAATGAAAATAAAAAATCTAACAAGACTTATCAGCCCCTGTGGTGGAGCCCGATTCCAATTGGGCTCAAGTCCCATTTGCCTGGCCTAGGCCATAGTTGGCAGTGAGCACCATCATTAAACGATGGAACATACCATCTCCTTACCCATTGGAAAGTTACCATAGATGCCAATCACATGTGTAAATTATTTAGCGTACGTCGAACTACTATGATATCAAGAGTTGTGAGATAGTTCTCACAGTTTGTCTCGCCGCTTGCCAGTGCTAACTCTATATCTCAGAGCTTGTACTTCAGGATCACCATCAGTCTCCGCAGTGTTCCACATCCGGGACCTCCGGCTTGAACTGGAGCAAGTCTTTGGGTCTTTTCCTTCCCAACAATGTCTATTGGGGCTTGCTTGTTTTGATAATTAAAAAATGTTCTCCTCATCAACTTCGTGATTTATTGATCAGCCAATATAGGGTTTTGAATATGAGTATATAAGATGGCAGTTGTACATAGATGGTAAGCTACCTTTATATACCATGTTCGGAGCCTTATGCCTCGTCTAGCCTGAATTGCACCCAAGTGTATCAAAAACTTATACCGTTGTATAAAAAATAAAAATTATATCCCAGTTGGTGCAACGTACTGTGGGATTATTGGTGCATATATGTTGGTGCAATAGAGAGACACGAAGTGAAAGTTGAAACATTATACTTACCATCTCATGCGTGTAACTGTGCACACATGCTATTGAATTGTGTGCCTTGGTCACAAGAAAGGTGGGCCAAATAAAACCCGCTTGCCCGACTACCTTGTGAATATTACTTTGGACAACCTAAATATGTTCGGTATACATGCATAAATGTGCACTAGCTACATGTAAACGAGACTAGTTAAAATCATTAGGGGGCGCTCATAGACATATGTAGTTTGGTTATCAATTCATGTCCATTTTATATAGATTGAACAATTTTATTATGTCCAAAATGGACGCAGACATGACATGGACCAAGTTTTCTATCCTTTACCTAATACTTCCTTGTATTAATGTATTATCTATGTAGCTTATTAGAATAATTCTAACCTGTCACATAGAAATTAGGCAATTTTTAATCTGGGATCTAGTACCTAGTATTTTAAGAGTCTTGTATTCTAAAAAATTTCATTACCTGAATTCACACTCGGTGGCAAAATTACTTTTATTTCTAAAAAAATCTAACATCCAAATAACCCCATTTTCTTTAATTTTTTTAAATAATTTGAAGTGTTTATTATGTCTGTTTGTGTCTATGATTGACTTGACGGACTTAGAGAAAAACATGATACGAACACTCGGGCCAACACGGATGGACCCACATGATACCGCTAACCCGACCCCTAAAAAATCACTGAACCACCTTAAGCGGTAAGCCCAAACAATACGCATTGCGGTCCGCTCCCGAGGTGGAGGTCGAATTCCACTTGTAAAAAGTAAACATCTTGGCACAAATATCCTTCCGTAGATCCGTTTTGTGGATGAGAAGAGTCTCCCGCTCTACATGTACGCCGTAAAAGCGTGCAACGAGCCACGAATACGACGGAGTTAAGCAACGACTTTGGCTTGCCAATTACCATTGCGACGGGCCTACTGCAGCGATAGCATCGACTTCAGCTGTCCCTCTCCCGCCCTCTTCCTCGCCGCTCTCGGTCTCTGCCCCTTCGCCAGGTATTGTCCCTCTTTCTCTGATTACCCAAGATTGGCTGCGTTGGTCCAATATGAAATCTCTATTCATCTGATTTTGGATAGAGCAGATTGTCATCCTCCAGGTGGGATGCATGGTTGGCTGACCTCAACCAGAGCTGAGGAGAAATTTTGCTTTCTTTCTTCCTTTTATTAATGGTTGATTAGATAAGCTTTTTCTTTCATGTTGAGGTTTGTTAGTTTTAAGTGATAGGATATTCGTTGGAAATTTAAGCGATGGGAAATTATTTAGGAAATAAGAAATTAGGACCTGCCATGGTTTAAGTTAATTTCAGTGCAGATGTTTGCTATGATGCTCATAAATGCATTGCATAACGGTTTTATGCATTGATTGTGTTTATCAATTTTTACTTTTTGTTATGGATTCTGAGAAAACATGGTAAAATGGAGTAATCCGCTGGCATTTGGTTGTCACGTATAAATATGAAAAAGTGTATCTGGGTTGATTGACATTCAAGACATATTTGGGGTAGTTTAGTTTTCACGTGGCAACATGTAACATAATGTGATGCCATTTGATATAATTAATGCAGCCTTGCCTTAATTTTACATGTTATGTTAATAGCTACCAAACAAGTAGTCCTTACCTACACAGATGAAGAATTTTAGTGCACTTAGTTTGAAGGCAAAGAATGTATAAGATCCTATGTGCTTATCACGCAATGAGTTAGATATGAAAGGGACTGAGTATTTCATACTAGGGGCTTCCTATAGTAAAAGGTAAAATTGGGAGAAAGTAATAAAAGTTTACAGTGGATGTTCTCGTGTCATGTTCTCCATTCTTCTTTTCATCATGATTTCTTCTTTCTTCTCTCCTCATAACTCGTTAGTGCTCTCTTCTTTCTCTTCTCAAGACTTATTTCTTCTTCATTTTTCTTCATTCTCAAGACTTCTGCTTGTTTTTCACTTGTTTGTTAAACTTTTCATTACCACTCTTCCTTCAAATTGTTTTCTTTTGTTTTGTGATAAAATTGGCAACAATACTCTTGAATGTTTATTCTAACGAAACTTGGCATGCATATATCAGCTATTCATATTTCTACTATTCCCTTCAAACACTTCACATGGTTTTGCTATCTCTATAACTTGCTGGTTTGAAATCCATGATGTAACCGGGCTATTTCTCTTAGCACTTATAATTCATACTTGCTGCATCTTTCCTCCAACTCTTCCTCATCATTGTTCATTCTTTGAACGTTTTTATGCTTGCTGAAGTAGTTTATATACCCTCCAACACTTCACCAGCATTTTTTGTTCTTTTATGAATTTTTTTTGTGCTTGCTAAATTAGTTTATCTACCCTCCAGTACCTCATTAATATTGTTCAATCCCGAAAGAACTCTTCTTTTTTGCTTCTGATGAAGATATCAAATTAAGAATTTTTTTCATTTGTTTATTGCACTTCACTGTTTGTGATCAGGGAGTTGATGATCAAGATGAGTTCTGCTTGCCCATTTGCAAAAGTTACAGCAGCTGGTGGTGTTTGTCCTGTGAAACTGACCAAACCCGTTGCTGAAAGTCATTCTGAGACAAATGACAAGGTCGAAAAGGAAGATAACAGTTCTGTCACAGTATCCCCGAAGTGCCCTTTCGGATATGACTCACAGACATTCAAGATAGGTCCTTTGAGCTGTATGATATGCCGGGCACTTCTATTTGAGAGCAGTAAATGCGTGCCGTGTAGCCATAAATTTTGCAAGTAAGCAGTTCTCTAAGTTGGAATATATTTCCTCTGGCCTATTTTTCATCATCATATGTCATGTTTCATGCAAAATTTACTAATGATTTCCTTTTCATTTCACAGAGTATGCATTTTGCGATTTAAGGACTGCCCACTCTGTGGAGCAGACATAGAAAAGGTTGAGCCTGATGTAGACCTTCAAGAAATGGTTGAGCGTTTCATAGAAGGTCATGCTAGAATTAAAAGAGCTTCACTCTCTACGAACCAAAATGATGATGCAGGAGAATCAACACATGTAAAGTATGAGGATGTTTCAATGGAGAGGGGATCTTTCTTGGTGCAACAAGCTATGAAGGTAGGTATCTGTTTTACAACTCTAATTTTTTTTTTAAAAAAAACTCAATTTACATTCATTTTCATTACCTTTTTTTATTAAATAAATTTGGCTGCTCACTTTTATGCAGCTAAATGGTTAAATTGTTCTTGATATTAACCAAAGTTGATAGATAGGTTTCTTATTTTTAGGCACTTCATGGGAAAAATATACCAAGTGCCATTGCAAGGCTTTGCTTGTGTGCAGAAGACGTACGTGAAGAGATAAAAATATCAGGTTGTACTTCTGAATTGTGTTCACAACTTGGCGCTGTGTTGGGGATGCTTGGTGACTGCGGGTAACAAAATTTCCCACTTCACTTGTTAGATGCTTTCTTATTAAATTATGAAAAGCTCCCAAAGAAGGAAAGATTGTAGTTCGTGCGTGTGTATTTAGGATGTGAGTTTAATACCCCTTCAAATTAAGAGGGTCACTACCATGCCTCTAGCACAAAACCAAAGTTAAGAACTACAAGATGTGGCCTTGTTGTGCAAGAATTTATCTACTACTAAAGCATAAAATTAAACCAAACAATCAGACTAAAATCATGAAAGAGATTTTTAAATACATGTAGCCTGTCCATCGGCTAAAAAACCAATGCACTAAGAATTCAAGAATCTGCAAAGACTCAATTTTGTTATCAACCTAACACACTAGAAATTCATCTCCAATTTTCTTGGCCACCAAGTCCTTGATGCTTACAAACTTGAGCTTTTCATCTTTTCTTTCCTTAGTATGATCTCCTTACTCTTGAAGCTTTAATCAAAACCCATCTTTATTTAATCTACATCAACATGTATGTGATGTGATTTGTTGTCTTTCACAACTTTCTATTTAATTTATGAACTCTTACGAATCAAATATACTGACCTCCCTTTTGGTAATCACTCAATAATTCATAAAAGTGTACAAAGGAATTTAGCAAAAAAGCACTCAATTTTTCTTCCAAGAATAGACTTCTTTCTCTCTCAATTTCATCACTTCTATGTCCTTATATATAAGGTTAAGATGATTTAGGCCTTAGTGTCCAATTATGAAATAAACTATTTTGGGAATGACCTATTTCATGCATGTATGCAATCAATTGTTCCACTAAGCAATTGATTGTTCTCTATTCTATTCCAAAACCCCTCGATCGTTCACTTTTATGGTCTCTCATATAATTCATTCCGATCATTCTTTTCATTAGGCAATCGAGCATTTGATGTTCTAGAAAAAATTCTAACTTTTATTCAAGACCAATTTTACAATTTTTGTCATTTTTCTTCTATTCTTTTCTAACATTCTTATATGATGAAAAACATTAAAAACTTAAGTGTGTGTAATTCATTACCTTTTTTCCTTAAATCTTCAATCACTTTGAATATGTATTCAACCTTAACTCTTCAAAGTACGTCTGATCCAAATTTTCAATATCTTCAATTCCAAATTTGACTTGATACATTAGTGATCAACTCAGAGTCCACAAGACTTAGTTGTGGCCATATAATGGACATAATTTTGATCATCAAAATCAAGTCAATACAATTACATATGTCACATATGTTCTTTCATAAGATTCTCTCCTAGACTTAGGTTGTGTACTTTTAGGATTATCTTCCAAAAAAGATTATAAATTTGGATCTCAGTCATCTCGTTCCAGAAGGACAAAGAGATGTGAGATGAAGAATAAAATCTCAACACTGAGAAAAAAAAGTATGTTTCTTTTTACCAACTGAAATGACCAATTTTACACTAATAGTACTGTAATACAATCATAAATAAGGGCACCTAGTCTGTGTATAGTCTCAAACTAGGCGCTCTGCACTTAGCACTCATGGCCATCAAATCTTATATCTGATGGCCTGCTCATGCCTTGCTCGCCTCACAGCCATGTTCCACCTCCCCCTTGTCCTCTATGGCTTTGAGCTCAGTGGAGCTTTTCCCATCATAAAATCACTAGAAATGTATCATTTGCCAGCTAAAAACATCGTGTTAAACTACAAACGGATTTCTGAGAAAGGGAAAAATTACCTTTCTAGTGTTCCACATCTTGGTTTTCTGCCAAAAATGTGAGGTCTTGTCTTCTTTATATTTCAAAAGACTGATTTCACCGAATCTTTGAGAAAGGGAAAAATTGTGAGATCTAAAATTTTGGTTGGATCTTGTGAGATTGCATTCATTGCACATATTGGCTTCACACAGTTTATCCCTTTGCCCTGATTTTGTCCTTTTATGTAAAATGTATAGCTTTTTATCTAGAAGCTAAACTTTTATCTTAGTTGTGAAATAACCTTTTCACGGATTATCCATCAGGGTATCACTGGAGAGATCTGATAACCTTTTTTGTGCCCAATAAAATTGATGTTTTTTTATTACAACTTTGTTAAATTATGAAAATTGGCAACATTCCATTGCCAATGCTGATTCCAATACTGAGTAAATCTCAAGCAGCATGATAACAGAGAATTGGTGGGACGTCCGTGGCAGTCCAGGAAATAAGTAACTGAACATATATGAAATATAGAGGAGGAAATAGAAAAAAATATGAGGGTGACAAAGACTTTGTACAAAACTTTAGAAATCATATTGTGTTGTTAATCTTGTAATATTTAATGGCTAATGCGGAATTCGTCTTGGACTCCATTGAATTTTAAACAGGATTTTACAAGCATGGACATGAAAACATCTTTATAACAAAATTAATAATTATAATCTACTCATGCCTTTTTCCAACAACTTGATGTCGGTGACATGAATCTACTTCCATTCTAGCCTCTTTTCTATCAACTCTTTCGTAAGAGATAGCATGACCATTTCCTTTCTTATTAACTCTATCCAAGTTCTCTTAGGTCTCCCTCTCCCTCTTTTGGCATTATTTATGTGCATCCCTTTTAACCTTCTTACTGGAGCATCCATTGCTCTTCTTTGTACATGCCCATACTAACCGCAACCTGAACTCACTAAACTTCTCCCCTAAAGGTGCTACCAGGGCTGGCTTGAGAAAATTGGAGGCCTAAGGCAATTTTAAAATTGTTACTTCTTATGTTGAATATCATGTTAACATGTAAATTTAATAACTTTATTTAAAATATATTTTTTTACTATTTAAGATGTAAAATTATTAATAAGTTTTTATACTGAAGTTTTGTTAATAAGATAAATTTAGCAAGGTTAGTGTGTCGTAGCCTCCAAGCCGTTAGATCATGGCCAAGGGCTACAAGACAATAGTAGCCCATCTCCCCGTTAGATCATAGTCAGGGCTACAATGCTCTAGCACACCAACAACTACAATGTAAGCTTAGTATCCTCTTATTAATATATCTTTTTCAAGAGATAATATTTGAAAGAAAAATTTAGTATAAGCCTAGGCTCACTTGCGTTAGCCTGTGCTTGAGAATTATGTGCCATCAGATTGAGATTAGACAACACAAGGGGACAGGAAATCAATCTGCCCCCTGAGTAATGTCTATTGACAGATCGAAATCCGATGACCAATGATGGTTTGGCTCACATTGATCCACGTGAGCTTGTCCTCATAGAAATAGGTCACGTTAGTATGCACGATGCATCTAGCAAGTCATGCATCGGGAGCATTACGCGCCCTCATATCTCAATCCAACAATGTTACCCATGGAGTAGTCATGTTTGAATTACCCACTTGCCCCTTTGATTAACACATGCGATATCTAATGCAAGTGATGCACTCAATGCACATGTGGCCATATGCGTAAGGTGTATATTAACTTTTTCTTATTTAAAAAGCTTCTTTCAAATTATTAGTATTTGCAAAGAAAACAAATATCTTCAAAATTAAAATTATGCTAACATATTAAAATATTATAGCATAAAATTTAAATTAAAAAACAATATAAATTAAAATTTAAAAGACTAAAAAAGAGTACAGTATGACCTCTAGAAGTGAGAGAGATGAGAGAAACATGAGAGAGTGGTCTGGGAGGAGATTGGTTTACACATTTAGTATGTAGTATCAAAAAATTTTAGTTTAATCTAAAGGTATGATGTATAGAATGTCGGACAAGAATCTATATTTAATAGGTATCATTGGGTTTGGGTATGGAATATCTAAAGTTAAAACAAAACAACTTATAGTAAGTGACTTTTTCCTTGTCTCGTGATTGATTTTTGAGTTTTTGAAAAAGTTATGCTTGGAAGGTTTAGGCATAGAATTAATATGATCTTATGTTCTTTGCCATATAAACTAATTTCTAATATGACCCCATATTCTCCTACATGACCTTGGCTATAAAGGTTGAAAAGAATATGGGGCCTCATATTCTAGTGGGGCCTTAGGCAGCAGCCTAAGCTGCCTAAGGCTCCAGCCAGCCCTGGGTGCTACCTCTAAGTTCTCACGCTTATACTCATTTCTAATCCTATCCCTAAGATGTTACCTCTAAGGTGCTAGAAATTGTCGATTGGTGGGGCTAGTTTAGTACAAGGGGAGCAAAGTAGATTTTTAACTCAAAACCACAGTTAATTTTTATGTGGGTTGTTCACTCATTAGAAAGAGCTCTACCATGGGTTGTTCCACTGGTCCTCTTGTTATCATGCACTCCATATACATGGGCAACCAGCCCATGCATTTGTAGTTGTTGCAAGAAATCACCATGGTAATATTGTTCCCTTGTGTGCTCTAACTCCCTAACCCAATGAGTTTGAGTTTGCTATGAATCGCACAAGATGGTTAATAGGTAGTGACATTGAGTAGCTGGTAGCACCACAAGATTGATAATTTATACGAACTGTGGGAAGTGATGGTGTGATTAGACACTTGCTGGTTACACCCCTTGATCCAAGAAGAATGGTTTGTGCAGTGAGTTACAGGATCAGAGAGATGAGCGCAAGGGGAGTAATTAATCATGTGAATTGCTTAATGGCTTTTTATAGGCAAGTTTTGCTTTCCAAATATGAAAGGCTTCCCAGGGATTTCATTATAAAATGGGTGTCAGAAGCAATTATGAATAGATTACACCAGTACCTACACATGTACATGCAACCAAGCCAAACATACACATTACATTTTCCAAGTTACATACCTAAATAGTAGATTTTTAAAAGTTCAGACCCTGGCTCCGCCACTGCCTAGATATCCAGCTTAGCATTCCTCATTTCTGCTACATTCAATGTATCTATATAAAAAAAATTAAAATTTATCTATATAACAGAATTAGATAATGTAAATGATAAATTACATTTTATATCCTATATAAATTTATCTCAAACCTAAACCTAGACTAATTAGTGCAAATACTTATGTAGACATTGTAGTCTAAGTGAAGGAACTTTACAAAAGATCTTGGGGCTTGTTACAGAATTATACTATGGCAATGTTGACTGCCCATTATTCCTGTGGGATATACATTTCTTATAAGAATTTGGATTGTTTCTGCATAAACCTACCCCTTGATCCCAACTATGCTTGATTTGGAGTTCTATTTAATGGGTTCAAGTTCAATGATATTTATATTTCTTCGGCTCTCATTTTTTTTGTATTTACCATTTTTGTATTGGACTTGCAGAAGGGCGATGGGTGATGTTGTTTCTGCTGTTAACTTCTTTGAGGAAAGCGTTGAGTTCCTATCAAAGTTATCTATTAGTGACCCAGAGGTCAATAGATGTCTTTTATCCTCTGTATTGTTCTGAAGTAATTATACCTTATTCATTTGAGTAGATTTTTATGCTCTTGTAATTACTTGAGCAGGTGGTGCACACACTCTCAGTGTCTTTAAACAAAATTGGGGATATTAAATACTATGATGAAGACCTTTCATCAGCAAAATTGTATTATTCGCGTTCCCTTGATGTTCGGCGTGATGCAGTGAAGGACCAACCGGAAAATGCATCACAGGTAAAAGAATACCTATCCCAATCATTTTTGTATGGAATTCACAAATGTTATTATTTTCCTTTTTGTTTCCATGTAGATTTGGGAGCAGTATTGTGAGTAGATTTTGATGCCTTCATGAATATTAGGTGTGCAATTGTATTTTTTATTTGTTTGATAAGCCCTGGACTACTTATAAGGGAGAGGTGACAGCGCTTTAAATCTTACCAGCTGGAATAACATGTCAGAATCTCTGTTTAGAGTGGGGGAGAGTTATGGAATCCTTTTCCTCCTAAATTCATTCCCCTATAAGATAATTTATTCCTTGTTCTGCTCATCCTCTCTCCCCCTCTCTCTCATCTTTACAAGTACAAAACTTTGAAGCATGTTAGTGACAATTGGAAAGAAAAAAGTTTGTCCTTTTCTGGAGAGCCAAGAAGTGAAATTAAGTGTAGAGATGGAGATCTAGTTTTAGACTCCACAAAGTGGAAGGGACATCTAGTTTTTCATGAGGGAAAATAGTTGTAGGTGCAGGAAGATGTTGGCTAAATAAGGGCTTTTGATCTTCCAATTAGAAATATTTTTAGACTCACGAGTTTGCTTATAATTTGCTCTGGTTATAAGTTGTCATACCTAATTAGAGGTTCTGTTTGAAGTTGTTTGGGGTGTCCAACTGAGGAATCCCTTATGGTATGTTGTGGTAATAGGGGTTACTTTAACAGCTTTAGTCATACTATGAGTTCTAAAACGACATTACTGAAGGTTTTTAAGTGACAGAATTCTAATCCTAGGAAACGAATATCCCATACTATTTAGCTGGCTTCCTGTTGGTTGAGGACCTTGAGTGGTGGTCTTAAATGGCAAGATAGGTTGGGCGTTGGTTAAAATTCGTGTTGCTTTTTTGTTGGTTTTTGGATTGGTGTCTGTGTGAAATGAAAAACCTAGCCATTTATTGGTCGTTTCAATAAGGGTACCTGTGGATTTATCTGTGCTGTCTACAATACTGGAGTGTCAATTTTCCTATACTTGTTTATTGTGCATCTTCATGTGACACTTTACACTATTAGACTGGTATAAAAAAATAGTATTACTTTTACAAGTACAATATGGTTGATATTTAATTGGTTATCTCCCAGGCAATATTTTTTTTTTCATCTGCTTTCTATTTTTTCTACTTATCGTGTGTGTAGTTAACTACTTATGGCTTGTCTAGATTGTTGATGTCGCTGTATCCCTAGCCAAGGTTGCTGACGTGGATAGATCTCTTGGACATCATGATATGGCAATCAGTGGCTTTCAGGAAGCCATTAAATGCTTAGAATCCATGACGCTGGGATCTAGTGAGACTGCATTGGAGCAGCGAGTATCACTTTTTTTCTCTTCTGACTTCTGAATTCTTTTGAAGGTTTTAAGCTTCTAGATATTCACTTTATTAAGGTTTGTCTCTGCAGCGCCTTTCTGTATTGGAGTTCCTCCACAAACAACTTGCAGAATACCAAAATCCTCCAGCTTCTGAGTCACCTCAGTTATCTCAACTGCAATCATCAGTGGAATGAATGTATACTAGTTTGTTTCTTGTCCGTTAGCCACTAATAATACTCGTATAAGGTGGAATATGGGATGTCATTTTGTAACTATTATATAAATCAGTTGTAACTTGCTTGTAGTTTTGTACCCGTACTTGAAGCATTATTCTTATAGCTCCCTCAATTCACTTTCTCGTTAGATTGGGATACAACGTTTATACGATGCCATGATATGAGTCATTGCGTGTTGTCTCGGTTCAAATGATAATATGCTATCGAGGCAAGATTTGGGCCGGGTGCCCATCCCCACACATTTATGGGGGAACTATGAGATGAAAATTCTCACGATCATGCATCTTTTACAAACTATGGATGATTTTCGTCAGATAAAGGAAGCAATTTTGTCTTCGGGTTTTCTATAGCCTAAACAACTGATTTTGACTCATTGTTTGGCATGGATACAATGTCGATGTTTTATGAAAGTGTGGATCGTCCTAAAAAGTAGGTCACATTTTGTGTCCTTGTTTACGAGCTGTTCACTTTCCAAATACTACGATGGGTTCATAGTGCTTTTATAATCTTTTCAATAAAGGTTGTGAAGTTATTAACAATGATACACTGCTTTCTTAGCAAGCATATCGATTGAAGGTGAATCAAGTAGCAAAGTCAGAATATGTTGTAGTAAGAGATTTTAATTGTGTTTCTTGAAGATTTACCATGATTTAATTTATGCTTTTGTTGATA
The DNA here is from genome assembly GCA_035235625.1 of Saururus chinensis. Taxonomy (NCBI): domain Eukaryota; kingdom Viridiplantae; phylum Streptophyta; class Magnoliopsida; order Piperales; family Saururaceae; genus Saururus; species Saururus chinensis. Next base: position 8,284,340 of record CP141141.1, read on the forward strand.
TATTATTGAATGTATTATAAAAACATATATGGTCGTATGTATATGGTTGGTTTATTTTGGTAATGTACATACACATTTTAGGAGAGGTGAGAAAGGAATGATTGAAAATTTGCGCATGCAAATTTTTCTTGTGTGATCAAACGGGTTTGAAATGGGATCAATTGGGAATGAATAGTTAATCAACTATTGTAGTCATTCTATAACAAATGAATGGTTTTGTAGCAATCAATAAGGGTTATGGACTTTGTGTTGTAGCAAGTTATTGTAGCAGTGATTGATTGAGCATACACAATTTTACCTAAAATAGGATATTTTTAATGAAATTTATTTTTTATTTAAAGTCTAACATCTAAATTGATTTGGGGGTTTATATAAGTGGAGCTTGGATGTAAGAAAAGATAAGTGGAAGGTAAAAAAAGTTAGAGAGAACTTTCTGATTCTTCTCTAGGGTGTTTCGAGATAATAGTGGTTGTGATTAATTAAGTTGAGTCTAACAAAAGTTTATGTTTATGTCTTATCTTCATGAATTGTTTGTGTGGATGGTTCAAAAAAATACTTCATGGTCAAAGTGTATGGAGAGAAGAGAGGTGAAACTGGAACTATATTTCGAGTCTCATGGAGAGTTGCTGAGTAGATCGGGTGATCTATCAAAGTTGAAGTTGTTGCTTAGAAGCTTGGGGTGACTGTTCAAAACAAGGGAGAGAGAAGCCTCATTTGTGGACCAAGTAATATAACAAAGTAATTCAAATTTCTTGCGAGCATTAAGAAGCCTCATTTCGTAGTCTTTGATAGACTTTTTGGGTTAGGGCCATTGTGGAGGAAAAATCTTTAAGTCACTTATATGATATGGGTTGAACTAGAATATTCATGAGATTGTCTATGTTTACAAATTGATAAACTTATGATATGCCTCGCTAAGTATGCACATGATAGAATCCATAATAGAATGGTCCTATTTGAATTCTGATAAATTCCTTCGTCCCACAACCAAACCTAAAAAAATGTCTTTTTTTTAAAACTTCAATCCGCCATGTTTCCCCCATCACTTTGCTCCTACTACCCACAATACATGAATGTCACCCTCTCTTCCGACAATGGCAACCTCTTCTCCCCTCCTCTATTTCTTTCTCTCTTTTTTTTTGGTTTTAATGTCGCCATCGGCCAGCTTAACAGTTGTGGCTATCATCACGGCAAGGCTCTACAGGGCAAGTACTACCAGAAACTAGGCTAGGACCGTTGCAACCTGGCTCTATCCATAGCCTCTTGCCTGGCCTCTACTAGATCTAGTATGGCCGGTGCAAGCCAGGCTTAGCCAAGGCAGCCTGGTGGCCGCGACCAACTAGATCTTGCCAAAAGGAGGAGGGGGGAGAGAAGAGGAGCCAATGAGGTGGGGAGGAGTTTGAGTTGCTGGTGGAGACAACATCAGCCTGTGTCGGAGAAAAAGGAGAAGGGAAGGTGGGGTGAAATGAAATCATTTTTTTCCCTAAAGGTGAGGGATGAGTGAGAAATTGAAATAGGTAGGGTTAGAGTAAATAGAAAATGGGACATAGAAAAAAACCAGTGTGCGCGCGCGTGTGTGCCTGTGTGTGTGAATGGTATGCAGCATGTTTGGGTAGGACCCAGGGTATCACTATTTCTATATAGGATTTTTAAGATAATAACTATAAGGAACTTATTTGGTGGGTGTATTCAATCTCAATAGATTAACTATAAGATGTGTAGATAGGGTAGACACATCAAGTCACAATGTAGCTAAGGATCCCAGCATTTTCAATGGTCATTTGAAGTCAGTATGTTTTTCCTTTGGGCACAAGTTTTTGGAGGTGGAAAGCAAGTGAAAATTGAAAGGAAATGAATTACACTGATTTGAATTAGGTATTTCATATTGGTCTCAAGTAAATAAGAAAGTCAGCTAGTAAGTAAATCTCAAGAATTTTTACGTGAAATGGTCATTATAAGTTATTTTAATTTGTTTTAATGTAGACATAATAATTATGTCAAACATTGAATCTCCTATATATCTATGGTACGGCTTGCATGATCCTTTTATTTTGTTTTCCATACGGCTTGCATATTTTTTTATTTTGTTTTCCATATGGTTTGCGTGATTTTTTTATTTTGTTTTCCATTTGAACATTGAAATATATTGATGCATATGAACACATATGAGTGCAAGATGGTAAATAACTATTGCATACGACCATGTGTGAGTGCAAGATGACATATAAGTACTTGTGAGAGAGGACAAGAGTACTTTTTAGAAGAGTTTTGGAAGTATTAGTATAATTCTAGCCTTTTGTTATAAAGCTACTAGTTACATAATAAATTTAAAATTAGTTTTTTTACAACCATGATCCTGTTTTAAGTATGCCTAGCAGTCTACTATCACTTCACAATGCTAATTAGAGGGCTCTTCGGCTACTAGGACCCATAGTCACATAAGTCCAATTATCCAACACCTTGGTACAAATGTTCAGCCATAAATCTAGATCAATGGTATAAGTGATGTTAGCCAAAAGTCTATTATTTCCTAATCGTGCTCCACATATAAGTATGGTAATTATTTATATTTCCTAATCATGCTCCACATATAAGTATGGTAATTGTTTAGAAACAAACTCTAGTCTAAAAATAAGTTGTGATGGCTTGGTCGCACCACATAACCATGAGCCCTTCACTTTTACCTAATTTTTTACATCAGCTAGTAGTAAAGAGATAGGAAAAAAAATGCTCCACCCCAAACCTTTTATTTCAGTAATCAATACTTGAAAATACAAAGAGCAAAGCACTCTTCTTTGCTCCCAAGCCCAAGGAATCAACCTGCACTAGCACAAAACAACACTCTTGCGAACTTGATCCCTGGCCAACTCACCTCTCAACCCTCTTTTGCTAATTTTTTATTTTAGTCATATGGTTGAATGCCATCTTATTCGGCCTATCCGCCCTGGGGAGGGTCCAGAGAAGCCTAATACTATTAGAACTCCAGTGTCCACTTTATAAATTCTTCGTACAAGTAACTTTGCCTATTACAACTAAAAAACTTGTACAGTTTCACCTAAGACATCTATCCAGAGCCTCATCCCAACTAGGAATCAGCCTACACCCTCCTTCAAGAGTCACACCTTCATCCAGCAACCTTTAGGCCTCTTACTATGACTCAAAAGTCCTTAGCTTGCATACCTCTTTGCCTCAGCAAAGTCCATCCTACGTTCACCTCTCGCATGAAATCTGAATTCCACTAAGATTTGACCGTCTTCAGAAATCCACTCACATGCAACTACCGCCACCAGGTTTCCTACTTGTACTAAGCCTCCACACACACTCTTAGTCTTGTTAGGATACTTGCCAATGAACTAGCAACCAGCCAAGCCTTCATTAACGTTCATTTAACCATCCGTCTTGCACAAAAACTACTACCTATGCATCCGAGCATGGCTGCTTGCATGTGCCCATGGATTCGACCTCTTGTATCCCATGCCTACTCTAAGTAGGACTCTTCCAACATCTGTCCAATATACATAGGCTTATGATGATGGCAACCAGTCCTCCATTAAGTCCCACTCCGAGTAAAAGTTCTGTAAATCAATCCACGAATGCTTTCCCAAGTGTACTTGCCTTAGATATTTGCATTGAGGGGCTATATGTCCCCCTTGCAGTGGCCATGATAACAAAACATCCCCCTTACATGGTTACAGAATGGCCCCCTTTTAGTAATCTATGGTATACCCTTACAATAATCCATGATATATAAGGATCTTAGCATAATCATAAAGGTCAAAAAGGTCCAATAGCATCATATTACATAGAGGCTTAACATTATAGTATAATTTTAATACCTATAATAAGCGTTTATATATCATGTTAGGCCTATATGTACCATAGGTTGATGCGCGAGTCTATCTATATAAACGCATCTATTTCCCCACTAAAGATATGCTCAGGGCCCCCACTATTTATTTCTGCATCCTAATAAAAATAAAAGATTTTCTCATATGTACCCCTCCCTACCCCAATAATATTTTATAATAAAAATTTCATATTTAGCCAACAGCGGTTGTAGGGACGGTGGCGATGGCGACTCCTCCTCACAACACACACACAATCCACTACAATTGCTCCCAGCACAGTAGAGAGCCATATGACCCCTCCATCTCCACAACCACAATCCAATTAGGAACTTAAAAAATTGGAATATTTAACACATAATAGAGCTAAATGTGAAGAATTAATGAAGAACATGAGTGGCTTGATTGAGTAGCATTTACCAATTAAACATGGTAATGCTGACCCAAAGCGGAATATGCTCACAGCTGAGGATTTTGATGGTGATGGCGCTACCTGATCTGTTTTTCTTAACCCAGCAGTTTAGGGTAACCTAGTAGTTCACAAGTCACTAAGCTTCATAGAGTGGTATTTTTCTTCTCTTAATCTCATTCTAAAGGTGGCATTTAGCAACAAATTTGTAGAGGATTTGTTAGAAGGAATATAGGGCAAACCCAGAAAAACTAGTGTCACTTTGAAGATTTTTTGCCCAGAAAAATCAGAACATTTTGAAGATTTTAATTGCATGCGTCTAGAATACCCAGAAAATTATTTCTTTTTATCATTAATTAGATATTTGCATTCACCTTTTTTCTCTTGTTGTTTATAGAAAGTTCTTAGCTTTTATTGAAATGGAGTGGTCATAGAATTTGTTCTCCAGTTCTTGAGTTTGGTCATATTCTTGATCAAATGTTAAATGTTTATAATAATTTTTTATGATAGATAAGAAGTTTTGTGTAATTTATCTTCTGAAATTTATGCTTTGTGCCTTTTTTTTTTCATTTTGTATCTTGCAATGTGTAATCTTAGAAATCCTACAGAGTACAGAGGTCCTTCAATTCTTGATGTAAAATTTTAGCTCAGAAAACATTTGTGGCAACGGGAGACGCTACAATATCATATGCATGGTAATTTCCATGGGAGAACTTTTGGAATAGTGCTCACATTAGGCACCCCTCAACAAAGCATGAAGTTCTATATGGTGGGCGCCCACCGTGAGGGAGTAAGGCCTCTATGCATTGCATGGGATAACTTCTGGAATGGTGCTGACGGTGGGCACCCCCCGACAACTTAGGAAGTTATATACATGGGTACCCACTGCAAGGGAGTAAGGTCTCTATGTGGACCACGGGGAAACTTTTGAAATGGAGCTGTGACCCTCCCTCCCTCCCCCCCACAACGTATGAAGTTATTGTCACGACCCGGATTTATCAAAGCATTTTTAAAAAGCATGAATAGTAAGTCACAATTTTTTTTAAGTACAAAACAAATCATTCGATTAAATATCTAGGTCATGATAACTAGGGTTCAAAAATACGAATATCGAATCATATAATATTATAACACGTCTCAAAAATCCATAAAGAAGACGGTGGTCCCACCTCCCCTTCTTCCGATCGGATCCAACAACGGCCTCTGCCTTCTGCCCAACTACTCTTAGATGTCCCAAACCGTGCTCACACCCTACCGCCCCGAGATTTAGACCGGATGGCGAAAAGCCAGCCTCTGATCACCCTTCTCGGGCCCAAAAGCCAGCTTCCTCCTCCCACCTCGTTGCTCCGAACAGAGTCACTGCTGGCTCTATCCCACGCCGGTGGAGTACCCATGCTTGTCTTTCCTTCTGCATCACTAGCAGCATGCACAGGCTGCCAAATTCATACAAAGCCGAAACCTTTCTCACGACAAATGAATGCGCAAGGGAAAACAATATGCCGGCAACCAAGCACTCCGCCGGTAACCAAGCACAAGGCTTTTACTGGCCGAATTGGAGAGATATAATTACCCCTAATTCTATTGTGACAAAACATTAATGGAGATAAAGACTAGATAGGTTCCTCGTTAAACACCGGTCTTCGAAAGATCTTCCCCAACTCTGTCGCCGGTCGCCTTTGTCGGCCGCCTTTGCTGGAAAACTATTTTCTTCTCTCTCCTTCTCGTAGGGCCAAAAGTTTTCCTCTACCCTGGAAGCCCTAATTATCTCTTTTTATAAGCATGAGGATTATAGTTCCTAATCCTCTAAGGTTCCTAATCCTCTAAGAAGTTGGGCCAAAACCTCCTTAATTCGGCAACCTAATTGGGACCCAAAAATTAATTTTCGTCACCTTAATTAATCGGACCCGTATAGTAACTTAAACGGACATTTCGTGTGTCCAATTCGTGTAAATGGGCCCTGTGCATTATGTTCAACTTTAAATAGTTGTATCTCTCTCATCTAAACTCCGATTTGCGTATTTTTGGTGCCGTTTTGAAGCTTTTTCTGTCTATTTTCATCCGTATAAGTATCATTCACCAGTCCAATCATTGAGTAAATTATTCTTAATGGAAAATCAAGGGATCCAACACCCTAATTTCTATGTGCTTGACTTCGGGAATGGCAATATAGGGTACTGAGGGGTTTTTCCGGGTGTATATAATCGCGTTCAATCAAAAACACTAGTCTTTTTTATGTTTTGGGGAGTACTAAGTATATGTTGGGGGTACCCTCCTGGCCTAACCCACAGCCCTTTTAAAACTGGATGTAGGTCAGGCCTGGCTAGCCCACGGGCCAACCGCAGGCCCACTCCCCCTTCCCTTGTTATAAAATTTATAAAATTACATGATAGAATTTTAATTGATAAAGTTAATGTTAGAATTGCATCACTATAGAAGGAGTGCATTCTAACTAGGTTAGTACCTACTCACCTATCTATCATTTACAATTATAATCTAAAACCTTAAATTTAAAAATAAATAAAAATTATATTATTAACTAATTATTTATTGTCAAGTTTTTATATATTTTCATATTTCTTTTCAAAATTGAGAGTTTGTATCCTTTTTTTGCGTTCAACTAATCCTTCAAGTAAATACATGTCTCTACCGCATAAGGAGTTAGTCAACTTCGCCTTTTGTCCAACACCCTACGTCATGCACTAAAAGTAGATTCTAATGCTACTATGGATATCGAAGGGTTAGTATATCATGAGCTAAGGCCAACAACATAGGATAGTTAATTACTTTCATATGTATGCGATGAAGTTAAAACATCTATATTACTAAGTTATTCATAGCACAAAATGAGGCTCAAATCATCTTCGATATAGTTAGTTAATTCATTACTATGAGTACTATTTTTGTTTTTTAGTAACATCCAAGACTTAATTTTATGTAGAAGAGGCACAGGAATATAGAGTATCATTTTCTCTTGTATACCATCTAATAAAACATTTTACACCTTCTAATCTAACCCTATAAAGCAGTATTGCCCTTAAACAATAAATTAAATAGATAGGAAACCAATATTTATTAAATTTTGTTTTCATTTCTTTTACAAGATATGCAAATGTTTCATTATCTCTATGTTATGAAAATGTATTAGTTATGTCATGCAAGTAGTTTAGAATTGAATAAGAAGTGCAATAGTAAACTCTAGATAATTTTTTAGTAATACTATAAAAAATAATGCATTAAACAAATAGATATGGCAACATGGCCTTCATTAAGTCCTATATGAGGTTATTTTTTTGCAACCCAACATATAATTAAACTTTCTAATCCTTCACTAAATTATAACATTAAATATGTGCTATTTCATCTATGCCGAACATCTGATTAAATTTTTTTATATTTTTTACTATACAATGTATACAAGTTTAAAAATTTTATATTCTAGAGGGTGAAGAAGTGATATATAACAAAATATTGTTAATTAATCAAAGATGAGGTTTTAATACATTTAAGCAATCTACAACATATAAATTAATTATGTGACATGCACATCTAATATGAAATATTCTTGATTCTATTGGACCAATGTGAGCACAATGAGATTCTAAAACTTCTATTACTAAATTATTATTAGAAGCATTATCTAAAGTAATAGATATTATTTTATTTTAAATTAAATATTCATTTAAAACATACATCCATGATTTTTCAATAATTGAAATAGAATGAGGATATTCAAGAATATTAAAAGATATTATTCTCTTGTTTAATCTCTATGATTCATCCATAAAATAAGTGGTAACACATACATAGCCCATATATTGGATACTAGTCTAAATATTAGAAGTTAAAGAAATCTTATTTGTAGGGTTTTCATAAGCTCTACCTTGTACTCCTTGTTGTAACTTAAAAATATATCTCCTCAAAGTGGTATGTGAGATTTTGTCGAATGCCAGGTTGAAAGCTTCCCTCACATGCATCTTGAACTTAGAGTTATCGGCAAAAGAGAAGGACTACTTAGTATGCACAATGTACTTCACAAGATCCTTTTGATTTGTATATTAATTAAAAAATACTAAGATAAGTAGAAGAGGTATTCTATGCTTGTTTGGGGTCCTCCGATCCATGTTTGGCAAAGTATAAACTAGCATGTTAGAGAAGATGTCTAATATCTCCTCTTTTGATTCTCATGCTTAAAATACTTTTATAATAGTTACATTCGGCTTTTAGGAAGAACTTGTCGAGGTTATTAAGGTCATCCACTCTAATTTTCTTCATATAGTTCCACATCACATAGAGTCACTACTTTTCTCCTCGATTGTCAAAAGCATTAGTTGAATTCCTTTATAATTGACTTTGTTTATGTTAGGAATTCCTATTCTAGAAAAATTGGTGTTTGGACTTAGGGGGTAACTGAGGAGGAAGAGGAATTAGAGCTATTGTAGGTTGATTGAACCCATATTCTTTAAAATAAAAAAGAATAAATTTATTAAGAAAAAAATTAAGTTATTAAATCAAATTTACTTATCTTCATTCTTGAGAGTTGAAACTTGAGAAACTTGAGTTTTTCTTGAGAGTTGAAACTTGAGTTACCAATTGCTCACCTTGATAATTGAGAACTTGATTCGAATCTTGAAGCTTGAGAATGTGAAAACTTAATTATAAATTTTAATTAAACATAAAAATTAAAATGATTAAAATCTTAAAACTTAAAAATATGAGAGGAGAAAGAAAGTAATAAATAATAGAGGAAATGGTAAAGAGAAAGTTAAACTCCTCCTTATATAAATTTTTAAATATGATAAATACTTTTTTACTCTTAAAAATGACATAATAATTATTTAATTATTATTAAAATTAAAATTTTCTTTATAGGGTAGTTATTTTGTAAAATAATGGATAGAATTATCTTTCAATTTAAAAAAAGAAAAGAAAAAATCCCCACATCTAGGGCTAAGTTTCTAATTGACCCCGTCATTGATGTGGGCTGCCCTGCCATAGAAGTTATATGACAGCATTGCCCCAAAACTGCTAAAAGTCATTGGAGCATTTGCCCTATCACTGGTGCGAGTTGCTGTGCCATGGAAAGTATCCGGCAGCCATAGAAGGTATCCAAGAAAACCATTCTTCCATGGAAAACCATTCTACCGTTAGGAAGTCCATTCATATTTTTTGACAACCATTCTACCATTAGGAAGTTTATTCATATTTTTTAACATACACTTCATCAAAAACAATATTTACTTATGTTTAAACACGTAAAAACCATCCGCATATGTTATAAACAGTAATAAATAAACGAACATGGCTATTTCTCCCCTAGTTTTTACACAAATCCCCCATACTTTACACACCTTAAAAAAATTAAATAAATTACTAAATACACCCCCCATCCCCACTATTTATTTTAATTTTATTTCTACTCTTTTATTGCCCCCTCTCCGATCTTCCCCCTTTGGTGTGAGCTCTTCCATCTTCCCCTGTCGCATGTGGCTCTTCTTCCTTGATCATTTTTCATCTTCCCCCGTCGCTTGTGGCTCCTCTTCCTCGATCATTTTCCTTCTTCCCCCTCGCTTGTGGCTCCTATTCTACAATTTTTTCCCTCTCCCTTTGTAACGTCCGGAAATTTTCTAAATTCCCGAAGTTGACAATGGGAAATTAGGGTGTTGGACCCCTTGAGCTTCTCGTTAGAATAAATTATTCAATGCTTGGAATTGGTGGCTAAAACATAAATAGATGGAAAATAGACAGAAAGAGCTTTGAAATGCCACAAAGAACGCGTGAATCGGAGTCCGGATGAGGGAAATATGACTGTTCAAAGTTGAACATTGTATAGGGCCCGTCTACTAGACTTAAAAGTGCAATTGGGGCATTTAAGTCGTTTTGTGGGCCCGATTACTTACAGTTCCGAAATTGTGTTTCAAGGACCAAATTAAGTGGCCTAATTGGGGGAGTTTTGGCCCAACTAGGGTTCCTAATCTCTACGCCTATAAAAACCTAATTAGGGCTTTTTGAGAGGGGGCTTTTTGGCAAAAGCCGTGGGAGTTTCCTGTGACCGGAGCAAGAGCATGGCCGGTGATGGAGTCGGTGAAGAGGAGCTCAAATCTCTAGAGGCGGTGGATCGACAACAAAACGACAATATAGGTAGGATCGATATCTCATTAATTTTGATTATAATGAATAGTGATTTATGTACACTTTACTGTGATTTTGTAAATTAAAATGGGAAGTTTTGGTGATCTGCCAGTTGTCTACCGGATGCTGCCGGTGATCTGCAGGACACTATCGGTGGTCTGTTGGATGGCTGTCAGACGATCATCAGATGGCTAGCAATTGGGCCACCATCTGCAGTCTTCTCTTCCCTGTGCCAGGTGAGGAATGGCAGTCACATATGTGGGAGACCATTTTCTGTTGCACATAATAGGTAGATCAGGAAGAAGGGGAGCGCCGGCGGTACAAACCATCAAAAGGGGGCCTCGTCTTGTCGTGGCTCTCTGCCCCTCCCCTTTTTCCTTGTGGAGGAGCATTGGATCGCCGCTCAAGGAGCTGCCTTTGCAAGTCGTAGATCGGGTGGAAAGAACTTCTGATCGCTACAGTGGTTGGGCGTTTTTGGCCGGCGATGGGAGTGGCTCAGTCGAACCGCCTCTTGATGATGTTCTGGCCTTCAATTCCCTAAGGATGATGGTGGCGGCCACAGCACCATCGGCGGCCAGCAGATGCTGGCCGCGCAGTCTATCTACCGATCTGAGCGCGGCGTGGCCAGGAGAGCCTGGACGCCACCGGGCCGGGGCACCACCGTTTGGGCTTTCGCCCACAGGCGGCCGTAGCTTGGACCGGTGGCGGTTGGACTGTGCCTGCACCTACAGGCATCTCCTGGAAGGAGACGACCCGCATACAAGTCTGCAGGTCTGGTTCAGGGATGTATGAGTTGATCTAATAATTCAAAAAATGCTCTGTGAGAGTTTAATGGGTAACCTAATTATAAGCCAAACCTTTTGATGAGAAAAAATCTCAGTGAGTGGGTAATTGACTGTTTTGCCCCTAAGGTTAATCATAAACCGTTAAGTCAACCTGGGTCGGTTCAAGGGGTTCACGACCCTGTCACATGCCAGGAAAATTATACAGAGTCCATAAAGTCAAGTAGTATACTTGAGTTCAATTTTAGACCCGTCAGATGTCATTAAGGCTTTAAACTAAATGGCAGAAATACCCTTTGAGCGAACCCGCCCACATTCATGAGAATGGATGCGCGAGTCAGTTTGAGAGTTGAGCCTTCTGAGAGGTTAATGACTTAAAATAAATAAAAAGTTAGTGAGATGACTAGAATGACCTAAGGGAGAGTATCATTCCCTAGGTGGTCGAATTACCCTAATGCACTTAAGGGCAGTATATTCCGTTCTGTCGAAACTAATAACCTAACCACTAAGCGTTAGGGTACGCTATAGTGACGTGGAATGACTTCAAAATGAAGCGGTGTGACTAGTAAATGATACAAAGACCTTGTCAGGTCATAGTGTCACGGGAAACAAAGGGAAAACCCCTAATTTTTAGGGTGTAAGGCAGCGTATTACACATGTCTGCAACCTTGGACATCAATCAACTAGGGTATTAATACGTAACTTGTGCGATATGTTAGAGTCATCTACATTATCGGGCTTGAATTCGCTAAGCCCTAGCCTTGCAAATGAGTGCAATGGGCCTCTATTTATTGTTATGAACTTGTATGACAATGTTATTTATTTTGCTTACTTTGACGCATACTTTTATTATTGATGCTTTGAGTTATATCAGTAACTTAAGGTTAATGAAGACTAATCAACAGATTTTGGTTGTCGTTGGATTGAGGGGAGAACACCTAATCAAGATAATGACTAAAATACCCTCTTTAGGGTTGGGACCAGTTCATGGAGTGAACGGGGCCCTGACATAGAATTTTACCTTAATTAATGAATTGAGGGTGGTTGTGGGATGTTCTCTGAGTCATAGCTCAATCGATGAGCTATTTTATTGGGCCGATTCACAAGGTGAAGAGGACCCAAATGGTTGTGCGGATACTTGACTGGATGAAAATAATCTAGTCTAAGTTTCAAATGTTTGGGGGAGTCAATGGTCATAAAGACCTTAGGCTTCTATGGATACATTAGTAATGTCTTATAAAATATTTTCTCCTAGAGTTAGGATGGTGGAGATTGTGATATGCTTCTTCATCGCCATGACGGTTTGGGTATTAACCAGAGGGTATTTACCGCGGGTCTCCCGCACGTCTTCCCAGGGCTATTTAGTACGTACAAAAAAGCGGAGCTGTATGAGCATCATGGAAGGCTTGTGCTTCTCGCCAATCTGTGTCCATGAGCACAGTTGGGATCCTCTTCTCTATATTCGTGGCAGGCTATTGAGAGACATGGGGGTTTGGGTCAAGCTACTGTTAAGCAATCTACTCCAAGGTTAGAGTCCTTTGTTTGGAGTTTTCTCGAGGGGCGAGTTATCTCTTAGTTACAAATTTGATATTATTAATTATCGAACAAGGGATGTGAGATAACTAATAACATTGTTTGATATTACTTGTTAATTAGACAAGTGGAACGATTAAAGGACTTACTAAAATATAGGTTTATTAAAAATACCTAAGCATTGCATATGTGATGCTATGCTTCTTAAGATAAAGTAGTTTCTAAGCAGAACTACGTCTGGATTCAATCTTGTTGGAAACATTGGAGTTATTGTCTGATGAGTACGTAGGCAACTAACATTGGGTGATGTTGGCCTGATCCGAAAAATATTAATTAATTCTTTTGTCCTTTGAAAGTTCTTCTCCTAAAGGTGGGGAGGTTCCATTGTTATTGTAGTTGTTGTTTGGTTTACTTGGTTGCAGATTCTCCAAGCGACACAAGTGAGACCAAGGCAGGCGAGCAGAAGAGGTTTTTGCGTTTCTGCAACTCCGGTACATAAGTATACCTTTAGCGTGAGAGTCAACTTGTTATTTATTTTCAGACAGGTGATGGACTTGTACTTAGATGGATGCGCTATTCTTGTTGAATTTTGAGATGTATAAATATTATATGATTTGATATCCGTATTTGTTAACCCCAGTTATCATGGCCTGAATATTTAATCGAATAGTTTGTTTTGTATTTAAGAAAGAAAGAAAAAAATTCTCGCTACTTACCATTCGTGCTATTTAAAAATACTTTTAAAAATCTAGGTCGTGACACCCTTACCTTGCTACTTATCTAGAAAACTTTTAATAATTTCTGATGGGGGATAGTCACTGCCAAAATATATAAAATTTGAGAGGGAACTACTATCTCCATACAAATAAATTTTATTTGACGAATAGTATCCCCCGCCAAGAATCCTTACCTTCAATTTTTTTTTTAAATTTTTAGATAATTTTTGGCAGTGAGAGGTCACCATCATAATATGCAAACATTGACGACAGATCACCATTATAATATACTGACATTGACGAGAACCTTTGTTCTCCATATAATAAAATTTTATTTATTAAGAATACTCTGCCACGGAGACTTAAGGCCTCCGTTAAAATTATGGGAGATACCACCCACCAAAAAATATTAAAAAATAAAATTATATTAGAGTAAAAATACAGGGAGGGTGTAAGGGTATTAAAATATAATAAAAAAATACATGTTATTTTTGGGTGGGGGCTCAGCGCTTTTTTAGGGTTTTTTTTGGGAAAATAGACGCGTTCTGCATGGCAAGGGATGCTAACTGCTCCGGAGGAAAAATATTTTAATTATAACCAGCCCACATGATGCGAAGCATTTTTTTATGCCCCATCATTTCTATGTTCCACGCTTAATGTGAACGGAACGATCAACGACACACGTAATATTTACACTAACATACACTATGGTATGCACCATCGATCTTAAAAATGAACGCATCCGAGGCGTCAGGGCTCATACTTTTCACGGGGCTCCGGAGCATAAAAAAACTCTTCATGATGCTATGGGGTAACGTTCGCTGGTCAATGGCTCACGCTAGACGCCCCTCTATGGATTATTACCAAAACTTGCCCAGAAGCTCTTATTCTGATACTTAATTACATTTCCTCTCAACCTCACCCCCAAATTTACACCGCTTTAGACACAAGATCGTTCCCACCCTCCTCATCTTAACCACTTTATAGCCTTTGGGTTATGCTGGGCCCGCACATTCAAGCACATGTTGGCGACTAGTACAATCCCACGGCAAAGTCCAGGATGGACTCCAGGGCGTGGTGGCGCCCTCCTCTGCCCACGCCTCCCTCCCGGCGCTCCTCCGGCCCCTCCAGAAAGTAGGAATCTCTTGCCGCGTCCAAGATCTCCTTCACCTCCGGCGCAGGCATGTTGAAAGCCACCTCCATCTCCTCCTTGCCCATCTTCTTCAAAATGCTGTTTTTCCCTGCATTGAATACACGAACATTAAGTCTTCCCTTACAAGTTACAATAGCTTTCCAAGAAAAAGAAGGGAAACAGGTACCATACCAGCAAGGAAGAACTGCTCGCTGTTTCTGGAGTTGACCTTGAAGCAGACTATTTGAAGATTTTGGTTCCGGGAAGCTACTATCACGAGCGGGTGCCCCGCCAGGACGACGAAGATAGTACCGTGTGACAGCCGGGAACGGACGGCCCGGTAGCTCTCGGGTCCTACTTGCTCCTGCTCTTCCTCTCTTTCTTCGCCCCTGCCTTCCTGTCTCCTCTCCCTTTTCTCCTCTTGCTCTTCTTCTCCTCCTCGCCTCCCTTGTCTCTGTTTGGATCCCAAGTGCGGACATGCCATCTCGAAGTAGCCACTCCCATCAACCGCCAGACATATCTCCGTCGCCCTGCTGTTGTAGTAGGGGGCTTGCATTGATCCCTGTTCAACTTAAATCATTAACAACCTGACTGTAGATGCTGATATTTTGTTTGTCTGGTTGATTGAATTGGCCAAGCTTAGATTATGAAACTGGCTCAATACGCATTGTCGTAGCGAAGTCCAAATGATGTTGCAGTCAAAATCATGGCCTGTTGAACTAGGACAATCATAAACTTACAGAGCTGATGTTGACAAAGGTGACAGCGATATCGAGTTCCCGGAGCTGGTAGTAGTCGTCGGCGCATGCTTCGAACAGCTCGCCGCGGTCGTTGCTGTGTGATGGGCGGTGGCGAAACAGACTGTAGGGCTTAATCGATTCGTCGCCGTGGTGGAAAGGCCAGTGGCCACCTTCCTCTGAGGAGGAAGCATGCTTCGTCATGCCCTGCACCTGCTCCCGGGAGATCCTGAAGATAGAGCCTCTCCTCTGCTGGCCCAACATCCTCTTCAGCTTTTCTCTTCCAGTCTGATTGCCCAGCGGAAAACACCATTAGTAGCTGTTCATATGTGATATAAATTGGTAAATTTAGCAATGTGAAGCGACTTACATTGAAGGCAGCCTCCAGGACTTCATTGCTGAAGCTTTTGAAAAATGATTCTGGGTTCACACCGCCGGCGGCAAAGTAGGCCTGCACCACAATCATACATTCATGAGAACTTAAACTGTTCATAGAATAAGATTCTTCAGAAAACCTGCAAAACAGACTTAATTTTGTTACCTTGTACTTTCCAGGAGTGGAAATTGTCCGGAATAAGATTGCAATGCAGAGCTTCTGGCTGTTGTCCTTGTTGATCATGAAGAAGGTCGTCCCGGCTGGAACCCTGATAATGTCCCCTCTCTCAATGTTCACCGTCTCCTTCTTCTCCTGCAGCAGAAAAGCGATAGCTCCCTTCCCTGCAATCAGACCAAGCAAGCCGCAATTGTAACATCAACCACATGAAACACACGGGAAGTAGTGTTTTGGACGCAGTTACCTCTGCCAACAAAGAAGACGGCGTCTGCATCGTAGTGGTTGGGCAGCACAATAGAGTTGGGCTCGGCCTCCAAGATAGCTAATCGGTAGCTGTCGATCCCCCGGAACAGCTCCGACTGGTGGCCGAACCTCGGCGTCACCCGGACTCTCCCATCCTCCGTCCTCACCCTCTCCCTCAGCCTGTGCTTCTCAAACGTAAAAGGGTTCCCCCCTTCCTCCTCTTCCTCCGTGCTCTCTTCTTCTTCCTCCTCTGCATTTTCCCGTTCACCGACTCCCTTCTTGGCATGGTACCTTTCCTCACACTGCCGCTCGCAGAACCACATCTCCCCCTGGTCGCCATGCTGCTGCCGGCACTCTCGCCGGCAGCTCTCCAGGAGCTCCCTCGGCTCTCTCCGTCGAACCACCACCTCTTCCTCCTCCTCACGTCCTCGCTGTTCGTCGCCCTCCCAGTACTTCTTCCCTCCGTACTTGTCCTCACACCGCTTCTCGCACTCGCGGCGCAACCCCTTGTGAAGGGGGCAGTCCCTCTTGCACTGCTCCTCAGGCTCCCGTAACCCTATCGGGTCCATCTGGGCCTCTTCATGGCCATGACAACCGCAGCTCCTCTCTTTTTCTCGCTCCTCGCACTGCTGCTCGCAGTGCCTCAGACGGGACGGGTCGTGCTGGTGCTGGTGCTGGCAGCGGGATCGGCAGCGCTGAAACTCGGGGTCCTCTTTCTGGTGATGGGAGAAGGCCGAGCTGACAAAGACAAGGATAAAGAGGACGGTGAACTGCAAGTAGAGTGAGCGCCGAGTCGCCATTTTTGCTGGTTATTGCACGCAGCATACCTTTCTGTCTTGAATCATAAGTGGCTTAAGTTTATATAGTAGGAGAGGAACGGGGAAGACTGGGACGGGGCGAAGCTGAGTTGCATGAAACGTGGCTGGCGAAGCATTTCGAGGCAACTCATGGCCGCGACGTGTGCTTAAGGATGACAGAGATGATGTTAAAGACAAAATGGACGTCCCGGCATCATCCCGTACCGGGACTTGTGAATGCTTATCACATTTGCGCAGATGACCTTCATAAAAATACTAAAATTTATAGCAAGCCACTTATAAATTTATATAATTTTTTATCTTTTATAAATGTTTGTATTATAATTTTGTATAAAAATTCTAAAATACAGCTCTATTTGGTAAAAGAAATTTATTTTATATTAATAAATTTTTTTATTTTTTTTAAATATTAATTTTTATTTAGAGAAAATTTTAGTATCTATCCTTTTAATTTTATATAACTCAAAGTGGTAAGTTTTTAATTAAATAACATTTATAACAAACTTTCTATTTTCCGATAAAGACAACTACGTAAGTTTTTGTTTTAATACTTAAATTACCCTTATAACCAGCCCACATCTCGGTTTCTCAACTAATGCCCACATCTCTTTCTCCTAGCAACCTCTTGGGGTTGCTCTTCTACATTACAAGCGCTGTGCACTTACTCTAGCATCGCTCTGCTGTGGTTATTGATAAGGCCTTAAGAGAGAGAAGGAGCAGCCATGGAAGCCCCCCTCCACGAGTCATGGGTGCAGCAGCCTCGTGCTATCATAAACAGAGCTCACATGCTGCTTCATGCATGCTTGCTAATGGCGGTCCTCTACTATCGGGCCACGACCGCTTTTTCCAACTCCGAGGGCAGGGTCCTACTAGCTCAAGTTGTGATTTTCATTACGGAGGCCCTTCTCTGCTTCCTCTGGGTCCTCAACCAGCCGTTCCGGTGGAGACCTATTGCTCGGGTAGTGTTCCCTGAGAGGCTACCCACTGACGAAAAGCTGCCAAACATCGACGTGTTCGTTTGCACTGCAGATCCTGAAATGGAGCCAGCGGTGGAAGTGATGAACACGGTAATTGCTGCCATGGCGCTGGACTACCCGGTGGAGAAACTGGTCGTGTACCTGTCGGACGATGGAGGGTCGGACGCCACGCTGCATGCCTTGCGCGAGGCCGCCAGCTTCGCTGTGGAGTGGCTGCCCTACTGTAAGAAGCATGGGATCATCACGAGGTCGCCGGAAGCTTATTTTTCAATTCGGAAGCCGGACCTTTCCAATCATAGTTCTGAGTCGAGTGAGGACCGACAAAGGATGGAGGTAAGTACAACTCATTTTCTGGTTTTCTGGTTTTGAAAATATTGTGCATTTATGGCATTTTACTGTTTAAAAATAATATTCCCTTCTCAACTTAGTCAGGTACTAAAATCTGTTTTGCTGATTTTCCTTCGAGCCTGATAATGGTGTCCATCATCTGCACTCTCCGTCTCTCTGCCATCAGTCTCTGTGAACAGTAGAGGACCTTCCCTTTGATAACCCATATTGCATATTTTTCTCTTCTCCTGTTGATAAAATTCTGTAATGGCAGGACCTGTCTCCTTCTCTGTCTGTTCCAATTTCCTCTGCTCTTTAATTCTCTGTCTGTTCCAATATTTTTTCTTTAGAAATTTTTCTTCATTAAGAAACATATACTATATCTCAATTTTAAAAGTGCCATGCTAATATATATGAGGCTTGTATTTTTGTTATGCAATTCAATTGCTCAATAGAATTAAGGAATATGGAAAAGGTAGTCAGTCATACAGATTAATCTCCTTCAATTTAGTAGTTTCTGCCAGTTTGTATTGCAGTTTAAAAGCATTAGCCCTATCAGACATTGTAACACCTTATGAGACACAAACACGAGTAATCAATTGCTGGACTCCTGTAGTAATATTCTCCTGCCATCCAATTGCACAGAATTTTCAAAATGCCCAGCCTTTTTTCAGTTATTGGAGGGCTTGAATCTATTTTTGGGGAGTTTGTGTATGACTATTACAGCAGAAGCAAAGAACAAAAGTTGATTTCTCTCATTGTGGAAGTCAGCACATCTCTCTTCATTGGTTCCTTTTAGGAATAATTTTTTATTTGATGTACGTTTTTGGTTCTGTTATTATGTTTATGCCTTAATTTTCCACAATAATTCTGACTTTCTGAGTGTCCAGATCAAAAGGAAACCTAATTTGGTACTACTTAGTCTATTGTAGTATTTAGAGCTATATAAATGAAAATTTTGGCAAGTGCTTTTCTCCTCATAGTTGCAGTTTGTCTGGTCTCTGGTAATACCAGTGGCCCAAATTGAAAGCATGCACGGGTTTAAAATTACAGCAACCTTAAAGAAAAGAAAATTATTATGACCATTAAAAGTTGATTGCGAGTTCTTCAAGCAGATCTACTGGGTGGTGACTCTCTTGCATTTTGTTTTAAATTCATCTGAGAAGCTAAGCAACTTTGTGAATATGTACAAGTAAATGGTTTGTGGAAATCATTTCCCACAAAAAGTTTATTTCTGAGCTAAAAGAAGCCACCACATGGTTGAGATCTCTAAGTTACATGGAATGAGCCTCACCTTTATAGATTGAACTGGACGCACATAATCTTTCAAAGGCTCTTCAAAATTCATTAATAAGTTGTGAGCCTACATCATCAATGAAGAATGAGTATAATTCCACACTGTATGATGAGTAAACTTACACAAGCAAAGGCTTTACCTCCTTCTGTTGCTTGACGGATAACATTTCAGACTTCATGCCAAGACAATGTAAAACAAATATAAAACGTGTTGTGACCAGTGTAGCAAATGATAATGTAAAGTAACCTTGTTTGCAGATCAAGCCAGCTTTCATAGATATCATTTTTTGCATCTAAATGTTCTAATCGGATTTCAAACGTGTTATAATGAAGATTCTTTCTGTTACCTCCGGTTTTTTGTAATTGGGTTAACAATGGGTGTCCAAGTTTTAAGTGCCACCTATAACTCTAAATTTTTGGCTGAAAAATAATTATGCATATGACTAGTGCATGTTTAATCTTGCTGCCCAATGGAATGTATTTAACCATATTTGTTAGTTGAAATGTATGCATTTTTTAATTTTTTGTAGAACTTCTACTTAATGAAATTTTTAATTGAATTTTATGTTGACATTTACATGCTATTCTTTTTATTTTTATTTTCTTTTAGTTTAAATTGATTACTGATTATCAATACATACATAACTTTTATGTTATTTCTTTTGATTAATAATTAATTATTTGAAATTTATTTTTATAATTTACTATATTAGGCGCAGAATTTGAAATTTTAGAAGTGTTGTTTAAAGTTCATTTTTCAGCCACAACACTATCATGCTGTCCAATAAAAATACGCTATTAAATATTAAAAATTCTATAATATTTAATGTGGTTCATGCCTTACACCTTTATCATAATTTAGACAATATAATTGAATCAGAGTTTTCAAATTTTGCTCTTTAATGAATTTTTTTTGCCTTTTTTCTGCAACAGCACTATCATGCTGTTATAAGAAAATACATTATTAAATGTTTAAAATTTTATAAAATTTAATGTGGTTTATATTTTACACTTTTATGATAATTTAGACAATATAATTCAATTATAGTTTTCAAATTTCTTGCTTGTATGATTTTTTTTACCTTTTTGTGCCACAACACTATCATGATGTCCCATGAAAATACGTTATTAAATATTTTAAATTTTAATGTGGTTAATGTCTTACTATTTTTACACCTTTCATACCTACATTTAACCTTTTATGCCTCACCTTTTTAATGTGAGGCATAAGAGTGGTGAAAGAGAAATTTTGGAATATATCAAATAGTTCGTAGTATTTTTTCCTCCCTATGTCCATGGCCAGCAATCTGGATAATATTTTTCATGTTCAATAGGTCTAAGCGGCATATGAATTGCCTATGTAGTTAGACGTTTACATGTAAAAAAATTTGTAATGTCCATTCAGCTCTATTTTGATGCATTTCAAGTCCTGTTAATTATTCATAATCAATTCACATATGTCTAATTTATCAAACACAACATAAGGATCGGCCAAAATTAGTTGTATTAATCCAAGTAAACTCCATATTTGGGATATGGACAAAATTTCACACACCAAGACAGTTCTCCCACTTCACGAAACTTGGCATATGGGTGTTGGTTATCTCAATAGAGACAATAGGCACCCAAAAGCCTTCCAACTTCGCATCCCTCACTTACCATCTTTTATGAGTTTTTCTATAACCCTTTGTCATTGGACAACTTAATATATTTATAAAATTTTGCAACTGGGCATCTTACATCTAAATAGCATCTTCACAGTTTCTATATCATAGAAGTCCTTTAAAAGGATGTATACAAGTAAGAGCACTATAGCCACATGGGTGGGACATGTAAAGTAGAGTGTGAAACCCTCTTTTTAAACATGATGTTTCTCATCAAGCTAGTAAAAGATGATGAGATGGGCAGCTCTTCTAGTTCGTCAAAGAAATCATTTTCTTCCGATTTGGGTGAAGAGTAATTCCTGAGATCTGGGAAAGAAATCTTGAGTCTTCTTTGATGTTGCCATTAAAAGGTGATCACTCGTATTTAGGAGTATTATTTCTTGTACATCAGCAGTGGGGTCTCTTGCATGTTCGGTTGGACTTTGGGGAGTGGCATGATTTGGTCTTTCCAACCGAGAGGTAGAGCAGGGCCGGGATAAGCATTAGTTGGGCATCTTTCTACCTGCTTTTTAGCTTAACAACCTATTGAGGTGTTGCACCTATAATAGCCCCTAAAGAAGCAGAATGCCACAAAGATCAAAAGTAAAAATGAGGTACACAATACCAGAGATCACCGAGAAAGTTAACAACAAAATTATAAGGTTGAAGCTAAATATTATCACATGGAGATTACTAGTAGTTGCAGCTCCTTGATTTTTACCAAACAGTGAGCCACACTATTGACTTGTCTTCTGACAGCAATAAACTTAACTTCCACAAAATTTTCAAGCAGGAAACAACGTAGTGCACAAAATGCCCCACCTTAGACCAGTTCTTCCCTCTTTTGATGAAGTCTTACACTATTGCAGCAGAATTGCCCTCAAATATGGCCTGATTAACCCCCAAGTCAGCAACCACCTGAATAGCCGTAGCCGTAGCCAAATAATCTCTTCTAGTTTAAGACAAGAGGGCACCCACTTGCACAAACAGTAAGTGATCCACCCCCCCAATCCCTTAAACAAATGCCAACACCCAAACCCCCATCCTCAGCCTGCAAAACCCAAAATTTCATCAAACAACCAGTTAATGGGCTGTTTTTGCTTTCAAACAGTCGTTTCAGTTCAATGAAAATTGGAACAACATTTTGGATTAAATTCTTTTTAGCTGCCTGCGTGACCAGCCTCCCCTTGGCAGCTGCCACACCTCCCCCGCTGTTCTCACCTTCCTCATCTAATCTGCGGTCTCTGCAGGAGCAGGCCCGCGGCTGGATTGGATTCGCATCTCTTTGCAAGCAAGTATTTGTAGCGCATCCTGCCAATTCAAAGTCAGTTGTCAGATGCTCGAGGAAATATTTACATGTGAGCTCTAATTTCTTGGACAGGATGAAAATAGTGCATGGACGGTGGACTTTCAACAAATTGTTATAGCAGAAATGAAAGTTGCAAAGAGCATTTCTTTTAGGAGCACAACATTCCATGTACCAAAAAAAAAAAAGAGAGAACCACAGCATTGCAACAATATTCCAATTCAGCAGAACACATTTCTCTTCCCCCCGAATCCTCTTTACAGTAGCATTTATTGTAAATTACAAGTAGAAGTAAGCATCTGAGTATCAAAAGGGTGTCTATTAATTTCGCTAGCATCAAGGAATATTTCTCAGTTCTGAGAGCAAATTACTCTGCTATAAAGCAGATTTCCGTAGTGGCTTCTACTTGAAAGATTGTACAAACGCACTATGCCTTTCAGTTCTAAATAAAAGCATCAAAATTTTGAAGGCATATTTAAAATTTCAATGCAAAATGGAACATGGAAAATTATAAAAAGCACAACTCCTTTTTGTCTATTTAAATTCACATTTGAAACGGAAAAGACCATCAAGGAGGTTGCAAAATGCAGACATGAAAGCAAAAAATTTAATGAGAGTACAATTTGATAAGCCTGTGTGACATAGCGGAAGAAGTGTCACTCAAAGTTTTTTCATCTCCCTCTGGACATACCAAATATTTTATTCCACAACTATTATAGCTAGTTCAATCAAATGGAAAATTGAGAGCAGCATGATCATGCTGCCCCTATGAAGTGTATTAGAAATTTCAGGGCAGCATGAACATGCTTCCTTCATGCTGCCCATTTTCAAAATCAAATGAAAAATTGAGAGCAGCATGATCTCATGCTGCCCCTTTGAAGTGTATTAGAAATTTCAGGGCAGCATGAACATGCTGCCCCTTTGAAATCTATTAGAAATTTAGATTTCAAAGGGCAGCATGAACATGCTGCCCATTTTTTAAAATCAACTGGAAATAAAAAACCTAACATGAAACCCAAATTTTAGATAAAAACTAGACCTCACAAAATTTTTTTGACAGACCAGCTAAAAATGTAGACTAGTTGCATATTCAACTCATGCATTCTCTTATCCCAGTAAAAGAGTAAACACTCACAGTAAGCACTGTGTTGCGTGCAGAACAAGGTCGAGTGATTAAAAAACATTAGAACTTAAGCAACAATCACTATCTACCAAAAAATGGTGCAAAAAAGCAGGTCAATCACAGTAGGAAGAAAATAAGTAAAGTGAAGCACGGGAAAAAAAATGTGAAACGAGTTGAGATTTTTGAAAACCAGAAAGCCCTAAGCAGACATGATAGAAAATTTTTAAGAGTATTCTCGATAAAGTTGGACCAAAAAGCTGTGAATAGAAGAAAAATAGAAAATTTTAAAAATTGATTTAAAGTAAACATTAACCTAAAATGGAAGAAAAGTGAAAAAAATATGTGTAACATACTTGAAATAATAGTTTGAAGATGAAATTTGCCGGAGGACTGAAGAGCAAGTTGTCGAAGGACTGAACACAGAGATGCCTTAGGATTGAAGAGAAAGTCGCCGGAGGATCGCCGATGGACGGATGAGCAAATCACCGAAGAATGGACAATATTATCGCCGGAGAATGGAAGAAATCGCTAGAAGACGGAGGACTAAATCGCAGGAAGACGGAGGACTAAATCGCCAGAGGACGGTGAAGACGATTGCCGGAGAGCGGAGGTCGAAATCACCGGAAGAGGGAGGAGTAAATCGCCGGAGAAAATCACCCACAGTAGGAAAAAATTTTGGGATATCTGATTTGAAATCGACGGATGAGTAAAGCAAAGAGGATTTAGAAGGGTGGGTATTTTCGTCTATTTACACAACTACCACCATTAATAACGTTTTATGTTAAATAAATTTATTAACGAAGGTTTCTGTAATTAATAAATTTTCATTGTCTCTATGTGTTAATGCCCATTTAATAGTGAAACTTACGTATAATTGAAGAAAAAATAAATTTATTATATTTTTTAAGTACTTAATCACTTAAATTTAATAAAATAAATTTACTAATATAAAATAGCTTTTTAAAAATAAAATTATTAATTTAAAACTGAGAAAATATTTATTTTAAGTGATTGGGTTAGATCGTATTTAATAAAAATATTATTATTAATATAAAATGAAAGGTGTATCATATAGCAATGAGATAAATTACTTATAAAGAAAGTTTTTTACCCTCTCACACAAACTTTTCAAGAAAACTTGTTCATCATCTGTTCAAACTCGAAAGCCTATTGTCAAAATTTTGCACCCTTTTTTTCTATTATCGAGGAATATATAGCCCTTATCTCAACTCTCCCCGTCTCCTGTAACAGGCCACTGTATGGCTTCCAAAGCCCATGCTAGAGACTTCATGCAGTCCTTTATACATAGATCCTTAAGTTATGTACAATAATCTTCACGTTAACATAAGTTTTACAAGTAACTTAATAGAACTTTCAGTTTTAACTGTGCTTGCTAGCACCACTAGATAAGAATTGGTTAATAGCGACTTTTATCTTTTGTGATATAGAAAAAACGTCACAAATACTAGTCTTTTGTTACATAATATAAGGAGTAAATTGCCTTGGCTATTTGTGACGCTTCATTGAAAAGCGTCACAAACAGAAGATTAATTGTGATGCTATGCTAGGCATCACAATTAATCCTCTCTCCCGGCCAAAAGCGTAAGAAAAATAATATGAATTAAAAAATAAAAAAGTGTCGCAATTGTTGGTCAATTGCCATGATTCTAGGTAGCAACTTCCTAGGGCAATTCCCACGGTACAAAGAAAGTGTCTCAACTACCTTGGGTAGATAATCACGGTCTAATGAACTCTTGCAATTGTCATTGCCCAAAATTATGGAATCCATTTCAAAGCAAAATCATAGCCCACAACGGAAAAATCATTTTTCTCTTGGAAATTCCTCTTAAAACTATATCTTAGGCTATATAAGTTATACTACAAAAAAAAATATTACCAATGTTTTTATTAGCGACGCAATAAAAAGTGTCACTAAAAACTACTTCTTTTAATGTAAAATAAAAAAATGTCACAAATTGTACACTTCATAAAAAGCATCATAAATAAAATAATTTAAAAAAAAATCGTACATTTTGCAACCCTTTTACAAAAGCGTTGTAAATAGTATACCATTATTTTTTTACGCTTTCAAAAAAATATCACAAATAAAATAAGTTTTCTTAAAGAATTAAGACTACTTGCAATTAAAATAATTTTTTTATACTTTTTTGAGAGCGACACAAAGTCTTAAAACTTAAAAAAAATCATTTTATTTGCAATGCCTTTTTCATTAGCATCACAAATAGTTCTAATTTTTTTGAAAAAAATTGTATTAATTTATTAGATCTAATATTTATTATTTAAATATATAATATGTAATAAAAAAATAAAAAATTTAATTAAATAGAAAAGCATCACAAATATATTATATTATATATAATAAATAAATATTAAAATTAAATTATCCAATTTTTCTCCCTTCTCCTCCTTAGAATAGGGGCATATGTGCATGAGAGAGAGAAAGAGAAGAGAGAGAGAAAAAGAGAAAAGAAACAAAAATAAAATAGTTCTCTAGTTGTTATTAGTAAGGGACCGTTATGTTTATTATTTTTTGAATCCCAACCCTATTTAAATATTTTTTAAAAATATAAGGTATTTGCGACATGTATATATATATATATATATATATATATATATATATATATATATACATATATATATATATATATATATATATATATATATATATATATATATATATATATATATATATATATATATATATATATATATATATATATATATAGATAAAGGTAAACTCAAGTCAATTTATTAAAAGAGTTTATGAGGTTGATTTTCAAAATAGTGATATTACTAATATTTGTTCACAGTGGGGCCAAAGAAAATAAAAAGAGCATCATAAAAAATAGGGGGCCATAAATTTTGGGCTTATTTAGATATAATGGCCCCCTTCATCATGGCGCTTCAATCTTACAATCAAATCAACGGTTGAGATTATATTTTCTAATTTAGGTCTTTAGAGTTATAAAATAGGTACGAAACTAATTAATATTTAAATCTTATTTAAAGATATGGGTCTAAAATTTTTTAGGTTATTTCAATATACAAGATTATTTATTTAAACTACATTAAATTTAAGTCATTAATTTCGGGTTGAAACTTTGACCGGCCTTGCTGAGCAGGTCCCACTTATTAAAATTGGGCCAAAATGTATTTTTTTTTTTTTTCATATGATTTGTCATACATCCCTCTTGATCCTATACCCCTATTTGACATGGCCCACAAAAAGGGCCCTCTAAAAAATTCAACCTCATATAGATCAATTTATCAAGTTAACCTGATATACCCCCCATCACTCTCTCTCTATTTTATATATATATATATATATATATATATATATATATATATATATATATATATATATATATATATATATATATATATATAAAAGAGAAGGGTCCCATCTCTCTCTCTCTCTCTCTCTCTCTCTCTATATCATGTTGAATTTTATAGAGGCCCATTTTTGTAGCCACATCAAATAGGGGTATGGGACTAAAGGGAATGCGTGACAAATCATATGGAAAATATATTAATACATTTTGGGCCAATTTTGATAAGTGGGACCCGCTCATCAAGGCCGGTCAAAGTTTCAACCTCAAATTAATGACTTAAATTTAATATGGTTTAAATAAATAGTCCTACATACCGAAGTAACCTCAAGTTTTGTAGACCCTCATCTTCAAATAAGATATTTAAAGCTTAATTGATTATGCACCTATTGTACAACTCTAAAGACCCAAATTAGAAAATATAATCTCACCCATTGATTTGATTGTGAGATTGAAGCGCTATGATGAACGGGGCCAATATGTCCAAATGGGCCCAAAATTTATAGTCTCCTATATTTTATATATGATGCTCTTTTTATTTTCTTTAATCTCATGCTCAACAAATATTAGTAAGATTTATATTTTGAAAATCAACCTGATAAACTCTTTTATTAAGTTGACTTGAGCTTACTTTTCTTTATTTATATATATATATATATATATATATATATATATGAGTCCCGTTTATATAAGCCCAGGCTCACGTAGGCGTATATGAGCCCGGGGTCATATAAACTTTTTCCTATATATATATATATATATATATATATATATATAATCAATTACCCTAAGTATTTGAGACACATTATTCCATGCTTCACAAATGCCTTAAAATTTAGTTAATATTTGTTATTTAATATATAATATATGATAAAAAAATCTTAAATTAAAATTTTCCTACTTTCACCCCTCTCCTCAAAGCTGGGGTTCACGCTGACTCACGTGAGAGAGAGGAGAGAGAAGACAGGAGAGAAAAGAGAGAAGACAGGAGAGGAGAGAGAATAGAGAGGAGAGAGAAGAGAGAGAGCAGAGAAAGGGGAAAGGAGAGAGAGAAGACAGCAGAAACAGAGAAGAGAAGAGAGAAGAAAGATGAAAGAGAGAGAGAGAGAGAAAAGAGAGAGAGAGAGAGATAGGAGCATAATAATAAATTTTTTTACTCTTTTTTGAAAGCATCATCTCAACTAGTCTTTAAACTTAAAAAAACTTATTTTATTTGCTACAATTTTTCGTAAGCGTCATAAATAGTTTAAATTTTTAATTTTTTTTACTATTTTATTATATTTACTATTGATTATTTGAATATATAATATATAATAAATAAATGCAAAAAAAATTAATTAAAAAGCATCACATTTACATTATCTTTTATTTAATATTTATTATTTTAATATATAATAAATAAATAAAAATAAAATAAAATTCTCCTATTTTCTCCCTTTTCCTAAGAGTCGGGGCTCACGTTGATGCGTGTAAAAGAGAGAGAGAGAGAGAGAAAATAGAAAGAGAGGGAGAGAAAGGAGAGAGATGAAATAAAATAATTTCTTAAAAAAAATATAAGGTATTTTAGGATATATATATACCCTTAGTATTTGAGACACATTATTCTATGCATCATAAATGCCTATGCTATTTGCGATACATAGAGAAATACATCGCAAATGCCTTTAAATTTAATTAATATTTATTCTTTAATACATAATATATAATAACAAATCCAAAAAAATGAATATTAATTCCCTTGCTTTCTCCCCTCTCCTCAAAGTTGGGGCTCGCGCAGACTCACGTGAGAGAGAGGAGAGAGAGGAGAAGATAGGAGATAGCTGGAGAGAGAGAGAGAGGAGAAGATAGGAGAGAGAAAAGAGAGAGGAGAGAGTGAGAGAGAGAAGAGAAGAGAAAAGAGAGGAGAGAGAAGAGGAGAGAGGGAGAAAAGAGAGAGGAGAGAGAGAGAAGAAAGAGAGAGGAGCAAAGAGAGAGGAAGAGAGGGGAGAGAGGGAAGAAATAAAATAAAGTTTTTTTAAAAAATTCAAGGTATTTGCTACGCATAAGGTTATGAGACCCTAAAGTATTTGCGACGTATAAGAGTATGCATCGCAAATACCTTAAATATTTTTGACGTATAAGAGTATGCATCATAAATAGCCTAAGTATTTACGACACATTATTCTGTGTCACAAATACCCATTCTATTTGTGATGCATAGAGCAATGCATCCCAAATGCAGTTAAATTTAAATAATATTTATTATTTAATATATAATAAAAAACCTAAAAAACTTAAACTAAATTAAATTCCTCTGCTTTCCCCCCTCTCCTCCTTAGAGTTGGAGCTCTTGCTGACTCGCGTGAGAGAGAGGAGAGAGTGAAGAGAGAGAGAGAGGAGGAGAGGGGAAGGAGAGACAGAAGAGAGAGGGGAGAGAGATCACAATGAGATGGAGAGAGATGAGAGAGAGAGGATACATAGAGAAGAAGGGGAGAGGAGAGAGAGAAGACAGAGGGGGAGAGAGACAGAGATAGAGACATAGAAGAGAGGGAGGGGGAGAAGGGAGATAGAGAAGAGTGGGAGAGGGTGGAGAGAGAGAGAGAGAGGAAATTTTAAAAAGTAATTAAATATGTACTATTTGTGATGTTTTTAAAGAAGTGTTGCAAATAGGGGTCCTATTTTTTAAGCATCTTTAGGAGCGTCGCAAATAAGCATGCCATTTTCGACACTTCTAAGCGTCGCAAATGTTATATTATTTGCAACGCTTCTCACAAACAAAGAGTCACAAATGTTATACTATTTGCAACGCTTCTCATTGTCATGACCCAGATTTTTAAAAGCATTTTTAAATAGCACAAACGGTAAGTAGCGAGAAATTTTTTTTTTTCTTAAATACATAACAACTATTCGATTAAATATCCAGGTCATGATAACTGGGGTTCACAAATACGAATATCAAATCATATGATATTATTTAACGTCTAAAAATTCATAAACAACAGCTCATCCATCTAAGTACAAGTCTATCAGCCATTTGAAAATAAATAACAAGTTGACTCTCACGCTAAAGGTACACATACGTACCAGAGTTACAGACACGAAGAAACTTCGTCCCATACGCGTCAATCTTGGTCTCACTCTTTGTCGCCTGGAAAACCTGCAACCAACCAAACCAAACAACCACAACAACGACAATGGAATCTCTCCGCCTTCCATGAGAAGAGCTTCCAAAGAACAAAAGGTTAAATTAATATTTTTCGGATCGGGCCAACATCACCCAATGTTAGTTGCCTACGTACTCATCAAACAACATCTCCAATGTTTCCAACAAGATCGGATCCAAACGTAGTTCTGCCTAGAAACTACTCTATCCTAAGAAGCATAGCACCACACATGCAATGCTTAAGTATTTTTAACCTACATTTTAGTAAGTTCTTTAATCGTTCCACTTGTCTAATTAACAACCAATATCAAACAATGTTATTAATTACCTCACATCCCTTGTTCGATAATTAATACTATCAAATCTATAACTCGGAGATGACTCGCCCCTCAAGAAATCTCCAAACATAGTACTCCAACCTTGGAGTAGACTGCTTAACAGCAGCTTGACCCAAATCCCCAGGGCTATTAATAGCCTGCCACGATTCTGGAGAAGAGGATCCCAACTGTGCTCATGGACACAGATTGACAAGAAACACAAGCCTTCCATGATGCTCATGTAACTCCGCTTTTTGTACGTACTAAATAATCCTGGGAAGACCTGCGGGAGACCCGCGGTAAAGACCCTATGGTCAATACCCAAACTGTCGTGGCGATGAAGAAGCATATCGCAATCTCCAGCATTATCCAAAGAAGCCTCAGGTCTTTATGACCATTGACTCTGCCAAACATCTGAAACCTAGACTAGATTATTTTCATCCAGTCAAGTATTCGCTCAACCATTTGGGTCCTATTAACCTTGTGAATCGGCCCCAAAAAAAATAGCTCATCCACTGAACTATGACTCCGAGAACATCCCGTAACCACCCTCGATTCATTAACCAAGGTCAAATTCTATGTCAGGGCCCCATTCACTTCATGAACTAGTCCCAACCCTAAAGAGGGTATTTTAGTCATTATCTTAATTAGGTGTTCTCCCCTCAATCCAACAACAACTCATGTCTCTTGATTAATCTTCATTAATCTTAAGATACTGATATAACTTAAAACATCAATAATAAAAACATACATCAACATAATCAACATAAATAACGTGCATTCACACCAATGCATAAATAATGAATAAGGGCTTGTTGTACTCATTTGCAGGGCTAGGGCTCAACGAGTTCAATCTCGAGAGTATAAACAACTCTAGCGCATCCTGTGAGTTACATATATGACAATCTAGTCGATCGATGCACTTGGTTGCAGACACGTAAAATACTCTACTTTAAACCTGAAAATTAGGGTTCCACCCCTTATTTCTCATGACACTGCGACTCAACAAGGTCTTCGTGTCACTTACTGGTCATGCTCCTTCCTTTTGAAGTCATTTATAGGGCACCCTAACTCTTGATTCACTAGGTTATCCATTTCAATAGAAACAAAATATATTGCCCCTAAGGGCGTTAGGGTAATTTTACCACCTAGGGTATAATACCCTCCCTTGGGTCATTCTAGTCATTTTACTGCCCCTCTATTGATTTAAGTCATTGACCTCTCATAAAGCTCCACTCTCAGACCGACTCATGCTTCCATTCACACGAATGTAGGCGAGTCCACTCTAAGGGGTATTTCTATCATTTGGTTTAAGGCCTTATGACATCTGATAGGTCCAAAATTGAACTCAAGCATACTACTTGGCTTCATGGACTTTGTGTAATTTTCCTGGCATGTGATGGGGTCGTGGACCTCTTGAACCGACCCAGGCTGACTTAACGGTTTACGATAAACCCTAAGGGCAAAAGGTCGATTAACTAATCACTGGAATTTTTCCTCACCATGCAGTTTAGTCTATACTCAGGTAACACATTAAACTCTTACTAGATATTTCTCCAATTTTTAAATCTACTCATACGCCCCTGGACCAGAGCCTCGAACTCGGGTAAGTTAATATTATACGATAATTTAATGAACAGGGGTAAAAAGGTCATTTCACAATCTCTGGGATATTTTCCCAAGATGATACTTGGTCAGAATAATCCTGGACCTCTCCAAGTCCAATAGTAATTTTCTACGATTTTTTTGACATTTTTAGCCCTCTGAACCGGACCCAGTTCACTCCCCTCTTTCTTCCTTTTTTTTTTAAAACCGACCCGGGCCGGGTCGGTTTGGGTCGACGACCCGCAATGC
The DNA here is from genome assembly GCA_035235625.1 of Saururus chinensis. Lineage (NCBI taxonomy): Eukaryota > Viridiplantae > Streptophyta > Magnoliopsida > Piperales > Saururaceae > Saururus > Saururus chinensis. Next base: position 8,316,572 of record CP141141.1, read on the forward strand.
TGGTCGTCTTCCCCGCATCCGGCCAGAGGCAGCACCGCCACTGGCCGCCACGGTAGGGCGGCGGTCTGGGTTCCACCGGATCGCCGCCAAGCGGCGATCCTATTCAGCCTAGGCCGGCTGCCTCTCCGTGGCCATCCGGCGGCCAGCACAACTTCATTTTTTTGTTTTTAAAACAGCCGGAGACACTACAATGGCAGGCCTCCACGCTGGCCAATGGGTCTAGCCTGACCCGATCGCTGTCGTTCGGCAGTTCCGACAACCCAGGTCCCTCCTCCGGCCAGCGGCGGCGCTACACCGCCACATTGATTTCTTTTCTTTTTTGTTTCGTATCTGCCTAGACGGAAAATGCCCATCCGCGGTCGATTTCGTCCGATGGCGATCACGGTTTTCTGACCGAAAGAAGACCGACCGTCCAATGGCTGACCGGCTGCTGTCTAGACGTCCGGTGCTTCTAAATAAAATTTTACACCGCATAAATCACTCTAATTGCATAGATCTAATAACACAATTTATATCTTAATTTTTCAATAACATTCATTAACTAAGACAACAATCTTACCTAGTTGCCGATTTGCATCGATCCACCCCGCCGGAGCCTCGCCGGAAAATTCTCTTGGCCGCTCCTCCTCCTTCTCTCTCCCTCCCCCCCCAAAAGCTCCTAATTTATTCTTTTTATAGGCATGAGATTAGGGCTCCTAATCCCATGAGAAATTGGGCCTCAAAAACCTAATTTCGGAACAGTAAATAATCGGGCCCACAAAACAACTTAAACGACCTAGTTGCACGTTTAAATCGGGTAAACGGGCCCTATACGATATGTTTAACTTTGAACAGTCGTATCTCCCTCATCCGGACTCCGATTAGCGCATTCTTGGTAGCGCTTCGAAGTTCTTTTCGTCTATTTTCCATCAATATATACCTTAACTACCACTTCCAACTGATGATTACATTATTCCTACAAGAAGCTCAAGGGGTCCAACACCCTAATTTCCCATTGTCAACTTCGGGAATTTAAAAAATTCTTGGACGTTACACTCACAAAGTGTCTCAAATATAACTCGTGGGCGCCCGCATTACATATTCAAGTTTTTGCAATGCTTCTAAGGAAACATCGTACAAAAGGCCAAATTTCACCCACACGTCGGAGAAGGGTTGCTTCGGCACCGTCGATGGGCTCCCAACCTACCCCCGTATGGCCCTTGTCCGGCCACCCTTAGGAGTGTTTCCCCCTTCCACCCATCTCCACGCTTTTCCCTTCCCCTCGGCATAGCGCAGAGGAGAAGGCGACAACAGGGTGCAAAAGGACCAATCTCTGCCCAGCTCTTTGCTAGCAACAACACGACATACAACTCCTTTCTGGCTCCCCCCTTCCGTACTGCTTCCCTCCCCTTTCCTTTGTTCCCCTTCCTCTGTGCATTCTTGCACAGAAGGTGGAAGGGTGCCAGATCCAACTACGTTTCTGGCTTCTGGTGCCCTTCGCCCACTCTCCACCTAGCTTACCTCGTCACCCCCACTCATCTCTATTCCAAGTGCACCGACTCCTCTGGCCAGAGCCGCCCCCCAAATCCCCGATATTTTAAATTTTTTTATTATTACAGCATCACTATTAAGGGTGATTATTAATTTTTCTTATTAGCGACACTTTAAAAAGTGCCGCTAATAAAGTTTTTTCCCCTTATTTAACAACACCTTTAAAAGTGTCACTAATAAATTTTTATTATTTTTTTAATACTAGCGACACTTTTACTATTAGAAACGCTTTATAAAGCTTCACAAAAAAATTATATTAGCAACGTAAAAAAACATCACTAATAGAACTATTATTAGCAACACTTTTTCATGTGTCGCTAATAAGTAGTACTGACAGTACTTTGACGTATTTAGCACCATTTTTAAGCATCGTTAATAGTCATTAGCAACACTTTCATGACTATAAATAATGCTTAAAATCGTCGCTAATAGTTTTTTTTTGTATTGTATGCTCTTCATTTTTCAGCACTAAGTGTACCAAAAAATGCATACCATACATTTTCCTTTGAAAACTATTGAAATGACTTAAAATTCCAACCAAGTATAAATACAAGATTATCAAATAACAAAATAAAGCACAAATTGGCACTATATATGCCTAAAAACAAACCTCACAAGAAGTAATGTCTTGTTTAGCTTCTCTGGCTTCTACAAGCATCAACAACTCATCAACTAACAAACTGCACCACTAGGATGCTTGAGTATGACTGTACATACTCAATAAGAATATATAATATAAATAAAACATTAGTTCATCATTCTTAGGCTCCTTCTTTTTAGAATTTGTTATGCAATAAATTGTTACTCAACCTCTTCTCTACCTTCTTCACTTTCCCACTTAGGTCAACACCTTGGGCACGCATTATGAATCATTCATGTTTTACATTATAATATTCCTCCCTTTTAGAGGTGAATCTTATCTTTTAGAAGAATCCCTACACTTTGACTCCTTTCTCAAAGTCGTGAGCCGCTCCGCACATTACGACTGGCATCACTATACGAAACCAGTGGCGCTCCCGAAAATGGCAGCGCGACTTGGGTTATATATACTCCATTCCATTCAGTTTTGAGATATGAACTTCATTTTCTTTGTTTTTGAGTGTTCTGAGTCCGATTTAGCCAATTCAAGAGGCATTCTTAACTATATTGAGCGTGCTCTACACAATGGAGGGGTCATTTCTTTGATTTGGAGACTGTATAAGGAGGAAACATCATGAGACAAGAAGAGACTCTGCACGCCATCCTCGAGTACCAGAGAACCTCTCTTTCTCTATTTCTGATCTTATGGACTCTGAACTAGCCTGTCTAAGAGGCGTTCTTAAGTGAAGCAAGTGTGTTCTACAAAATGGAGGGGTCTATTCTTTGAGTTGGCAACTATATGAGAAGGAAACTCCCTGAGACAAAGAGACGCCCTCCACGTCGTCGTCAAGCACCGGAGAAAGAAAAAGGGGCCAAGAACAAGATGAGGTTCTGTCCGCAGTTACCGGGCCACAACGAGAGAAGCGATCTAGAGTAGGGGTGGCTCTATCCTCCATCGAAGAGCCACCTAGTAAGAGAGACATCCCCAAGCTAAGGGGAGGTTCCGTGCATAGTTCATAAGCACGGAAGAAGAAATACGTCTCCGAAAAAAGGATGTTTTGTCCGTCACTTTCGAGCAAGGAAAGTAAGGAATATCTCCAGGCGAAAGGTTAATACATCCACCTTTCTCAAAGGAGGTTTTGCCCGCCATATCCAAACCTGAAAGGACGACGCATTGATGAAACAAACAACTCTAAACGCCGCCACTTTCAATGTCAACTATGAGTATGTATTTCTTACCTTTTGTTTTAATATGGGTTTAAAAATGCATATGTGTCCTAAGTAGATAACTTAGGATGTTAAATGACTTACATGCATGCACATCTTAATTAGTGATAATAATATACTAATTAAGATGTATGATTTGCTCTAATCTATTATATGCTGAGTTGTTCTAGTTTGAATTGGTTTGCTATGCTTTATCCGATATGTTTTGAGATGTGTTGTTTTGCTTTGATCCGTTATATTACGATATGCTATCCTATGATGTGATATGTTTATATATGCATCGTGATGATATGTGCTGATATGACCTGATATGTTTGGTCTTGCTCTGGGGGTAGAGCGAGATGTATGATTGTGTGTTCTGTCCGCTTTGAGGTAGGGCAAGACATATGATGGTGTTCGTGTGGTGTTCTGCTCTGTGTCAGAGTGAAATATGTTGTTTTTTCAGTACTATGTTCTGCTCTGTAGTAGAGCAAGATGTGTGATTTCGTTTATTGATTAACTTTCGCTTGACTCCTATAGATTACGAGTTTCAGTATGACTCCGATTGAATATTTGTATATATGTATTTTAACATATATGATTTTGTGATGCCTGATGTATGTAATGGATGTTAGGCAGATCTACATTCGTATCTAATCGTATTGGAATAATATTATGAATATTATCAAATACATACGCAGGCAAGCAATGGCAAGGCAACGCATGCCCGATCTAAATTAATTATAATTAAATATTTGATTCTAACTTACATATGACGATCTTTGAAGCTTCATTGTGTGTATGTGAATGTTACAACCTTAGTCTATGTACGGGGAAGCTTCGAAGCTCCGTAATGCGTAGATGAACATTGTACCTCTTGCACACAGATGATGATTTTTTGTTTAAGGAAGAAATTTTTTTATTAGAGATTGTCTAGACCCCGGCTTGGGTCGGGGCATTACAGGTGGAGCTTGATATTGTACGAATTGGGGCCACATGTTTGACTGACATGGGCTCTGCCCTGATCCAATGATGGAAAGGGTCAGCACTTGCGGGGAAAGAGTTCCCGAATCCCAATCCTTCGAACGGGAAGTAACATTGTCAGCCATTAGCCTCGAACTGTCGAAGGCTTGACTGCTGTCGTGCCCATATCATCCATTGTAAGCCGTGCTTGATGCACAACTGCTCATACAATATTTTCGTTGTGGGTAGCGATTAGAAATGTTGCTGCCTTTGTCAGCCACCTACACCGGGCCTTAGTACTTCAACTTGTATTTGGGGAACGCCCACTAGCAAACCCCACCTTTTTCGTGATAGACCACCCTTTTAGGGTTTGGCCGTGACAATACGTGTATATGCTGTTTGATAGCTAATTTTGCCCATGAGTGGTTAGATCTAGCTTCCACCAGCCTAAGTCGCTTCGGAACCCACCAACAACCTACCCTACCCTACCCTAGGGTTTCCCTTTACCGCACATGCTTGTGTTGCACATGTTGTTTAGGTTAAAGGCACCGCCTTTGGGCTTGTGACGATTGAACGACACCACCGCTAGGCAATATGGCCGCTAAAGCCCTCCTCTATCTCGCCTATGTCCGTATGTGCTCAACCAAGCCCTTCCACCCTTTTGTGAGGCTTTGACAATGTGAAATCGTTACCACTAGATGTGGTGTGCAGCAGATTTTGGGGTCTTGGGGTTAACCAAGTGTTATTAGTCTCCCCCATTATGAGGTCACTTTGCCATTCTAGTGGCACGACCTTGTGTCTGGCCACCTTAGTGCGCCCAATCTTTTGCTTCGAGTAGTATTAGCCTACCTTTATTGAGATTAATTTCATTATCTATGAAAATCCTCAGGACATCAACTCTCTCAGTGTGATGCTTTTGGCTGCCTATTCAGCCATTGACGTCGCCACCGTCGTTTGCTCACCATCAAACTCACATAGACTACGAGGTAGGGGACCTTGAACTAGTATATTAATTATATCAAGCTTTGATTGTGTAGTAGCATGCTAGGAGTTTATAACTTAATGCTTTGCATGATAAATTCTGATTAAATGAGCATGTTTGATGTATGTGAATTATGCGTATATGTTAGTGAAGACTAAGTGTATGGTAGTAAGTTGTTATGATTTATATGTATGTGATCAGAGCGTGTGATATATCTTTGTTGTGGGTTGGTGGTGTGTGTTGGTCGATGGGCATGAGTACAGGCGTTTGATTGTAAGTTTGTGGAAGAGGTACTTCAAGGATTATGATGTGACAATTACAACTATATGCCGGGCGAGGGAAGGCTTATGAATGATGGGCAAAGGTTGGACTTTATGATATTGGAAGATCAGTTTGGATTGAGTTAGAGGATACGTTGGAGCAACGAACAAAAGACTTAGGGGATTCAGGAATTTTAAAGACTTGAGTTTTAGAGCTCCTTTGGGGGACTGTGAGTTAATAAGAGATAACAACATAATTATTACACGCATAATGTATGTAATATGAATTGTACTAAAAGAATAGTGAGTAAAGGATTAGTAAGGGTTTGATGACAGGACTTAGGTCTAAAGGATTTCATTTGAGGAGTTTGAGTAAGACATTTTGGTTTTAAGGTGAACGGTGCAAGATGTAAGGCTGTAAGTATATAATGGTAAGTGTATGTTGACATGGAATTTTAGTTTGACAAGTAAGGTTATACAGGGATTTATAAGACTGTAAGGGTAAGAGTGAGTTCTAAGTACGATTGGATGAGTTAAGTTGAAGTACGTTACCCTTATGGGCTAAGGCTTTAGAACCGGTGTGGTTCTAGCTTGGTTGGCAGAAGAATGTAAGGTGGAAGTAGTTACGAACATAATTGAACTTGCATAAGTTACATAATTTGAACTTGAATGGTAAGAAACCCTAATTCGATAATGTTGTGAGTTGAGATTAAGGGTTTCAATTGATTAAGTTCCATGTTTGAGCCAGTTGATAAGTAATCGATTGAGCGTCCTTCCTAGTTTAGCCATGGTCTTATCCTAGAGGATTTAGTTTTGGTGTTGTATTTTGGCCGAGACGTTTGATGCTCTATTGAGAGCGCTGTAAGTTTCCACCCTTCGTGGGCACTGTATGTATTTCTGCCTACAGATGGTCCGCCCAAGAGTGACATTGTAAGATTCCTGCCCAAGAGTGACACCGTATATTTTCCCCCTTAGTTGGCACTGTATGGCCCCAAAGAGTGGGCATTTGTGCGCTCAGGTAAGTAGTATCATGGATTTGATCTTACATGTTTGATCATGTTCCCCACGAGCATATATGTGTCTTGCCTTCGAAAAAGGCAATGGCGTCTAGTTGCTCCCCGAAGGTTAAGGTGACGCCCAAGTGACATTCTCTTCCTTTCCGACGCTGGAGGTTATTAATTGTAATGAGCTTTAGTTATCGGTAGTATGTGTATGACAGTAAGAGTAAGTTATATATATTCAATTTTGAGTAAGTTGTATGTGTAAGATCCAAAGTAAGTGCAAGTGTAAGCTTCTAGGGAAGACAGTAAGAGTAAGTTTATGAGTAAGAGTAACATGGTATGGGTAAGGTCGTACAAGTAAGTTCGTATGAATAAAGTCGTACACGCATGTGTATGCTATAAGTGTAAGTGTACGATTGTGCAAGTAAGTTGGTAAGACTCTAATTCAAAGTGTAAGTGTAAGAGTTTGTCATAAGAGTAAATGTACAGATAGTATAATGATTTGTGTGAGAGACCCTATTTATATTTTATATCTTTCTTGCTTCATGTGTGGTTGCATGAATACATCTATGTATGAACTTACATAGTTCATTGACTTGTTTCCCCTACTGGGTATTTTCCCATAGAGTATGAAAATACTCACTTACCCTATTTTTAGCCCCTTCGTGTAGAGGCTTTTGTAGGTCGATCGATAGCTTTTTGGACTGGACTATTCCCTATGGTGAATTGTTTTTGCTCGACCTTGAGTACAACGGTCTTATATGAAGCTATGTGGATTTTTGGTGCTACAATCTCATATATTGATTAAGGTGAGAGTTAAATGTATTATTTTTTGGACTTCTGTATATATGTATGAATCAAAACATAGACTGTTGAAGAACTTTTACTTAAAAAGGCATGGAATGTATATGTTTTTAAAGACCATGGCCATGACATGTTTCACTTTTATGTTTTTGTTTTGGGTCATGTCTGATAATGTTGGTTTGTTTGTAAAATGGATTAATTTATGAAAATGGTTTTCACATCTTTTGAATGTTGTGGATTCTTCTTATTTACATCTGTATTTTGAAACAAATTTTCAGTAAAATTTTAAGGTAAATGTATGGAAAAACCTCAGGCGTGACATCTACAGAAACCTAATTTGAAGCTTTTGACACCTTTTAACAATTTTCTTTTGTGAAGTTCATGCATACCCCTTTCACTCATATGCCCCAACTTCATATGCCACAAGCATATGTCATCACCATTGCCTTCTATGGGAATAGTCATAGTAGCTCCTCTTGCAAATGTACTCCATATTAATTTGTATAGGTGTCCAACCTTTTGACCATTCATCACCACCATCACCCCTTTTGTTATTTCAACACTCTACTTGTTGCATTAAACTTGCAACCAACTACAGTTAATGTTCGCAAAGAGATCAGATTCTTTTTCAAATCAAGAACATGTCTAACTTTAAGAAGTGTTTGAACTATGTCATCAAACATCTTAATTTTCACAATTCCTACTCCAATGGTCTTATAGGTAGCATTATTCCCCATTAGAACAGATCCATAAGTATCAAATCATTCACGATTAGGACACGTGCCCTGAAGAACCAGAATCTAAAATCCATGAATCATCAAATTAATCCATACCTAAAGTGACAGATAACACATCAGCCTCAAAAACATTAGGTCGATCCTCCACCATGCTAGCCTGACCAGAAGAAGCTACATTTTCCTTCTTCTTCTCTTGGTACTCCTTGCGCTTTTGACACTCGTTTTTCATGTGCTCTTCCTTCTTGCAATAATAACATTCAATCTTTTTTGTTTCCTTTGACTTATAGTGATACCTACTTCCATTAAACTCATTGTTCCTGAATCTTCCTCTTCCTCGATTATTTCTTTGAGCCACAAGACCTTCAGCTTGTGAATCCTCAAGATTAGACCTCTTCCTCATCTCATTTGATAAAAGAGCAGTCATAACATCTTCCAATTCTATTGTCTCTTTCCCATACGACAGTGTTGTTACTATATGTTCATATGAAGATGGAAGAGAAATCAAAAGTAGCAGTGCCTTGTCCTCATCTTCAACCTTAACACCAATTCTAAGCAATTGAGAGCTTAATTTGTTGAACATGTTGAAGTGTTTCAACAAATTTGCCCCTTTTGTCATCTTGAGAGCATACAAATATTGTTACTTGAGGAATAACTTGTTTGTAAGATATTGTCATATACAAACTCTTCAATTTTGACTAGAGTTCCGGAGCTGACTCCTCGTCAATAACATTATATGACACCTCATAAGCAAGACAAAGACGAATAGTGCTTACTGCCTTCATCTCCAACACCTCCCAATCATCTTCACTCATGTTTTTTAGATTTTTTAATTTTCCATACAACGTTTTTAATAAGCCCTATATACCAGCAAATCCTTAACCCTTCTCTGCCACAAACTGAAGTTAATTTTTTTCATCAAATTTCTTAATTTTAAATTTGTTAAACCCCTTTGATGTCATCATGAAAAGAACTGCTTTGAACCTAGGTCTCTAATACCACTTTGTAGAATTTTGACAATGGCACAATCCAAATATAAAGAAGAAAATAATAAAAAAGTAAATAGTGCAAGGCACAAAATTTACGTGGTTTGGCAAGGTGCCTACGTCCACGACCGGAGAGGGTCCTTCCACTATACTTGAGAAATAACTGGGTTACAAGCCTCTCAATCCCATGAGAAAACTCCCTTTGAAAAAACCCCTTGTCTTCCACTCTCCTCTCTCTCTCTCTCTCACAAAGACAATAAAAGAAGAAGGAAAAAACAAGCCTCAAGACTACCCTAAAAAACAAACAGTCCGTAGTGCATGAAAGTGGAAAAAGAAAACTCCTATTAACTTATAAGATAAGAATATATCTCTCCATAACAACCTGTATGAGAGTAGTCCAAGCTAGACTTTATTACATGATAAACTCAAGTCACGCACAACAATAATAGTACTAAGAATGTGCATATCCAAGTTTAGGAGAGAGATATATTAGTTTAATTTTTTAAAATTGAGTTTGACACGACATATGAATTTATTTTAAAACATTTAATTACCAACCCTAGTTTACATTCAGCGGTGAATTGTTAGAATTAATTCAAAAAAATTCCACTTTCGTTTTTAAAAAATTAAATGCCCAAATAGCCCCTAAGTAGTCTTCTAATGGGTTACACCTTAGGGGATAGCTAATCATAACATTCCAGCAACACTTCTGATTAGCCTTCCCCTCTAGGGTTGTTGAATAATGTGCACTTCTTCGGAGGTTGAGCATTGAGATGTTGGGTAACACTCAAGTCTTAAAGTCCTATTCTACTCTATGCAGGATCACACCCGATATAGAGGCAGAAATATGCAATGATGGTGATACCCTAGGCATCGATCTTGGTCATTGGGTTGTTGTCGAGATACCTTCCTTATCAATGACACTTCTTTTTCGTCTTCTTCCTCTTCTCAGCATGAATGTGCTTCAGCTCGTCTCCCTCAATGCCGACCTAAGCTAATCATTCCAATTCTCCTTTTTTTTTCAAGTTTCCTTTGTCTTTTTCTCCTCCTTCGTTTCTTCAATGCCGATCTAAGCTAATCTTTCCAATTCTCCTTTTTTTTGAAGTTTCTGATTTGAGAAAATCATTGATATTTTCACCATGGGATATAAATTCGACGGCTCACCACTCCCGGGCTGATGCATGGAGTGTTTAAACTTTTCCCTATTCACAACACCATCTTTTTTATAAATTAGTTATTTTCTCTATTGGTGAAAATTGCAGATGCCTCACATAAGATCTGTGCTTCTCGGATTCACTCTCCTTGAAGCTCCTATGCTTCTGAGTCCAAGTTCTATCCTCAGCCCTCTGAATCTCCAACTCATGGTTTTTTGGATTTGAGTTGTCTCTGGTACCTAGCATGTGAGTCTCGACCCGTGTCCAGTGTCGACTAGAGAAACGCCCAGTGAAGTGGATTGACACTTTCTCTTCATCTCATTCTCCTCTGGTGAATCGTAGCAAAGGAAATGGAACCTCCAATACTCAAGCTCCGGGACCAAAATGTCCAGCACAAGGTGTCCTTTCATGTCCTCCTGATCAGCCTGCACAGCATCAGGCTCCTAGCCATGCCACTTGTCAAGTTCTATGCCAACCTCCTTGTCAACCTCCATCTCACCAACCTCCTCACCATGCCCCTAGTTAAGCTCCACCGGCTCAGCTCCTACTCCTTCAACCTCTCCAGTCGCTAGTAGGGCCGGCTAGAGCCTTAGGTAGCCCCACAAAAAATGAAGCCCCCCTCATCCCTTTATGAGTATGCATCTTGTAGAATAGAGTAGGATATCAACACCATAAAAAAAACTCATATTGTTTGGGAGATAGAACTAGACTAACAAAGATTTTCTTTATTGTCACTGAGACAATACAAACTTTCTCCTTTAGCAAAAATTTAAGAATTAAAATTAAACTTTACTAGCTCAGCATTCCTTTATGGGTAGAGGCATTATTACTATGAAATACCACCTTGCTATATGGGCTCATTTTATTAACATAGAAACTTACACCCAAGCCCAATCTCCACCCTGCCTTTCGTCTTTATTAACCTTATTCACCTGACCTCCTCTGTCACAAGGCACATTAACCCACTGTTATCTCTCTCAATAATGAGTTACCAAAAAAAATCTCTAGACAAGAGGTTTCTTTAGATTTTTTTTTAGACTTAATAGTCTTAACTAAATTGCAAAGACAAATAATACTTAATTAAAATTCAATAAATATTAAATTATTTTCCAAATGCATGTACTCTTATATTTTGGGTATTAATGATATCACATTTTTATATGTAATTTCTATTATTTTGGATTACACAAATGGCTAAATAGGACATCATGTTTACCAATTAGCCAATAAACCCTACAATTTTTCACAAGGATAGGTTTAAAGTCATAAACTCTCCCCACAAAAGAACTTTCTAATATTTATTTATTGATATCACCCATAGCTGTTACTTATAAAGATGGTTCTTAAAGTTAAAATTCATGGTCATACCTATAATTGAGGATCTCACAAAAACTTAGTTAGAAATTTCTCTTCTCAAAATGCAAGAATTTTTTTTGAATAAAACTATTTAATTATTAATTATATTATTATAGTTATATTAAATGATAAATTTTTGCCTTAGGCATTGAGTTGTGTTGAGCCAACCTTGGTCGCTAGCGCGCATCCTCTCATGCTGAGATTGAATGTCATCAGCAACTCCTTTGCAGACCCCAACATTAGTGAACATCCTCTCACTAGTGTATATATAGAGAAGGATAGTACTGATCGTTTATAATTAAACCCTTTGCAAGTATACAAGGTAATTATATTAGGATAAGTATGAAGGGTTGTCGAACCTGAGGGATGGATGAATTAACTACTAAATCTAAGAGAGAAATTTGTTGATTAAAAAGTAAAAATAACTTTAAACTTAAATTGAATGAAAGAAGGAAACAACTATATTAAAAAGAAGAGATCAGTATGAGGAAATTTACTTAGGAAATCGAATCTACTATAGAACCATAACAATTCCTTAACTTTTAATCTAAATCTAGTGTGAATATAAATAAGTATTCTCAGCTATAAGCTAGAATTACTTCAGAAAGAACCATTAATTAAATTCATGGCATGAACTATCTTCAAGAATAACACGAATCATCTATACTAAATTAGTTATAGGCATGACTCATCTAATCTTAGTATAACTCATCCAATTCATTAATTATATGAACATTAAAAGTATTGTATGACCATCTCATCTAAATCACAAAAATTAGAATCGATGAAAATATCAAAACCACATCAATCTATCATCTACAAGACAATAAATCAACATAAAATTGAATAAACATGAAAAGCTCTTCCATTAAAAAGGAAATATTTGTCATACAATTGTCAATATTCACAATTGAGATTTAAATTAAAAAGAAAATAAACTGAAACTTATCTATAGCTTCATCAACTTCTAAGTAAAATAGAAATTTAGCCCTCCATTGTAGAAAAAAACACTTGAATCTCTCTTGAGAGCTTTGAGTAATCCTCCCTCTTCTTCTTCCTTTTTCTCTTCCTAAAATCTACTAGAATCCTTCAATTTCGAGCCAAATATGTATTTATATAAGCAGAAGAACCATATGAAGAAGTTTAATATGAAAATGACACAAAATTGGTTTAAACTAAGAAATTGCGCGTTATCCCAATCGATCTCCCTGCACGCCTATTTGATCGCCTAAACTGTATTTTTCTTCAACATCACGTTATTCTGATCGATCACTCCTACATCCCGTTCAATTGGCTACACTGTTTCTGCAACCTAGACAATTTTTTTGGACAATCCATATTTATGTTCAGTTTTTTTACTCTGTTCATTAGTTCTTTCTTTCATATCCATATTAGTTTCCAACTTGTTTATAACTCTAATAAGTTGTCCAAATTATTTTGAAGTATGTCAAGAGTATTTTTAATTATTCTAAATATCGCCCAAGTACTTTGTTAAGCGCATATTACCTACAAAACACAAAAATTTCACATTTTAGACGTGTAGAATATAATTAAAATCCCAACTCGATTTAATTACATGCCTAAACTACAAATGACTCCTAAATTAATTTATAATTAAAATAAAATATCAATAACTATTTTAATCTAAATAAACCATAACTAACTATAAATTAACCTAATCTATACTAGCAAGAAAGGTAGAAAGACATATAAAATAGATATATATTTTATACTTATAAAGTACAATTAGGATAAAGTAAGTATATAGCTTTCCTTAGCTTAATGAATCTATGGGAATCTAAGGGGTTTGTAAACAAATTAGCCAATTCAAACTTAGATGAAATCTATTCTACGTTCACAATTTTATCTTCAACCAAATCTCAAATAAAATGATGTTAATATCAATATGCTTAGTATGAAAATATTGATGAGGATTTTAAACAAACTTGATAGAAATTAGATGATCATAATATAAGCCATCATGCCCTAGTGTATCTCATAATCTACTAATATGTCTTTCATTTATATTAATTAAGTACGACCAAGTAATGAAATATAAATTTATTTTTACTATGCCAAAATACTAAATAATTTCTGCTTAAAAATAACCTCAATATGTGTTTTTCCTATCATCTATGTTTCCTAGCCAATCAACATCAAAGTACCTAACAAGTTTAGAAGTAGTATCAAAGGTGTACCACAAGCCATATCCTATAGAACCATTTACATATTCAATAATCATTTCACAACAATCAAGTGACACTTTTATAATTAGTTTGAAATCTTGCACATATTCTTACACTAAAAGATATATTTAGGTAGCTAGCAACTAAGTACAAAAGACTACTTAAGATGCTTATGTAAAAAGTTTGATCAACCAACTTACCTAAGGTGTCATTGCTAAACTTAATTAAAGGAGATATTGGAGTCTTTTCATAATTAGCATCTTAAGCATCGTTAATAGTTATTTTTGTTATAGTGAATTAAAATCCTAAGTTGTGACAATATTAGTGCATTGCAACCATGGGTTCTTGTGCTTGAGCCACAACTGACTCTGGAGCATGTTACTCACCAACTTTGTGATAGGGGAACCCACAACGGTAATATGTGATAGATTTATTGCCAGAAGTGTGACCATGAGAGGAGGAAGGGTGTGTTTAGCTTTACAGTAGGGTGACCAGCATTCCGCTAGTTGCCACCCGATCCAAGAGATATGGTGGGATGGGTGTGTACAAGGAAGGCTGTGGGAGTGGCAATGAGAGTAGGGAATGCAACAAGCAAGAGTTCAAATTTCAGGAGGCCAATAAGCTTGTCAAAGATCATATTCAGATGCTAGCCTAACCGGTTTCCATAACCAGAGCCCTATAACCAGAGCCCTATGACCAGCCTACATGAGGCTTCAAACATGGTACATAACGGCATTGATTTCTATAATTTAGTGGACCTTTATGGACCTTGGGAGAGACGCTGGCACTCGATCTTGATATGCTGGATGTGAGTTCAAGCGTGACAACCCGATATGGTCTTTAGAGAAGACCATAAAGTGGAAGTGGAGTCCTCACATGCAATGAGGGGATGAGGGCATCATAAAGAGAACACAAGAGCCAACCTAGAACAATTTGATCAAGCCCAATCCAATGCATGAAGTCTGGATGGAGCGTCATTGATAGTTTCAAAAAGTGATGCAGAAAGAATAGACATAAACACGTTGAAGCATTTTGTCAAACACTTAACTCAGAAAAGGAAGTGAAGGGTATTTTAGACCTTTCAATCTGTTTGCATCTCTTGAGAATTGTATGATGTCATCGTCTAGATGCAAACTGTGGGTAAATTTGTCCTAAGGAAAAATCGTCAATCACTAACGTCAGATAAGTGATGATTGTCAGATTTCCATCAATGACTTAAGTCGAGGGGTAAAAGAGTCAATCTCTCTCGGTCGTTAAGTTGGTTAATCGTCTTTCTCCTTCAGCTCATTTGAAGTTACTGTTCGGACAGAGCACTAAGCGAAGGATTACTAACATTTTACGGTTTAATGACGGAGGTTTAATTTTTACTTTCCAAAATAAATAGAATGAGTTTGTAAAGGAAAATAGTTAGTTGATTTTGAATTTTGAATTTAAAACCCATGAGCTGCATCTCTAAATCTTAGAGCTGCGTCTCTGTTCCTCACTGAAGGTAGATATCAGTTGATATCTGTAGCTTCTCGAGGAGAGCTTGGTGTTCAATTGAGAGTTGTTTGAATGTAATTGCTATTTAGATTTGAAGAAATATAGTATGTTTCTCAATTTGTTATCGAGTTCTTGTTTCAAATTCTTTGTCCGCGATCAATTGGTATCAGAGAAAAGTTTAGTCTTCGATGTCTAACCACGATCGATCTGAAGAAAGTTTGGATCAATCTACGATGCTTCAACAAATGATGCAAATGCAGTTGCAATTCCAACAACAACTGTAGATCCAGATGCAAGAGATTTCCACTAGCCTGTGTCGATTGAATGAAGATCGAATAGATACAATTCGAGATCCACAAAATTCGGGAAATTGAAATCATCAGAACTATAGAAGAAATGAAGTCTGTCATAATATCCCAAACCCTCAATGGAATTCTTGACTGGATTTCAGTGATGATGAAGCAGTACATCTAGTTCATCCACGAGGTATGTTCAATAATCATCACCAGTTTACACCTAAACTCGAATTACCTATTTTTAACGGTCAAGTGGATATAGAAGAATTCCTAGATTGGATGAATGAAGTGGAGAACTATTTTAATTGTCTGGATGTTCCCGAGGAAATGAAAGTTAAACTAGTTGCATGTAAATTGAAGAAAGGAGCATCAACTTGGTGGATGCAAATTCAAAACACCAGATTGTCGCAAGGAAGACACCCTATCTCTTCATGGACTCGAATGAAGAAAATGTTGAAAAACATGTATTTGCCAGCTGATTTTGAACAAACTTTGTTTT
Organism: Saururus chinensis; assembly: GCA_035235625.1. NCBI lineage: Eukaryota > Viridiplantae > Streptophyta > Magnoliopsida > Piperales > Saururaceae > Saururus > Saururus chinensis. Next base: position 8,332,590 of record CP141141.1, read on the forward strand.
TGCAGCTTCAACAATGTAGACAAAATAATAAAACAATAGCTGAATTTCAAAGACTATCAGCCATGAATTATTTACATGAAACTGAAAATCAAAGAATGCTTCGGTTCATAGATGGATTGAAATTTTCATTACAAGAAAGATTGGCTACTACACCTATTAGTACACTTACTAAAGCTTGTCAGTCTGCTCTTCGAAATGAGGTGTTAATGGAAAGAACTTCTACAAGAAGTCATCAGAATATCAAGGTATATCAAGGGGAGAGTTCTCACACACACACTGAAAATAAACAGTATAAAGGTAATCAAAGAGTGGGAGATAAGATCACATTCTGTGTGGATCCAAAAAAACCTTACTCTAAGCCTATTGCCAATAAGTGTTGGAAATGCTAGAAGACTGGTCATTATTCTAATCAATGTCCTTTAAGGAGATTAGAAGACAAAGCTCCTTCTCGAGTTATGGTTTGTCATCAAATTCAAGATGAGGGAGAGCAAATGGAAGAAACTGAGGAAATACCTACTGAAGAAGTACATGGAGACGAGGGGAATACTGTGAGGAACAACACTCTACAATGATAGTTAGGAAAATTCTCTACACTCCCAAATTAAATGAAAATACTCAAAGACATGTGATCTTCTCTGCAACAGGAACAGTGAAGTCAAAGGTTTGTAAAAGTGTCATTGATGGAGGGAGTACTGAGAATATTATAGCTAAAACAGTTGTTGAAAAGCTTGGACTAAAAACCTCACCCCATCCCCAACCCTACTCAATTGGCTGGATAAAAGATGTGGGTGAAGTAAGGGTGGTCGAACAATGTGCAGTACCATTTTCAATTGGAAAGACCTATAAGACTAAATTGTTATGTGAGGTTATTGATATGTCAATTTGCCATATATTGCTTGGAAGGCCTTGGCAATTTGACACTCAGGCTATTCATAATGGTTGAGATAACACCTTCAAGTTTATTCATGATGGGGTTGCTATTACTCTGTACCCTGAAAATGGAACAATTGACAGAATCAAAAGCAAGACTAGTTTTGTATCAAGAGTTGCAGTTGTGGCTAAAACTAAAAAGCTTAAATCACCCACTAAACAACTATTATTGGTGACACATATGCAGAAGAATTTACTGAATTTCAAAACAATATGGGCACTGATATGTAAAGGAGATTCAAAAGATGACCAGCAGATAGAGAACAACTACCAAAGGTGATTGAAGAGTTGCTAGCACAATTTAAATCTATTACCAGTGATGAATTACCTATGTCTTTGCCTCCTCTTAGAGACATACAACGTCAAATCAATTTGCTTCTAGGATCTTCACTACCCCATCTACCCACTACAAAATGAGCCCTAAAGAACATGCTGAACTACAAAAACAGGTTCAAGAACTGTTAGAAAGGGGACTTATAAGAGTAAGTTTAAGTCCTATTGCAGTACCTACATTGTTGGCGCCAAAGAAAGATGGGAGCTAGCACATGTGTGTGGACAGTAGGGCAGTTAATAAAATCACTATTTGATACAACTTTCCAATTCCACAACTGAATGACATGCTTAATATGCTGTCGGGGGCTAAGGTATTTTCAAAAATTGACCTAAAAAGTGGCTATCACCAAATAAGAATGAAACCAGGTGATAAATGGAAAACTGGTTTTAAAATTAAGGAAGGTCTTTATGAGTGGTTGGTAATGCCTTTTGGCTTATCTAATGCACCCTCTACCTTCATGAGACTTATGACACATGTTTTAAAACCATATTTGGGCAAGTTTGTTTGTGTATATTTTGATGATATTTTGATATATAGTTTGACTGTCAAACAACACTTAGAACACCTCAAAGCTGTATTACAAACACTGGAACAAAATTCACTTTATAACAATAAAAAGAAGTGCTCCTTCCTTACCTCGAAACTTCTATTTCTTGGGTATATAGTGAGTTCAACAGGTATACAAGTCGATGAAGACAAGGTGACTACTATTAAACAATGGCCAATTCCAAAAATAGTGAGTGAGATCAGAAGTTTTCATGGTCTTGTAACTTTCTACAGAAGATTTATTAAGGGTTTTAGTACCATTGCAAGTCCATTGACTGAATGTCTAAAGAAAGATTGATTTTGCTGGAATGAAGAAACACAGAGAAGCTTTGATACTTTGAAGGAAAAATTGACTACATCACCAACTTTAGCACTCCTAGACTTCAGCAAAATATTTGAAGTTGAGTGTAATGCCTCAAATATAGGGATTGGTTCAATATTATCTCAGGAAGGTAAACCAGTTTCTTACTTCAGTGCCAACTTAAATGAATCAAAAAGAAAATGGTCAACTTATAAACTTGAATTATATGCTCTTGTCCAAACATTGAAACACTGCATACATTATCTCGTGTTTAAGGAATTCATTCTCCATACTAACCATGATGCATTGAAATATTTACAAAGTTGGTCTAAACTAGATAGATTACATGCCAGATGGGTAAATGAGTTGCAAGATTATACTTTTACCATCAAACATAAATCAGGAGTTTTGAACAAAACTGTAGATGCTCTTAGTCGAAGACACAATTTACTGGCTCCTCTACAACAAGAGATCTTTGGTTTTGACTGTATCAAAGATTAGTATAAATCTGATCCTAGTTTTCACAAGATTTGGACAGACTGTCTTGATAATCAGAAACCAGTAGGGGAATATCACATTTTGAAGGGATATTTGTACAAAGGAAACTTGTTATGTATTCCAAACATCTCTTTGAGGCATCATTTGATTCAGAAAATTCATTTGGGAGGATTATTTGGACATTTTTGGAAGAGATATGATAGTGACTATGCTAAAGGAAAAATACTACTGGCCACACCTAAGTAGAGATGTGTCAAATTTTTTACAACAGTGCATGGTATGTTTGCAGTTCAAGGGAAGTTCACAGAACACTGAATTATACCAACCTCTTCCTATTCCAACTAAACCTTAGAATGATATCAGTATGGATTTCGTAATGGGCTTGCCAAAAACTCAGAAGGGACATGACTCCATATTTGTGGTAGTTGGCAGATTTTCGAAAATGTCCCATTTCATTCCTTGCAAGAAAACAACTGATGCAATCAATGTGGCCTTAATGTTCTATAAAGAAATCATCAAACTGCATGGGGTTCCATTGACAATCACCTTAGACAGAAGCAATTGCTTCCTCAGTCAGTTTTGGCAAACTCTATGGAAAAGACTAGGCACTAAATTGCATTTCAACAGCACTTGTCATCCACAAACGACATGGACAAACTAAAGTTACTAATAGAACTTTAGGTAACTTACTGAGATGTTTAACTGGAGAACGCCCAAAACAGTGGGATAACTTTGTAGCTCAAGCTGAATTTGCATATAACTCATCACCACATAGATCCACTGGTCGATCTCCATTTCAAGTTTTGTATGGATTTAATCCCAATTTGGTTTTAGACCTAGCTATCTTGCCTAAGAAACCTGGTGAGCATTCTCGAGCAATTGACACCATTAGTCAAATGCACTCTATTCATCAGGAGGTTCAATTACAACTTCAAAAGTTGAATGCTAAATATAAAGAACAGGCTGACAAGCATTGACGTTTTGTATAGTTTGAAGAGGGTGATTGGGTTATGGTTCATCTGAGCAAGGAAAGACTACCAGCTAGAACATATCACAAATTAGCTTCTAAACGTATTGGACCATTTCCGATACTTTGCAAGTTGGGTGATAATGCCTTTGTTGTGGATTTACCTCTTGCATATTCCATTTCTTCAACAAAGCCCAAGGTCGAGATTCCCTAACAGGGTGGGCTTTGATGTAGAAAGAATAGACACAAACACGTTGAAGCATTTTGTCAAACACTTAACTTAGAAAAGGAAGAGAATGGTATTTTAGACCTTTTAGTTTGTTTGATCTCTTGAGAATCGTATGATGTCATCGTTTGGATGCAAACTATGGGTAAATTTGTCCTGAGGACAAAACCGTCAATTACTAATGTTGGATAAGTGATGATTGTCATATTTCCATCAACGACTTAAGTCGAAGGGTAAAAGAGTCAATCTCTCTCGGTCGTTAAGTTGGTTATTGTTTTCGTCCTTCAGCTCATTTGAAGTTAATGTTGGGACAGAGCATTAAGCGAAGGATTACTAACATTTTACGGTTTAATGACGGAGGGTTTAATCTTTACTTTCCAATATAAATAGAATGAGTCTGTAAAGGAAAATAATTAGTTGATTTTGAATTTCGTATTTAAAACCCTGGAGCTGAGTCTCTGAATCTTAGAGCTGCGTCTGTATTCCTCACTGGAGGTAGATATCAGTTGATATCTGTAGCTTCTTGAGGTGAGCTTGGTGTTCAATAGAGAGCTGTTTGAATGTAATTGTTGTTTAGATTTGAAGAAATATAGTCTGTTTCTCAATTTGTTATCGAGTTCCTGTTTCGAATTCTTTGTCCGCGATCAGAAAGCGCAACAATGGAGCCATCCACGAACCGCATGAGATCATAGCTGCTAAGAATAGGGAGAACTTGAGCCTTCGATCGGCAAGAGATAGTTCTAAGGAAATAATAGATGGAGGGCTCCTGCTTAATAACATAGGAGAGAACAAAAAGGAGGAGGTGGCAGCTCCGTCATCAGCGTTGGCCGGAGTGGTAGTGTAGACTGAAGTAGATGACGTCATGGTGGAACAGGGTTGTCCTACACCACTGGTTGGGTACGTAAAAGAAAGATGTCTCTAGGGGAAATCTTTACAGTCACTGATGAATACTTGAAGCTGTCCAGGAACACATTAGGAGACCAGTCTGAAATGATTAGGTACGTTCATCTAAATTGCATTCCCCTCCTCCTTGTTGGGTTAAATAAAATTTTTGATAAGGTGGGCTTCAATGATTTTTCATGATCAGAATCTGGGGTGGTAATACAGAACAGTGAGGATGAATTGTTAGCCCATCAGCTCAGTAGGATAAAACCAAACAGTGAGGGTGAATTGTTAGCCTATCAGCTCAGTATAGGATAAAACTATGTGTTGTTAGAATTAAGCAGTAGATAAATCATTTTCCCTCTAGAAGGGGTTTTCGAAATGTCATTTGCAATGGTGATTCATTGGTTGTTAACAAGGTTTTCTTTGTTGTTAGATTCATCTCTACTTCTTGGAGTCATAAAGCTTCAGCTTCAACAAAAATCATGTCATGTACATTATTTAGAGACGTCTAATTTTTGGAGGGAAGACCCTCACCATCTAAATCAGTTTATGAATGAAACTACATTTTATTAGCCCACGATCAAAACTAAAATAAAACTACTCCATATAAGAATTCTAACAAATGACATCTCAATTAGGTTTAGTGCATGCAATAACTATAAACCCTTAAATTTAGTCTTGTAAGCGTTTTCAATGGCAATAGCTACAGACATCAAAACTGAAACAATAAGACAAAAAAAAACATAAAGGCACATCAAACTTGAAACTTATAAAAGTCTTTAAGATAAGTTTTCTATTTGTCCTAAGATAAAGTTCTAATTATATCTTGGGCTTGATCAGCTTTCTTATTCTGCTATAATTTTCTTGCTTCACCACCTTCCCTTTCTACGGCTGCTCTCCACGTTCTGCCCCTTCTATGGCTGCTTCACCACCTTGTGCTCCTGCAGCCTTTTTTCCACCTCCTGCTCATTCTGCGGTTGCTTTGCCACCTTCTTCCCCTTCAGCAGCCGTTGTACGCTGCTCCTGTTGCTTTTTCGGCTGTGGTGCTTGAGGGCATAATCCATCCTTATTTAGATGATCGCCATGCGTCGTTGCTGTTTTGAAACAATTATTGCAATGTTTGCAATAAGCCTTGTCATGCTTGTGTTTATCCTGATTGTGTTGTTCCATGCTACTTTTTATGAAGCTTTTATTACCACATTGAGCACAATAGTATGTTTCCATATTCCTGTGCAACAACAAAAAAATGAAAAAGTCAATTCAGCTCCTTGCACATGCAGCTTGGAGAAAACAAATATCTAGTTGTTGACATATTAAGGGAAATTTATTTTAAATAAACTTAAGATAAAAAGACAGGTACCAAATGTGTATAGGTATCGAGAGACGAGATGCCTCGTCATACCTGATTTCTTGCCTCAGTCGTTCCAGAAATGGAGTTCGCAGCAACCCACTCTTCTAGCCTTAAACATGATTATGATTATGGGACTGCTTTATAATGGGAACCATTCATGCTTTCTGCTGCACTCATGCAATCGGGAGGTAGTTGTGTCTTCTACTTTATTCATGCAATCTGCTGCATTCATGCAGTTTTAGCATGCAAAACGTGTTCCATTCATGTTCAATGGCAATTGATCAGATTTCTACTTTACATGTTTGCCAAAATTTGATGTGTTAACATGATCTCTATCTCCCCTCCCTCCTCTCTTTCTCTCACCCTTACACAAGCCAGTTGACGTCAAAAAAGCAGATTGGTACTCAAGGGCAACTAATATCTGGGCTCGCAACATCAACGCTCCAGTGTACTTGTGTGTCGTGATCCAACTCAAGTACAGCAGTACATTCCTCTGCTGCCTAAAGAATGGAGTGGAAATTTTAAATGCTGGAGATATGCTAGAAATATACCAATTGACGTCACAATTTTATATCCCGGACTATGAAAAAGGTGTTGGACCATGGGCTCAGGCCTATTTGGTCCACTTTATTCGTGGTTCAGGTGGTTCAGGTGAGTTGGCACGAGCCATAGGGTCAAAGGACACTGGAGCGGTCGCATTGACCCCACATGAACTATCGTAACACATATTCTATTAGGACCAATATCTGTCACACATGCACCACTAGGCGCCCGACTCATGAATTAGTATCGTTAGTTGGACCCATAGTTCGTAAGGGTAGACCCTATCATGGACTTAACCGTGTAAGGTGGTCCAGGTCTACGTGGGCGTAGCAAATCATAGCTCACTCTTGTTGTGTTAGGCCCTCTAGGTTAATCCGATGGAGTTCAAATTGGAGGCCCGTTCAGAAAACCCATGTAGGGTAAGTCTAATGAGGGAGTATAAATACTTGTTAAGAGAGAAGAAAGCCCTAACTAAGGCAGCCCCTGTCCTCTCCTCTCCTCTCTCCCAATCATGCCCACTCTCCCTCTTGGTGTGTTGCCCAAAAGACAAGGGAAAAGAGGGGCCGCCCCTCTCTCTCCCTTCCTTCTCCCTATTGCGTGGTGCAGAAAGGAGGAAACACCTCTTGGGAATTGTGAAGCTTCAAGATAAGGGTTAGGGCAGTCCATCAAGTGGATTTTATAATCCAAAGTAAGGATTTTGAGGGTTCTACACATGGTTAAATGTATTCCCCTTTCTATCTTAATTGAATTGGTGTTCAATTGTTAAATCGGGGGTTGCAGTGAAGGAGTAAAGCGTCCGGGGGCTGATCAGCCCCAAAGATCAGTTTGTATCATTCCCTTATTTCATTCTAATTGATCAATAGACTTATACATGTGTTAATTGCTTATGAATGCCTTTGTTAATGTGATTGTGTAGAGAAATTATTATAAAGTTGAGATTTTTCTTAAAGGCACCACCCCTTGGGTTCTCCCAACCACGTGCTTCCGCTGGTATGACACTCATCAGTAGTATTAGAGCCCAATTATGGGGTATTGGTGGCTGATTTAATAAAAAACAAAAGGTGTTTTGTTTTACCCGATTTAGGGTTTATATGTGCAAAATTGGGGGAAATCCTAAATTACTTCTCTATGTATTATCCATGATAGGGCTTTATGATTAGAGTGAAATTAAGTGTTTAATGTACTGATTCAGATCATTACCTTGCTGGAACTTTTATTTTTGATAATCTATGTAATATCCCTGATTTTTATATGATTTTCTTACTATTTTTTTATCATTTTTGGCGAGAAAAATATGATGCTTCAATATATTTGGCCTTGATATTTATACTCATAGAGTCAGGTATGGGATTTAGCCATAGGCCATGGGCCTTAACACGAGATTTCATCGCAAAAAGTATGATTATGAGTGAAAAAAAGGAAAGTAGAAAGAGAGAGAAGAGAAAAAAAAGGAAGGACGGATTGGGCTCATTCAAGCCCGTTCCACAAAGAACTAGACAATGCACCCCCTTTTGGCTTCTTTTTCTCCAACCGTCGGTGGGCCAAGTCCACCGGCTCTACCTTGACAGTGTGACGGCAAGGGGCCACCGCCCCATCCCCCATGACCGCTCTGCCCTCTACCCCGTCTTTTCTGGATTAGCCCCATCTCCCCTCTCTGTTTTAATTTAGGGCCACCGCCATGGCTGGCAGTAGTCGAATGATTGCCTTGGGCTCCACCCTGGCTTGGCGACGGTGAGGACAGTCCACAACCGGCCTGGCTCCACCTGCACTAGCCTCTCCACCGCCCTACTCATTTCCTCCCATCTGTTGCCCTGTTTTGCCTCCCGACTGTTTTGATTAAATAATGACAGCCAGTGCTAGTCGACAGTGGCCCGTTGGTCCTCACGGCTTCCGCCCCTACCCGGAGAAGGCCAAGGCTAGTCCTACGCAGCCTGAGTCCACCCCCTCTAGCCTCCCTGCTCTATTCCAGTCTGCCTTTCCCTCATCTCCTCTATTTCTGCCCCCTTTGTCTGAGTTCACTGGCTACAGTTAGCCGCTAACAGACAACCTGGCTGGACTCCATCGAGCCCTCCATGGCCAAGCGAAGACAGAGATGGTCTCCATCATGGCCTGTTCAGCCACTTTGTCCCTCCTACTCCGCCCAAATCGTTTTGTCCCTCTATTTGCGGGTTTTATTTGGATTTCTCTGTTTGGGACTGATGGTGCCAAAAGCTGCCGCCTTTGGCTGAGGATAGCTCCGCCTAGCCACCACAGCCATGGAGGAGCCGGCCAAGGCTGCGACCTTCCCTACCCGGCCCGTTGTTCCACCCTTGCATGCCACTCCTCCCCCGCTACCCGGTTGATGTGCTCATCCGCAAAAACTGAGCATTTGCCCCCACTATGTTTTGATTCTCCAATGAGTTGCCGAAAACTGTCATATGCCATTTGACTCTACCTTGGACCGGTGATGATGACATGGCTGCTCCAACCTAGACCCGCTGACCTTGTCTGCCCCCCATCTTGGCCTCTGCCCAAAATGGGCGGATTTCCCCTCTGCCTGTTTCCTAGTGTGTGTAGCATGAACCGGTCAAAGGAGGACTAGTCTGCTGATCCCATGAGCTATTTTCAGCCGGCCTTGGCCATGGCCCTATAGCCCCTTCTAAGCCTTGGGCCGTCTCCATCCAGCCCTCTCCCCCTCCCCTTTGGTCGCAAGTGCATGTGGCCACACATGCATTTTAGGGTTTAGGCAACGCATTTGCACAACCTGACCACCGACTGGCTCTGTTACCATTTGAGTTGACCACCAGAGCCCTCCTCCACCTGTCCTTAGTTCTTGAGCATCACCGCATGCCCTCCGTCTTTATGTGGGCCCTTGTAGATGCAAAATCAACGCCGTTGGGTGCTTTCCATGGCCAATTTCGATGTCTTATAGCTGGACGAGTATTTCTTAGCCATCGGCCAACCTTCAATGAGTACACTTGGACTTTCGGTCATACCTACCACTTCTTTTGGCATGACTTTTCTCCTGGCCGCCCTAGTGTGCCTCCGTGGATCCCAGATTTTGCCGCATTGATATGTGTCACTACATTTGGTCGACGTGATTGCTTCTGGCGCTTCCTAAACCCTCATGACAACAACTCTGTCAACTTGGCAATGATTTTTGCTGCCAACTCTACCATCGACGCCACTATAGTCGTGTGCTCATCATCAAACATCATGGATTATGAAGTAGGGGAGCTTTGAACTCATAATTTCATGCTAGCATGTTTTGAATGTATAGCAGCATACGAAGATTGTATGATTCAATGCTTTGGATGTTAAATCATGATATGCTTGCATGAGGTAAGAGGATAAATTATGCTATGTTGAAATGCATATGACATGTATGTGAGCTGTAAGTATGTTTGAAGTATATGTATACTAGTGATGGTTAGCGAGTATGTTGGTAAGCTATGTATGTGGATTGTGTGTGTGCTAGTAATGGCTAGCGAGTATGCTGGTAGCTATGTATAGAATTGTGTGTATGAAAGTATATGTGATGGACATATGTGTGTATGATGTCTATGCGCCTGTGTGATGGATATGTGTATGTGTGGGTGTGGGCAGAAGTATAGGCAATGGATGGTAAGAGGTGATAGAGGGTTTGGTATGGAGTTGGATGTGGATGTGTAAGTGTATGTAGAAAATGGAGGATGTAAGTTTGACATGGGAGGATTGGATGGGTTTGAATTGGAATGTATGTTGGGGGATTGTCAGACACTAAGAGTGTTGCATAATTGTACAAGCATAATGTACAGATTGTAAAGTGAAAAGTAAACATAATAAGTGAGGTATAAGCAAGAGGGTGATAACTGGGGTTGGCTCTGAGGAGCTCAGTTTGATGACTTCTGAGTAAGATGTGTGGGCTATAAGGTAGATGGTGGAGATTGTATGAATACGTAAGGATTTGATGTACGGTGAGTTATGATCATGAGATGGATGAGTTAAGTGAAGTTTGTTGCCCTGATGATCTAGGGTTTTGGATCGGGCTTAACTTCTTTTGATTAGTGGAGTATTGTATGTTTATGGCATCATTGTACCGCATAACTTACTTAATTCAAACTTGAATTATAAGCAAAACTAATGATAGCCTTGTGAGTTTGAGACCTAAGGGTTCGACGGATTAAGTTTCGTGTTTGAGCTAGCCAATAATGAGTTGGCTAAGCATTTCTCATGTCTTGCCATGGTGTTTATCCTGCGGGATGTTGTTTGTGTGTTGTATTTAAGCCCAGACGTCTAATGCTCTATTGAGAGCGATGTATGTTTTTTATTCGGCCTATGTGCTATATTAAGCCCAAATGTTTGATGCTCTATTAAGAGTGTTGTATGGTTCTGCCCAAGAGTGGCACAATATGATTTTTGTCCAAGAGTGGTGTTGTATGATTTATGCTCAAGAGTGGCACTAGTACTATAAGACCCCTAAAGTGTGGTTATTTTTGTTTGCGTGCTTAGGTAAGTAGTATCATGGAACTGCTCCTATCTATTTAATCATGTGCCCCATGAGCATTGGTATGCCTTGCCTTCGGAAAATTCCATGGCATCTAGTATAAGATCCTTAAGCTTGAACCGGTTTACTTTGTTTTATTTAATTGCATTTATATGGTTTAATGTTAACTCGGATCGGTTTTGGGTTATTTTCAAATTTTAAGTGGTTAACAAAGGTTTTAACCAAAATATCCTTCACATTTCAAGTTTTTAAGTTAATTTAAGTCATTTGGTATTTTTCTGGAATTTTCAGATTTTTTACTATTTTTCCCAAAAATTAAGGTTTGGCAGGACCCACTGTGGGCCCCACGACCAAAATTTAAAATTTTAACCCAAAATGTTCTTAACATCAAACTAAGACATTAGGAAATTATTTCAGATTTTAAATTGGGTTGTAATAGCAAATTTATCCATTTTTAGTTAAGATTTCTATTTGTACCCCATTATTTACTTTTGTCCAACCCAACTCTTTTCTATAAAAGGAAAGGCACAACCACTTTCCCAATTGGGAAATGGCTAAAAACTGGAGCATTTGAGCCTTATCCCTAATTTTCTAAGGGAGAAAGGAGATTAAGGTGAGATTTTGCTTAATCTTTCATAAATCCATTAGGGTTTTCATAAATCTTTTCAAATCCCTTCTTCTCTTATAGTTTACTCTCGATTTCAAAGCATAAAGCTACTGATTTGAAGCCTTATTTCAAGATCTAATGTTTAGAATTTCGTTTTTGGGTTTCTTTGACCCTAGATCTAAGGTTTTTCAAAAGGTTTAGATGTTCTAAATCAAGTTTATGAAGGTATTGATAAAGATCATATTTTGGGTAGGTTTTGGAGGAGTTTAAGGAACCATTTCAAATCAAGAACTTGCTGGGAGGTAAGGGTTTTTGTATCTTAAACTTGCTGTGATTTTCGGATCTAAGATTTGACGAATGTTGAAATGGGTTTCATGCATGTGTGCTATAATGGTAATGTGATAAAAGCTTAATCTTTAGTGTTATTTTCTTAGGTCTTTGCTTAATAATGATTAGATTTGATGTTTTGGAAGCTTTGACTTGATTATAATGAAGTTTGGGAATGAGATTTGATGTTTTATGAAGTACATGTAAAGTTTCGGTTTGGTTTTCAACATGGAGAAGACAACCAAGAAACTGTTGTTATGCCGATCAAATGGCATTGCAGGGCTATCAAATGACATAACCTTTTTTCGGGCTGATATTCATTTCAGCCGTTCGAACGGCCCTGCAGGGCGATCGAACGGCTATACTGCAGAAATTGATCATTTTATGAATATTGCTTATTTCGATATCTCTACTCCCAAATATCATTTTTATGTTTATGTGGAGTGATTTGAGCTAGAATAAGCTACTGGAAGAGCATGTTATTGATGTTTAGAATTTATGGTGTATATTTAAAGTCTATGTGAAATGACTTGTAGTTGGATATACATGTTAGAATTGTTATCTTGAAGATATGAGTGGATGATTCTCTATGGTTTAAGCATGTGTTCAGTAGAATTATAGCATGCTAATGAACTGATATGTCATTATATGATGTGGTTAAATGATGGGTGAATGTTAGTTTTATGCCTAGACTCAAGTGTGAGGTGAATGTGCTTACATATGTTTAGCATGTGGTTACGTTTGACTTGATTGATGATTTTTTATGGTTTTCACCCATGATTTCTGCTGGAATCTAGGATTAGATGTTAATGTGCATGTGTAGTGTGATAGCGAGTTAATTATAAGGCATGTTGATATGCATCAAATGAGATGTTTCTACCATGTACACACACATGTGGGGGAAATGATTATGATGATGTGCAGTATTATGATTATAAATGATGCATGAGGGGTTGATAAGAGCACTCATCATGAATTAGAATTCATGTATGCCTTGCCCACGTATGTACCATGTTGCATGCATCATGAAACGGATTTTCGATTGAGACTTTATCGAGATTAGACGAGTTTGATCGATTGGATGTAATGTTGTGAAATTGCTTGCCAAATTATTCGGTCATTGGCTTAATTGGAACTTGATTGGTCCGAAAGGACATGATTTCGATTTGAGTTCCTATGAGGAACATGTATACTCCCCGGGTTGAGTCTATTTGAGTCACGACAAGTTGAGTCGATTTGAATTATTAATGCGGTTGAGATTTGTTTATTGAGACAGTCAAACCTAGACCCTGAGAATCCAGAGTGGTATGCCTTCGTGCACTGGCTACCACATGTTCTAGTTTTCCCTAAGGAAATCAGACTCTTCCACCGCAGAGATGTCCAGAGTGAACACACTGCTCTAGTTTTCCTTATGGAATTTGGACATCCCTAGCCCGGACTGTCCAGAGCGAGTAGACCTGCTCTAGTTTTCCTTATGGAATTCGGACTTCCCGTGTGGATAGTCCAGAGTGAGCAGAGGGGCTGACTACCCCTACACCCTAGTTTTCCTTATGGAATTCGGACCGTATCGAAAGCGGGCAATGCCCTAGGTTTCCAGTTAGGAAATCGGATTACGTCCAGAGCGGGTGATATGATATGATGTGATATGACATGATTGTATTCCTAATACTACCCCTACACCCTAGTTTTCCATATGGAATTCGGACTGTATCCAAAGCGGGCAATGCCCTAGGTTTCCAGTTAGGAAATCGGATTACGTCCAGAGCGAGTGATATGATATGATGTGATATGACATGATTGTATTCTTAATACTACCCCTACACCCTAGTTTTCCATATGGAATTCGGACTGTATCCAAAGCGGGCAATGCCCTAGGTTTCCAGTTAGGAAATCGGATTACGTCCAGAGCGGGTGATATGATATGATGTGATATGACATGATTGTATTCCTAATACTACCCCTACACCCTAGTTTTTCATATGGAATTCGGACTGTATCCAAAGCAGGCAATGCCCTAGGTTTCCAGTTAGGAAATCGGATTACGTCCAGAGCGGGTGATAGGATATGATATGATATGAGTGCATTCATCTCCTTGATGGAGATATTTACCATTTGATGATAATGCATGTGTATGTGATAATATTATGCCCAAATTGCACAGGTTGTGTAGGGATATTTGGATTATGTGACACATGTGGATGCAATTGATTATGCATGATGTAGAATAGTGTGATTGAGACACTTTGATGCACTGAAATAATGTTTAATTAAATGTTCTCATATTTTGAATTGTAATCCTATTTTGTGTTAATTCATTACTGATTTGGGCTTTTTATGTTTTGAATAAGTTAATTGGACCTTAATTGAGTTTATATGTCTAAACAGGCTTTAACAGGATCCAAGTGGAAGAGGAAGTAAAGCCCATCTACCCAAAGCTATTTGAAAGTCATGAATGGGCCCCTAATGGTCTAAACATGCATGGAATGGTCGAACACAACCTTGTGGACCCGTTTGATTTGAGATTTGTATGAAGAGGACTAAATTAGGAAAGAAGCTGATTCGGACAGATTGACAGAGGCTTAGTATTTCGATCATATCTTTTTGTGTATAATTCGGATGGATACGATTCTGGTGGCATTGGAAAGAAGACTTCCGTAGCTACAAGTGTTATTTCAGGAAGAAATTCCAAATTCTAAAGATTAATGGGTCGAATTCGGCATGCAATCAGACAGCTAGTAAACTAACCCGAGGCCAGCACATGAAGAATATTTTCATTGATTATGATTGATACACATAAGGAAAGACAAGGAGGCTGATTGGTTAACTAAAGGAAGATTCAAAGATACTTATTTACTAAATAAATCATTGATTTATTTAGTATCTAATCATTGCCAAAGAAGCAATCAATCAGGCAATCAATCAGGATGCAATCTAGAGATATGATTTCACTTTCCTCTTTGAAGCAACCCCTTCTATTCCTATAAATAGAGGGGTGGACGTGATAGATGACTTACTCTCTCCTCTTTGGAGCTCTCCTCTCCTATTTTCTTCTCTCATTTTGTAATTTTGTTTTTAGTTTTATTGTAATGGCTTTCTAAGCTCTCAAGCTAAGGCTAGAGGTGATTTGTAACAATTTAATAGAGTTCAATTCATGTTTCATCAATGGTTTCAAGTAAGTCTTGTTTATTTGAAGTGATGTTTATTTAATATTGTTCTTCTTCTTGTTTCTTTGTGATTTGGATACATAAGATGCTTAAAGGCTCTCCTTTTTGATCTTTTGTGATTTGGATACATAGAAATCTTTAAGAGACAATTGTTTTTATCCTTCATCTATCCAAAGCATTTCTATTTTGATTTTCAATTTTAATGTTCATATCTTCCGGTTAGATAGAATTTTCATTCGATTCTAACTGAGATAACATGATACATGAAGAACATCATTAGATGTTATAATGATCCTTAATGCCTTAGTGTTTTCTCATCTTGATTTCTTAACTCTATATTTCCCCAATACTCTTCTACTCTTTCTTTCTTAGTTTTCCTTTCTCTATTTTTTTCGTAATAGTTTTCTTTGTTGCACAAGGCTTTCCCTGTGGATCGACCTTGTCTACTACAATTGGCAAGTAAAACAAATCTGAATTTGACTTCTTCATAGTCTTGTTTCAGACGTAACAACACACTTATCGTGTAGGGTGAATGATTTATGAATGAATTATACGGATCTGCATTATGTGTGAATGAGACACTACTATGCAGGTTGATGAGATATGAATGCACAATTTGATTAGTTGTGATTGAGACATTATTATGCAGGGTTATGTGATGAATGTGCATGATCTGGAAGGTGTGTTAGAGACCCTTCTCATGCATGCTATTATGCTTGATTTTGAATGGATGAATATCATTTCTTATGCAGGATGGATGCTAAGTTATGATATGAGTAGTTATGCTTGACTTTGTTAGGTGTCATGTGCATTATAGCTCTTATGTTATGGATATCAGGTGTTTAGCAAGAGAATGATCAGAAAAATGGTACATTATTTGAATCTGAATTGCTAAATTGCCATGCCTTGATGTTTTTCTGATTTTAGTCACCATATGCAAACCTTACTGAGTTTTTACGCAACCCTCTTTCTTGTGCTTTTGTTTTGGGGCTGCACGGTGCGACGTGAAGACCCTTTGTATGACGAAAGGGCGGGGACAGCATGGGATTAGGCGTGGAGGCCTTTAGACTTTATTATGCTTGTTTGAGTTACTTTATTTTGAGTTTAGAACATCATGTATGATTGTTCTTGTTTTGGACTCATGTATGTCTTATGAGTTTAGATCGGTTTGAGACCCTTGGTGCAAATCACGTGTGTTGGCTCAGGATTTTAAGTATGTGGGTTTGAGACTTGTGGACTAGATTAGAGTTAAAGTCCCCTTTTATCCTTATTTACTTTTGCTCAAAGGTTTTGTGGTGCGTAACTCCGCTAGATTAATCGCCCATATGTGGGGCTAAGTCTTCCGCTATTCCCGTTTAATTCCTTTCAATTCCGTCACACCCGCGTGCTTGACCGGCCCTCGGACCGGGTTCGGCTCGGGTCAGGCGGTGCTGGGGCTTGACATCTAGTCACTCCCCGAAAGTTAAGGTGATGCCTAAGTAGTATTCTTTTCCATTTTGATGCTAAAGCTTATTAATTGTAATGAGCTTCAGTGGTTGATAGTATGTGTATGACTGTATGAGTATGTATATTTCTGAGTAAGACTATAAGAGTTTGATTCTAAGCAAGACTATAAGAGTATTATTCTAAACAAGACTGTAGGCGTATGTTTTTTAGCAAGATTGTATGAGTAAGATCGTACCAGTAAGACTAAACAAGTAAGGTCATACGAGGATGTATAATATTGTACGAGTAAGGTCATACAAGTATGTGTAAGTTGCATGAGTAAGCATTTAATTGTACGAGTAAGTTGGTAAGACTAATTATGAGTATAAGTGTAAGTGTAAGATTGATTTGATGGTATGTATTTGGCAGAATTGTATGCTTATGTGCATCATTATTATATGCCTGCCTGCTTCATGTTTGAGTTGCATGAGCTCATCTATGTATGAACTTGCTGAGTTCACTGTTTCGAACTCCCCTATTAGGTATTTTCCTACTAAGTATGAAAATACTCATTTACCCTATTTTTTAGCCTCAATGGTCGAGAGGATTTTATAGGTTTGTGTCAGGCAACTCCTAGAGATGGATGCTCATTTCCGTGGTGGTTTGATTCTCTTTGACTCAGGTATATCCTTAACTTACTGTGAGTATTATTTTTATGCTATGATATGATGTATTGGGTGAGATGAGATTTAAAGTGTTTATGTTTCTAGACTTGTAATTTGGATTAGATTGTGGGCTGTTTATGGGACTTGCACTAAGGTATGTCTGAGATAGATTTGTATTTAAAACCCATGATCATGGTAATTTATTTTCGAGTAGCACCTGAGGTTGTTTGGTTTAGCTATACAATGTTTAATTGAATGAGTAAAATTTTGGATGGGGAAATTAATGTGTGATGTTTAAAACTATTAACTGTTTTCAAAGGTTTTGTATTTTACTCCCTCCGTCCTATTTTAATAGCTCCAATAGGATAAAAACACTGTTCTATATTAATTGCTCCGTTTCGGTGAATTTAAACCACAAGACGTCTATGATGATTCTCGAAATATTCCTCAGCTCCACTGTACAACTCCTCCACTCAAACTTTTCCATACCTTGAGGAGCTCGTTGCTGCCGTCCTCTTCTCCGGCTCCTGCACCCTTCATCTCCTTATCAGAAACCACCCCATCTTCCACTTTCTCCTCCCCCCACCCAACGGCCGGGGCCTCACCGTTGGCCGGTAGCTGAATCGTCTTCCCGAACAGCTTAATCATCGTGTCCCGGTTCTCCAACATTCCTCACTGATGAACAACCACACCTCCAACAAGACACAGTGATCTAAAAAATTCGAAATACAAATCTCTCGACCTTCACTCCCCTCCCAAGTATCTGATACGCGAGAATTTCGGGCTAGGATGATCAGCAACTCCCTCTGGCGCCGCAGCTCCATCACCTTCCGGTGCAAGTTCCAGTGCTGCGTCAGCACGAACATGGGGCTCACCACTGGCCTGTACTCCGGCATCAACCTCCCGGGCTTGTACCAGACACCGAAAGAGTTGCACAGCGACTTGGGCCCCATCGACCCCATCCTCCACTGCAGCGTCTTCTCCGATGCGTGCACTTCCTGGCTTCTACCTCCCCTGCCGCCGAAGATGAAGATGATGGTGCGGCCGAGCCCGAGGCGGAGCCTCCTTCCTTTCTCCTCGGTTTGATCGTCTCTGTCGGGACCGTGCTCAGCGAAGCCGGCGAGTGGAGAGGGACCCAGCTGTTTCCCGAGGCCCCCACTACTTGGAGCGCTTGCTCCTAGCCCGGCCAGGGACGGACGGGTCCGGGCGGATGCTCGGGTTCCTGATCACCCTGCACTTGACGATGGCGTTGGAATAGACAGAGGAGTCGGAGAAGGAACTTGGACAGCCATCTGGGTTGCCATTGAAATTTTGCACAAGAACAACCTCCCACTAGTAATTGACTTGAGCCCAGTCGGGCCCGAATCTGGGAACCCGCCCTGCCAGTAACTTGTGATGTTGGTGACGGTCTCTATCTTGTGATGTTGTTGATGGTCTCTATCGCACAGACATGGTCATCCCCGACACTGACGTCGGACAACACCATCGAGCTAGAGTACACATCGAGCTGGAGTACACGCTGCAGAAACTAGCATCCCAGCAGAGGAGGATGGAGTCGCTGCCAGCAGCCGGAGTACACGCTGCAGAAACTAGCATCCCAGCAGAGGAGGATGGAGCCGCCACCAACAACCGGAGTAATGCCACAGAGGAAGTCCCTAACGCTGGAGATGGACGAGAAGGAGATGTTGGGTAAGAGAGGGAGGGAGAGGGCCGCGCCACCATGCTAGAGTAGGCAGAAGATGGACTGGGGGGCCTTAGCCGATGGAAATCCCGCATTCCGCGCTGGAGGAAACGATGGAAAGAGTTGAGACAGAGCCTAGTGCGGAGGCCGGGGACACCACGGCTGAGATTGGGAGGAGCACGACTAGGGCAGATGCGGCGGCGCTGGCGGTGGAGTCATTGAACGAGTCTCACAGGTCTGGTCCTGAACCGGTCTTCATTAGGGGCAACGTTCTCAACAACACAGAGCGACGAGCCAACATTAGTGTTTTACTATTGTTAGACGCGCAATAGAGATGCGTAATTACTATCTTAATAAAAATGATAAAATTTAGATATGGAGCTATTAATATAGGACAGAGGGAGTATCATTTTTCCTGATTTACAGTTGTTATATTGTAAAAAATTTCTATATAACTTGAGAAAATGTGATAAAAAACCGCAAGCGTTACAATCTATATGGGTATTGACACACTCTAAGTGCAATTCGATAAATTTGCCCCTTATGGTTTTTGTGCTAAAATAAAATTCATATTCACTCTACTTATTCTCTAATCCATATTGTATAATTAATTATATTATGTATTTTTAATTAATTATTTGTATTAGAAATTAGTAGAAATTGACCAAATTAGCCCTAACAATATTTTGGTCAATTCACAAGGATACTTTCTTGTACATCTTTGTCTGTTTTCCAAAACATAAATAATAGTCTTTCATGCTTTTTTTAGGTGTTGTTTGATTGATTATTAAGTGGTTGGGTTTGGTGTGATCATAAGGGTAATTTCACACCATCTTTTTCCTCGACATAAAAGTTATTTTCAGAAATATTAATGTGTGTTTTTTGTTGTTGTTATATTTGCCTAAGGGGTAACATAAGACATTAACATAAGTAGTTGCATATTAGATTAAACTTACCTTAAGGGGTTAAGGGTAGTTTTGACTAATCACGTGCTTGTGATTTAAGTCTAGATTATATGCAATTATATTATTTCTTTATTCATAAAACATACTTGTTCCTTGCTGTGATTTAGAATAAGTGAGTCGAATGTATAAACAATAAAGTAGTTTTTGGCCATTTGGTGGTATTTATTCCTTTGTGTCATTGTCATGTTTTGTAGTTAATTTTCATGTATTATGGCATAAAAAATGGTCACTTCTTAGTTGGGGAAAACTAAAAAATTGAATACAAACAATTATCTTGTGTGGAAGAGGAGGATACACAATTTCTTACTCTCTCTGACTTGGCTCATATCATAGAGCAAGTCATTGAGTCCTACCCAGAGAATTGTACTGCTACTCTCAAAAGAAAGCTTATGAAAAGCTAAAGGATGATGACAACAAGGCTAGGTCCACCATTTAGACTTTCATGGAGCCAAAGATGGCAAAGCTCTTTGAGAAGTTTAAAACTACCAAAGAGATACTTGAGGAAGTTTGTGAGGTATGGGGAGTAGGCATATGCTCATAAGAAGATGCTACACTCTAAGTATCAGAACTCAAGAATGAGAGAGGGAGATGATGTTAATAAGCACCTGAGTGTTATGTCCATCATAGTTGATGACTAGGAGACCTTGGATGACCCCATCTCTGAGGGAGTTCAGGTGTTAACAGTGTTGAACAGCCTCCCTAAGTCCTGGGAGAGTGTAGTTGTTTACCTCAATATGAGTGATCAGAAGCTGACAATGAAGGCTCTGACTGCCAAGCTTAACCTTGAGCAAGAAAGGAGGAACTATACTTCAGGGACTGCTACTTTCAACCTAGCATAAAACACTAGAGGTGGAAAGATAGGTGGACAGGGGCCTGGACCTTGAAGGAAGAAAACCTTCAAGAAAAGGGGAAAGAAGCCACAATACAAAGGCAATGGCAAGGAGAATAATAAACCTCAGGGTGCCTATTTTAAGTGTGGATAGGTGAGCCACTTTAAGGCTACTTGTTCCAAGAATGATGACCAGACCAACAACAACAAAGGCAAGAACAAAGAGATTATCTATGTTGTTTCTGAGGTTATGATTGCTGATGTCAAGGAGAAGACTTGGTGGATAGACTCTGGAGCCACAATCCATGTATCACACTCTAGGGGTGAGGTGATCAATCTCCTCCTTAGATAGAATATGATCTACATGGGAAACAACACATACTGCGATGTAGAGGCCATGGGCCTCTAAAGGAAGGGTCAACCTATGTCCTGACTGATGTGTTATTTTCTCCCTCCGTTATGAGGAATCTGATCTCCATTTCTATTCTTACCAAGAAGGGATTTAAGGTCAGATTCAAAGGGAACAAATACATAGTGGATAAGGGTGGCTCTATTTTATTTACAGCTACTTTAGTTGATGGTTTATATTGTTTGGATATTTCTAACTCATTTATTTCTAATGAATTAGCCTCTTCTGAGTATTTTGTTTTGTCTATAGATGATACATTACTTTGACACATGTGGTTGTGTCATGTTAATATACATAAGCTACATAGAATGTCAAATGCGGGGTTATTACCCAAGATATCCAAAGACCTATTTGTGTGTGAGGATTGCTTATCAAGGAAGATGAGCGGGCAATCCTTTCCAAAAGGGATGAAGGGCAAATGAATTATTATGGGTAGGTCACTTAGACATCTATGGGCCGCTAAATATTCAGACCCCAGAGGTATGACCTATTTTATAACTTTTATAGATGACTATTTAAGATACAGATACATGTATCTAATAAAGAAAAAATATGATGCCTTAGATAAATTCAAAGGAATTTAAAACTAAGGTAGAGACATAGTTAGCAGAAAGGTCAGTCTTAAAGACTGGTAAGGGTGGTGAGTACACCTCAATATGCTTAAGAATTATTGTACCGATCAGGGAATAGTGCATCTAGGGCTGGTTGTGGACATCCGTTGTCCGATGTCTGGGCCGTGTCCGAGGTGTCAGTGGTCGTGTCCGGCTGATTTTTTATGTCTGTAAAAACTGGACACATACCTGAACAAAGGGCTTCGGACAACCATTTGTCCAATGCCCGACTCTGTTATATGTAAGTACGTTAAACCCCTACCTCACCCAACACCCAATCTCAGAGTCATACATTCAGTTCCTTAAATACCTCCAACTCTATTCAACCAATAGTAGGCCATAACTCAAACCTAGTTAATAATTCATGTCATGAGTTAAAGCTGTTGCTGGTCACTTGTATCATTTTTTACACACTAGAACTTGAAAGAGTGTGCTTTGATGATCATCTAAAAAGGATTGTTGGTGGTCAAAAGGCAACAAGCTTAAAATTATGGTGTTGTTTGTGTTACACAATTAATAACTCAAATGGCATATTCATATTGGATTTTGGAACATCTTATTTTGCTTTTTGACTAGCGCCAGTTGCTTTCCCCTTTCCAGGTTTCAAGGATCAATGTTAAAAGCTTGCTAAAGTGCTTTCCAAAGGGATATGACAGAAAGGGTTAGACTTTTCTTGCCATGTGGAACTGTGTTGGGAGATGGGACTATTGATTATATTATAGTATATCTTCTTTTTGTAATTATATTATAATACATCTTAGGTACTCAAGGTTGGCTTTTGATTATATAGGCCCAATTCTATGTCATGGATTGGTAGATTTTCATTGGTTTCATAGTTTTATGGACTGTTATATTTTATCGTTATTTTTGGCTGAGCTGATTTTAGTTTTTTAGTCCATTGGGTAATCCTAATCAATTCACTCTCCCATTTAAAAAATATAATTTTTGGACTATCAAATTTTATTGTTATTCTTCATATGGCTGATTTTAGTTTTGTAGTCCATTTGGTAACACTAATCAGTTCATTCTCCCATTTAAATAATATATAAAAGTTCTTTTTTGCCTTACTAATATACCAATTATGTGGTTCTTTTCTATTTCCATTTCATATTTCATTATTATGAATTATGAGGTTTGCCTATTGCTCCCAAAACCCATGTTTAATGTTTCATTTCTTATTTTTATTTAACAGAAACCACTAAATATTTGCAAAGCAAAAGTGATGAAGTAGAAGTTACTTTTATTGATAGCACTGAGCCTCAAAGTCAAAATGTAGTCCTAGATGATGAGGTGAAGGGAGAGGATAAGAAAATTGAAGTTTGACAAAAGAAAAAGTGAAAATTGACTAGTGAGGTTTGGGACCAATTTGATAAGGTATATTTACCTGACAGGGAAAAGGCTACACGTCATTATTGTGGTGATATATTAATTGGGAATGAGAGCTATAGGACTAATAAATTGTGGTGACATGTTCAGTCTAAATGTACAAAGTTTAGACTTGGTGGGAGCAAGGGAGTTAATATCAAGCAACAAATTTTTGAGAAATTGTCCTAAGAACAGAGAAGGGAGCTCTTTTGTTGAATGTTTTGGATTTAACCAAGAGACGAGCATGTGTGATTTTTCTAAAGCAAATATCCTTCATCAATACCCATTTTCAATTGTTGATCATACTGGCTTTAGGACGTTTGTGAACAATCTTCAACCTTTGTTTAAAATGGTTAAAAGGAAAGCTATTACTAGAGATTGCATAAAAAATTACAAAGATGGAGTGATCAAAATGCAGAATATGTTGGATAATATTGAAGGTCAATTTACTATTACAAGTGACATGTTGATATCTTGTCAAAATTTTTCATTTTTGGTCATTGGTCATTACCACTTACTTTATTGACAATGATTGAGTCTTACATAAGAGAATTATCAACTTTTGTAAAGTAGAAACTTGTCACATAGGTGGAGACATTTGTAACCTCATTTATAGCAAGTTGTTTTGATGGAAAAATCTTTAGCATTGAGTTAGATAATGCAAGTGCTAATAATTTTTCAGTAAGGGCCTTAAGACTATTCTTCTTGGAAATGGTGATTTTCCTGCAAATGGTATTTTTTTTACATGATAGATGTTGTGCACATGTTTTGAATCGTATAGTTAATGATGATTTATCTGTAGTTAAAGATGCATTGTCTAA
This sequence comes from Saururus chinensis, assembly GCA_035235625.1. Taxonomy (NCBI): domain Eukaryota; kingdom Viridiplantae; phylum Streptophyta; class Magnoliopsida; order Piperales; family Saururaceae; genus Saururus; species Saururus chinensis. The sequence goes on from CP141141.1 coordinate 8,356,505, forward strand.
AATTCATGAAAGTGCTAAATTTGTGAAAGTTTCTCCTCAAAGGGATGCTACTTTTAGAAAAATTGCATACCAACTTTAGGCACCAAAGTTATCTTTAGTTCTTGATGTGCCCACAAGGTGGAACTCAACTTACAATATGCTTGATGTTGCTTTGAAATTTAAAGATTGCTTTGCACGCTTAGAAATGTGTGATAAAGACTATAAGGTTGTGCGAAATGCTGAAGAGTTTGACACTATTGCAACTATTCATGAATGTTTGACTCCTTTCTTAAAATTGACTGAGATTTTCTCTAGAACAAAATACCCCACTGTAACATCCCACTTTTCTAATTCCATCTAACCTAAGGGGTTAATTTTTGGATAAGTCTTAGAGGGTTTTAGAGGTTGAAACCTCCATATATATGTTGAGCTCGAAGAAAAGAGAGTAAGAAATCGAAGAACGTGTAAAACGGAGGTCGGAAGTGAAAGTTACGACCTTGTGAAGCATGCAATATAGGCAAGACTCACTTGAAATGGGAAGGATAAATTATTCTAATGGTTTACTTTCATAGGGCTCGTCAATATGAGCTCAACGGTACCAAGAACGTACGAATCCGAGTCTGGGATAGAAAGATATGCACATTTGAAGATAAGTATTAAAAAACAGCACCGAGTGTGATGAACGCACGCAAGTTACGTGAGACCACAACGCTCGTAATGATCTGACGTAACATGCGGATACCATGCACCTTATGCGCGGGCATTGTGCAGCACACACGGCGCCGCAATTTCGGCACGGTTGAGCCTATAAATAGGCAATTGAGGCCATTTTTGAACCAACAACTCCGTTTTTTATCATTCTCATTCAGGAGGCATTCTCAACTAAATCAAGCATGCTCTACGTAATGGAGGGGTATGTTCTTTGAGTTGATGACCGTACAAGGGATAAACTTCCCAAGACATGAAGAGGCTCTGCCCATTGCCCTCGAGCACTGAAGAAAGAAAAGTGGCCCGGAGCAAGAGGGGGTTATGTCCTCCATTGTCAGGCCACATCGGCAGAAGTGACCCTGAGTAGGGGAGGCTTTGTCCTCTACCGAAAGGACATACAGTGAAAGAAGCATCCCAAGGTTTAGGGGATGTTTTGTCGGCGGCTTATGGGGGCAGAAAAAGGAAAGTGTCTACGGATAAGTGGATACTATGTCCGTCGCCTCTAAGGCACATAAAGTGAGAAGCATCTCTATATGAGGGGATGTTATGTCCTCCACCTACGTCCACATGAAGTGTAACATGTTCCAAGTTAAAGAGAGATTCTATCTACCACCTTTGAATATAGTGAGAAGGATGTTCCAGAGCTAGAAGAGATTTTGTCAGCCATCTCTGAATCTAAAAAGAGGACGCATTGAAGAAACGAACAACTATGAACACTACCACTTCCGGTATCTCATAAGAGTAAATATTTTTTATCTTCTATTTTAATATTAGTATAATAATATGTATGCATCCTAAGTAGTTAACTTAGGATGTTAAATAACTTATATACATGTACATCTTAATTAGTGATATTAATATTCTAATTAAGATATATGATTTGCTATAATCTGATGTATTTTGATATGTTCTGATTTGAATTGCCTTGTTATGCTTTATCTAATATGATCTAAGGTGTTCTGATATGCTTTGATGTGATACACTCTGTTATGATATGATATGCTATAGTATGATCTGCTATGATCTAATATGATCTTATGGGATTCAATGTGATCTCATCTACTCTATTGTGTTCTGTTCTGCTCTGTGATAGAGCAAGATGTGTAATTCCGTTAATTTGTTAGCTTTCGTTTATCTTCGATGATTTATGAGATTTTCATCTGACTCAAATAATTTATATGATTTATGAGATTTCCATCTGATTTCGATGATTTATATGATTTATGAGATTTCTGTCTGACTGGGATGATTTATGAGATTTCCATCTGACTCTGATGATTTATATGATTTATGAGATTTCCATCTAACTTCGATGCTTCATATGATTTATGAGATTTTTGTCTGACTTCGATGATTTATGAGATTTATGTCTATGATTTATGAGATTTCTGTTTGACTCTGATAATTTATGAGATTTCAATCTAACTCAAAATGATGTATTTGAATATAAATATATATGTATTTTAGCGTATATAATTTTGTGATGCCTGATGTATGTAATAACTACTATAAAATAACTAATATACATATACATGTATATAAGTTATTTTAATTAGTGATATTGAAATTATTATTGGTAAGGTTCAACTATAAAATTTTCATGTGTGTGTGGGAGTTTGTTTGTTCTTGCTAATTTGTTTTTACTTTTTAGGTGAAGAGGAGGAACATAAGGCCTAGGGTGGATTGCTCATATGCTTATGAATCTCTCTACTCCCATTTAGGTTTTACCATTTTAGCTACTTCCTTGTGTGTTAATATAAGATAGAATGATTACAAAATTAGGTTTTCTTATCCTTTGAATAAGTAATATAATTATATCACCATATCATGAATCTACTTCAATTGAAATATTTGTTTTTGTGAAATGTTAAACAGGTCTGCATGATTGTCATGAGGGAGGATTGCTGGAATGAAGCAATCAAAAGCTTTTTTATATGTTGCAAAAGATTACTCATATTGGAGCACTATAATATTCTTTTATGTTAAAGAAGACTAGTGTTTAGTTTATTTGGATTATGGTTATGGAGTTGTTTTTTATGTTAGTAAATCATTATATATTTTAGGTAGTTGAATATTTTTGATCTTGTATTTTAGGCATTCTCAAAAAGTTTGGTTGTCATTTTAACTCTCAAAAGTTTGGGTATAAAAGTTAATTGAAAATTTTTATATCTATCGTAGTAATGTGTATGGTTTATAGGACAAGAGGCTAAGTCTGTGGACAATGGTCATGTCCGTCGTATAAAAGGATACATTCGTGGACAAATGGCCAGTGGATAAATTGTTAATGGGCACAGAGATGGACAAGGCTTGTCCACTGACTATTTGGCGGACAACCAGCCCTAAGTGCATCAATACATACTCCCTTACACTCCACAACAAAATAGAGTGGTAGAAAGGTGTAATAAGACGCTTATGGATATGGTCAAATCTATGTTAAATCACTCTAAATTAGGAACCAATTTATGGGATTAGACTTTAAACACTACCGTGTACATCCTTAATCATGTACCCACAAAGGTCATCCAACGCACACCTTATGAGCTTTGGACGGGTGGATGCCCTAGCTTAGGACATCTTAGAGTATGTGGGTTTAGGGCACATGTAAAGGTGCCTGACTAATATAGGTCTAAGCTGGACCCTAAGACCATAAAGTGTTACTTTATTAGTTACTGTGATCACTCTTAAGGGGTACAAATTTGTGGTTTACTACACAAATGAGACAATGGGGGTTATAGAGTCTAGATATGCTTAATTCTTAGATGAAGAATTTAATCTCAACATATCAAATAAAAGAGTAGATTTATTCGAGATAGTAAAATAGACTGGTCCTAGTACTACCCCTGAGGAAGTAATTAGATCAGGTCAAAATCAAACCAACTAAGAACTAAGGGCATTGAGAGAAAGAAGACATTTAACACAGTTGAGAGACTTCTATGCAATGCTAGGGGAAGACAATGTTTCATTAGATGAACCTGTTCTAGATGACAAATTATCCTTAAGCAAGCTTTAAGTCTTCCAGACGCTCAAGAATGGCAGAATGTTATTCAAGAGGAAATGGATTAAATCATAAAGAACAAGGTTTAGGAGATAGTTGATCTACGAGAAGGGCGGAAGCCCATAGGGTGTAAATGGATCTTCAAAAAGAAGTTTAAAGGCAAATGGATCAATAGACAAGTGCAAAGTGAGATTAGTGGTAAAAAGGTTCACCTATGTGTATGGGATAGACTTTAAGGATTGATACTCACATGTGTCAAGATTTGACTCAATTAAATGTCTCTTAGCAAGTGCTGCTTGCTTTAATTTAGAGTTATTCCAGATTGATGTAAGGATTGTCTTCCTAAATAGATATTTACATGGAACAACCTGAGGGTTTTGTAATTCCTGGAGAGAAACACAAGGTGTGAAAGCTAATAAAATCATTGTACGGCCATAAACAATTTACAAGGTAATGGTACTTTACTTTTCACAAGGTGATTAGTGAATATGGGTTCATAGTTAATGATCATGATCATTGTGTTTATACCTTCTGCGATCAGACTAAGTATATGATGTTGTCATTCTATGTAGATGACATACTCTTTATGGGGAATGACTTAGGTATGATAGTCAGCTTAAAGGAATGACTTAAAACCTAGTTTGAGATGAAGGACATAGGTGAGGAATCCTACATCATTGGGATAAAAATTGATAGGGATAGAAAGGCTAAGAAGCTAAGTATATCTCAAGAGTCATACATAGTGAGTGTTCACAAACGCTTCAATATCATGTGTTGGAAAAATATTGAATCCCCTATACACAAGGGTACTGTGTTATCTAATAGTATGGCTCCTCGGACAGAGGAAGATAGACTCTAGATGGAGTCAGTGCCATATGTACAAGCTATGGGCAGCTTGATGTATGGCATAACTTATACTAAACCTGACTTGAGTTTTGTGGTAGGCTTGTTGAGCCGCTACCAAACAGTGAAAAGGGTATTCTGATACCTTCTAGGATCTACGAATCTAGATTTCACCTATCAGGGAGAAAGTATATCATTAACTAGATATAGTGATTCAGACTATATGGGGGATCCAGATGACAAGCAATCCACTGCTGGATTTGTCTTCATGTTTGGCGGTGGGGCTATATCGTGGGCAAGAAAGAAACAAAAAAGTGTTTCTAAGTCTACGATGGAAGCTAAGTTTTATGCATATAGTATAACAGCTTTCCAGGTAGTATGGATAAAAGAATTTCTAGCTAAATTGGGACTAGAAAATTGGACTAATGATTTTGTCCATATTCATTGGATTAATTTGATGATTGTATCGACACTCAAAAACAGGGAGATTAGTGTCAGAGTAAGCACATTGAAGTGCATTACTACTATATATTTGACATGCTACTGAGAGAAAAAGTGGTTGTGAGTCATATTCCTACTACTGAGATGTTGGCAGATCCGTTCACCAAATCCTTAACGACATACCTATTTTTTCAACATGCTCATAGCATTAGTCTTAGATAGAACTAGCGCAAGTCATTGTTGGACCATATGAGCCATTCACCTATAGTGGGGGACGTTGGACCATGGTCTGGGCTCAAGCCCATTTGGTCCACTTTGTTCGCGGTTTTGGTGAGCCGGTACGGGCCATGGGATCCAAGGATAGTGGGGGCAGTCACACCGACCCCACATAAACCATCATGACACATATTCTATTAGGACCCACATCCATCACTCACGCACACTAGGCATGCAACTAGGATACGCTTATTCACTTTGTGGGGCCCGATGCATGAATTAGTGTCGTTGGTCGGACCCGTGGTTAGCGAGGGGTTAACCCTATTGCGGGCTTGGCAGTGTACTGGGGATCCAGGCCTCCATGGGCTCAGAGAATCATAGCCCACTCCTGTTGTGTTAGACCCTATAGGTTAATCCCGTGGAGTTCAGATTAGAGGCCCGTTCAGAAAGCCCATGTAAGGTAAGTCAAATGAGGGAGTATAAATACTTGTTAAGAGAGGAGAAAGCCCTAACCAAGACCCCCTCTCCTCTCCTCTCCTCTCCTCTCTCTCCCAATCATGCCTCCTCTCCCTCTTCGTGTGTTGCTCAAAAGACAAGGGAAAAGAGGGGTTGGCCGCCCCTCTCTCTCCCTCCCTTCTACCTCTTGCGTGGTGCACAAAGGAGGAAACACCTCTTGGGAATTGTGAGGCTTCAAGGCGAGGGCTAAGGCACTCCATCAAGTGGATTTTGAGTATTCTACACATAGTTAAAGGTATCCCTGTTTCTATCTTAATTGAATCGATGTCTAATTGTTAAATTGGGCGTCAAGTGAAGGAGTAAAGCGTTCAGGGGCTGATCAGCCCCAAAGTTAGTTTTTATCACTCCATTATTTCATTCTAATTGATCAACAAACTTACGCATGTGTTTATTGCTTATGAATGTCTTTGTTCATGTAATTACGTAGAGAAATTGTTATAAAGTTACAATTTTTATTAAAGGCACCAACCTTTGGGCTTTCCCCACCATATACTTTCACTAGTACACCACTCATCAAAAGCATTCTCTTGGGATAGAAAATGAACCGTCTTAGTGGTTATATTCCAAAATTATTTTCCATGAATTTGCAAGCCATATTTACATGATTAAGGCAAAATTTTGGGGGATTCAAGCCATCTGCTTAGAAAAAGATGTTCCAACCATCATTTCCTTTATATATATATATATATATATATATATATATATATATATATGTGAAACTAGGCTCATACATGACTAATGAGTCAATTCTATAATTACCTTTGAATTTTAATCCAAGGGCTTATTCTAATTTTGGGATGGGAAGTCCTTTAACTATGAATTATGATTACTTCATGTTGTTTGTACCTCTGTTCCTCTGTCTCCCCCGCCTCTCTCCTGTGGCTGCCCTCTGGCGTCTACTTCTTGCTCCCGGACCCCCTCCCCCTCCCCCACCCCCTTCCTCTCCGCTGCCACATGCCTCCGTAGGTGGCCCCCACCCATCATCAGTACTGTCAGCTCCTCCCCGGACCCGGCCAAGTGGGGGGTCAACCATGCTATTTTGGAGGACACGGATCGGCCAGCCATTGCCCTTCAAAAAGGTAAGCTTGGTTCTACTTCAGATGCAGAAAGCCTAATTTATTTGTTTTACTTTACACGTGGTGGAGTTGTGCCTGATTTAGACTCAGTAGAAGGGGGCCTGGAGTGGAGAGTGGCAATTTGGTTGATTCAGCAGAAACTTGGGGAAATCTCATCTGTCCTCAAGGCTTCTGCGGATTATGTGGACAGTCTCTATGGGGCACCGTACCCAATTGATTATGATATTTGGCTGAGAAGGTTGAGGGAGATCATTCACTATGTTGATCATGAAAAGGATATTGTGCAAGCTCGCTAGATTTCTGCTTCCTATTCTTTCTTAATTCTAGTCTCCCAAGTGAATTGGAGCCGTTGGCATCATTTGAGGACTCATTGTTTCACCGTAAAGTAGGTGAAGATTTGCATGTTTATATTTGGATGTTGGTAGGCATGTCCACATGAGATGGACTACATCTGCCCCTATTGAAAATGACCTTTCCAGAATACTTGTGGTCAAAAAGTGGTATGTCCATATTGAGGTAACATTTGCAGTGTAAAGATAAATAAACACTATTCACTGGTGCGTGGGCAAAGATCTTACCTGTTGGGTAACTGAGTCCATCATATTTGAAGATGCTGAAACTTCATGTAAATCTTTTCTGTCTATCGATAAATGCTATTGTTTTTTCAGTTGACAGCCATGGTTGTTGAACTGGTGATTGAAGTCGAGTTGAGTCCTTGCATCTTAGGGATTGTTATTTTGGTGATGTTCGGTCACATGTTTCTCTGATCCATGCATGTCAAGGCGGTTAAGAAGTGATAACCTGATAGTCTTTAGATGCTCTACGGAGTTCTTGATTAATATACACTCTTTCGAATTATATGGTAAGTTGTCATAGTTTGCTGACTAAAATTTGATTTTTATGTGGTTTTCGTTTCATTGTTTTTTCTGTTAATCGTTGAGTTTCTAATTAAATTGGAACTCAAATTTTTATGTAATTCGGATATGAATCCTTGGAAGGCTGGAGTCTATTTAAGCCAAAATTGTAGGCTGCTCAAGGAGAGTGGTGTTGAAGTTCCGTATTTTTGCTTTGAATATGTTGTCTACAGCTTCCTCTGAGCCATAATTGCATAATTCAATCTGTAAACTGCATGTTTCTACAGTGATCCCCGCTTCACCCACTGGATGGGCCTCGCCCTCCCACCTTACTGCCTCGTGCATTATCATTTAGTTTCCCCTACGGTGGGAAAGTTGTTGTAAAGTACTAAGTTCTTGGATCTCAAGCCGTACGCTATCCCACCTGTTTATGATCTTCAGGATAAGGATGGCAACTGTCATGCACAGGATCAGAGGATTATGTTTTTCAAAAACCCTTCACCAGATTTTTGTTCTTTATTGAATTTTGTGCAAAATTTTGAATTGAAATGAATCAGCTGTGGTCAATACTAGTAAAACATGTCTCAATATTCTCCTTTGTGGTTTTGTAGTTGGATTGATGCTCATAGGCATGAGGTTTAATAACAACACTGTTATTTACTTGATATCTGGAAAAATTTACAAGGCAAAGAGAAATATGGCTCCCTTTTTTAAAATGTTTCCTCTTTTTGAAATATTTGTATCTCAATGTTCGTAGGTATGTTCTTCCCGAAGGGTACAAGCAGCATCGTCCTTCAAGAACGAGTGGTACCGAGAGGCAATACACCCCATAAAACTCCGTAATACCCTATTTTCTTTACCCTATTATATTTTATAAATTTTTCTCAATATACCCTAAATTAAAATCTTATTTTATGTTACAAACACCCTTGCTTACTCATTGTTTACCCCTATAGAGTCATTATTCTTTTGCAGTGGGCACCCTCATATATAACTTTATATATGATCGAGGGTGTCCACCGTGAGAGTCATTTTAGAAGTTATTATATGCAATATATAAAGGTCTCACTCCCTTGCGGTAGACGCCTACTATATAGAAATTCATACTTTATCGGGGGTGCCCACCGTGAGCGTCATTTTGAAAGTTCTTCTGTACTTCTCGTAGAAGCCTTATTCCCTCATAGTGGGCACCCCTCGTATATAATTTCATACGTTTTCAGGGAAATTTACCAAGAGAGTCATTCCAGAAGCTCCCTCGTGGTTCACATTGAGACCTTACTCCCTTGCGGTGGTCACCCCCCATATATAACTTCATAGTTATTGGGGGCACCCACCGTGAACACCATTCAAAAAGTTTTCCTTAAATCACATAGAAGCTTACTCCCTCGCGGTGGGCACCCCTTGTATGTAACTTCATACGTTGTCGGAGGGTGGGGCACCGTGTGCTATATATTCCATAAGTTTTTTCGTGGTCTACATAGAGGTCTTACTCCCTCGCAGTGGGCACCCCCATACTTCATAAGTTGTTGGAGAGTGCCCACCGTGAGCATCATTCCAGAAGTTATCCCGTGCAATGCGTAGAGGCCTTACTCCCCCATAGTGGGAGCCCACCATATAGAAATTTATACTTTGGTGAGAGGTGTTCACTGTAAACGTCATTTCATAAGTTCATGGAAATTACCATGTCTATGATATTGAAGCATCTCCCGTTGTTCCACATATGCTTTATGAGGTAAAATTGTAAATCAAGAATTGAAGGACCTCGATCAGTACTCAGTAAGATTTCTAAGATTATATATACAAAGCTTATTCTATGTCATAAAAAATTATTGTGAGCATTAACATTTGATCAAGAACGTGACCAAACTTAAGAACCAGAAAACAAATGCTATGACGGCACCTATTTTTATTAATCTAAGAACTTCCTACAAACAACAAGAGAAAAAGGGTGAATGCAAATATCTAATTAATTATACAAAGAATCCCTACAAGAACTCCCAAAGTTTTCTAGGTTTTTTTGAGCGCATGCAGTCAAAATCTTCAAAGTCACCTAGTTTTTTAGGGTAAAAAATCTTTAAAGCAGCACTGATTTTTTTGAGTTTACACTATATTCCTTCTAACAAATCCTCTACAAATTTGTTAAATGTCACCTTTTAAATAAGATTAGGAGAGGAAAAATACCACTCTATGAAACTTTGTCGTCATGAACGGAGGGAAGAAAGCCAGTGGCGATTGGAGATGCATGGAAAGAGAGACACTGTTCTATTATAGGTTTAATTGAGGTAATAAGATGAAATTTTTTGTGGGGTAAATGAGGTACAAGAAAATACCCCAAATTTTTTTATTTATAAGGTATTGAGAGGATTTTCGAGTTACAAATAAACACGTTTAAACTGTTAATGGTGAACTACAGAATAATGGGTCAAAGGAAGTCTGAAACGTGCACGGATGATTAGATAAACCCGTGGTGAAAAGGACTAGCCCGAACAAACCAATGGTTTCTTTGCCACAGCACACTTCATTCGTTAGCCCAAAAGCAATCTTGATGTTAATGATCAAGTCAGCTTGGGTGGATGTACCGAAGTGTCAGATTGTCAGCTCAATCAGAAGAAAGACGTCGATGGTGCAGAGAAAGAATCAGAGACTTTTACTATGCAGAAAATCACCTGTTGCGACTCACCATCTGAGTTTCCTTGTAGTCATGGGAGATCCAGTGGTGTATCTGAAGCGAACCTGCCGAAGAATGAAATGGTAGGGGAAAGTAGTGTTAAGAGTATCATGTAGTGATGAAGCCCTCCCGCGAGAAGTGCATGCAGATGTTAATAGTGGATCGTGTTTGGATGCATCTAGCCAGTTCTGGTGGACTAGAATCTTCAGTTGGCAGCAACAGTGATGATTCACCAATTGGGAGTTTAAACAATGGGATCATGAAATTTTAACATGGTTTAATTGATGATTTGGAGGTTTTATAATTTTTCTTTCTCGAACCATTCGTTTCAAGCTACATAACCTTGAGTAGTTTTTTTGTTTTCTGCTGCCATTGTTACTGTGTAGTAGTTGTCACATTTCTTCCCCACCGTTAATGATTTTCTTAGTAGCTGTCACATTTTTTCCCACCGTTAATGATTTTATGTGGGGAGGATAATTTGATATGATGTTGAAATACCTAACATTTGATGTTTTGAAGCATAATGTAGCAATTGAGATGGTGTTTAAATCAAGGAGTGAAGTAAGTTTTGAATTCATTTTTGAGTGAAAACTAGTGGAATCAAAAACTATTTCTATCAACCTCATTTGTCAAATACTATGACAAATTTATTAACATAGGGTCTCACTCGCTTGTATTTGAACATATAAATAATCAAAGAATAATGTCTTTATATGTAAGACAAAATAAAAGACAACCAAATCTCATAAGGTTTTGTTAGTGTATATATTAAACTACATAATACACAACCATAAGTATTTAGCACTCTCGTACCTATATTATACATCATCTATAGTTTATTATCAAGATAAAAAATTTACAAAGAAAATAAGAGCTTTATGTCCTCTCTTAGCAGAACTATCTCTCAACCGCTTATTTTTTTGAAGAACCTGCAACAACAATAGATGCTAAGTAAACGAATATACCTAATGAGATAGTTAAACAAAAGCTATAATACTTCAAAAATTATTTTATAATAACATTATAAAAGAATGAGCATAGTATTCAACGTGAATTCCTTTTAAAGGAACATTAGACATTAACACATTAAAAATACAACAATAAGCATGCATCAATATTCTTTCAAATATCACATAACTCGTACTCAGAAGTTTCAAACTTCATAAGTACAAATTGAAGGTTTTCTATGACATGGTAACTAAATTTAAGAGTACAGTTTTGCCTCACTAGACTATGAACTTCCTATATTTGGACTTCTAATATTCTAACATCTTCCCACCCCATCTATGTTATAAAGCTAAAGCCCACAATAGCTCCTTGACCTAAATGGTTGAAGTTTTGACTTTCATGATCATCAAAACCTCATGTATTACATTACACAAGATCAATCATCTAGTCCATTCAAACATAACTCTCGGGTTAGGGAAATAGTTTTATATAACTCCTATTTTTAGAGAGCCAAAAGACTTAGTCTTTTTTCATGCAAAGCATCTTCTATCTATGTAGATAAAAACTAACTTTTGGAGCCTAAGCACTAAGAATTCCTCTGACCTCAGTTGCCGAAAGGCATCAGTCTTGAGGTGCGATTGATTATAAGGACTTTCACGCACAAAAGTATATACATCCAATCATAATTCATCATATCATCACAAATGATTACAATTTAAGCATCACATAATATATTATTACTTTTTATGATAATAGTTTATTCATAGTAATTTTTACTAAAAATACTCAAAACCAACTTACTATCGGTGAACTCATCAATGTGTCGACCGAGTCACCGATAACCATTGGTAACTCATCGACACATTGAACCCCCCTTGTCGATAGTAAAATGAATAGAAAAAGCACTCACATCGATATCTTCATCAACACGTCGACATCACTGTTGAAGGTACCAATTTATCGATAGTACACCGGTATTGTTCTATCTTCTTCTTCCCGCAATGGTAGCATCATTGACACGTCGATGACTGCGTCAATGAACAAGAAAGTTGTCGAATTTTTTATGATCATTAAAATAACTTTTTGGTATAAAATCTAATTACATAAACAACTTGAATCGATTATTAACTATCAAATAAAGATATAATAAGTATGTTTTTCAACTTATCACAAAATATCCATACAAGATTGTATTCATAATCAAGGAGCAATTAGAACATGTTATTCAATAATGGTCTAACTACACTTTAAAGTAACAAGAATTTTTCATTCAAGCATTAAAGTTTAAGGTTAGCAATCTGGCATCTGATCAAACAACAGAGAGGTCTCCACAAATTTCTTGCTTCCTTTGACTTGTTCAAACTCGTAGACCTCCCCCAAAGTTACAGAGTTCGTACCCTTTTGGGTCAATGATTTGTCAAATGTATTTATAAGGAAGTCTCGAAATAGAATTTTGGTGCATAACCAACTCTAAAAATTGTCTAAAACAATTTCAATTTGTAGTTTCTCAATCGTCAGTAGGTTAATCCCCGCGTCACTAATGCATCTAACCCTACCGACAGATGAATCATAATTTCATCGACGAGTTCGTCAACATGTCGAATATCACCTACAAAATATTTATTGCTTCATTGTCATTGACACGTCGAACATCACCGACAGTAAAAACATTGTTTTACTAGCAAGTTCATTGACATGTAAGTGGGTTCACCGATAGAGATCAAGCCTTCAAAATAAGTAATAATCTCCCTTCCCTCATACTTATCATTTTTACTGCTTTCTTAAATAAAATATTTCTTCTAAAAATGATGGGTGTCACATTCTCACCCTGACTTGCCTGTGTTGCCCTCCACTAATAGGTTCATGCCCTTGCACTAGCCCACATCCCTGTCGAATTAGGTGACTGCTTGGAATAGGTAGATAAAGTGAAGTTTCGTTGATTGCTAGGAAGGTGGAAGACGACATATTTACCATTGATCCAGAAAAGAGAGTCGCTGACGAATGAGGGAAGCTAGGGTTTCTACCAATCAAAACTGGGGGCTTTGATCTCTTTTAAATAAAATCGTAATTTAGACTTTTGGCAGAAAAGTGTCATGACTAGTCCAAATAAAGATTATGTTAGACTAATTATCTGTTTAGTTCTTCAATTAAGACTTAGTGACATATAACCCTTAACACTATGCGGAGGAAATTTTGTATATTCACACCTTCCTTCCCTTTCTCCCCGATCTGGGAGGCATCAATGAGATTAGCAGTGAAATATATTGTGTCCTATATTAATAACTCTATTTACTTTTTTAAAATAAATTAATTTTAATTCGCTTTGAAAAACTAAATAGAGCTATTAATTTTAAGCAATGGAAATATCCAATTCTTTCTGCATCTATTATGTACTGCTAAAAGATACATTGATGCATTCTACCGTGAATATCATGGATTTATGTCTAGTACGTGGTGTTGCTGGTGTAACTCTCCAGCTTGAAGAGTTTTAACCCACCCTTGGAGTTCTATGGTCAAACCCCTCAGTGCGCGCTGGATCATGAACAAGCTCACGTACATTATCAAGTGATGTGAGAAAAGTATATGTTGTACAAAGACTTGGTTTGGTGGAATGGTGAGGCTCCCTAATCCACCTAGCAAAGTCTTGGTAAGGGAACCTGTCCTATGCTTGTACATCTATATTCTGAAGGCGGAGTTGCTCCCTAGATAGCAGGTTTAAGAGGTGGATCTCCAGGTCCTCCCCTATGGTGATTAACCACCCATGTTAAGGCCTAGCTAGTAGGGCTACAAACGGGTCCGGACTTGACAGGCTAGGGTAGGCCCAAGCCCATCCCAAAAAAAAAAAAATCAAAGCCTATCTCAAGCCCATCCCAAAAAAAAAAATCAAAGCCCAACCCAAGCCCATAGCTAAGTCCAAAATTTTAGCCCAACCCAAAATTTAGATGGGCTCGGGCCGGGCCATGGGCTTTAAAGCCGAATGAGACATGATATAATTTTTTTTCTATTTCATATATGAGATGATAAGTCCATATCTTGAGCTATAGTTCCTGTTTATATACAATTATATATACCTAAAAAATATTATTTCATCACCTTTACTGATAATTTTGCTTTCAACACCTCACGGGAAAATCCAATGACTGAAACTACCTTTAATAAAAATCAATCTACTAATGGCTATTACTAATGGTTTTCTAGTTTTTTAAAATAAACTTTCAGCAATAGTAACAAAATAAGTAGAGAAATTAACAAAACAAAGATACGAACTAATAAAGGCAAAGAGAACAAATTCGATAACATGAACCAATAGAGAAATTAACAGAAAAATAGATACAAACTAACATAGGCAAAGAGAACAAATTACTAGAATAAAGATATGAACTAACAAAATAAAGATAAATGAATGAATAGAGAAATTAACAGAACAAAGATACGAACTAACAGAGTCAAAGAGAACAAATTCAGTAACATAACAAATTAGGTGATAGAAGGAATTAAATAATAGAACAAATTTGATGACAGAACTAAAAGAAACAAATTTGAGAAGAGAACCAGAGCACTAGCGAAATGGAGAGCAGCAGTCTTCTGTTGGTCCGATGGAAGATTTTCTCATAGGGCGAAATAGAGAGCGGAGGTGCTATGGAAGTTTTCCTCAGTGGGCGAAATGGAGAGCGGCAGTCCCATGAAAGTATTTCTTAGAGGGCAAAATGGAGAGTGGCGATCCGATGGAAGATTTTCTCATAGGGCAAAATGGAGAGTGGCGGTCTTCCATCGGTCCAAAGGAAGTTTTTCTTAGAGGGCGAAATGGAGAGCTGCAACTAGACGAAAGATTTTCTCGTATGGTGAAATGGAGAGCAGTGGTCAGAAGGGTTTTTCTCAGCAGGCAAATGGAGAGCAGTGCAGTGGAAGAAGCAAGCGAAATGGAGAGCAGTGCAGCAGAAGAAGCATAAGTGTATAACCCTAGAATTTTCTGCGATGGAACCAAACTCATCAGTGACCACAGCCGCAAGATTGGTTTTGAAGACGCGCTTAAACTTAACAGGCGGGGCTGAGATTTTAAGTATTTTTGGCAAAGGCCCGAGCCCGGCCCAAAATTTTACAAATCGTAAAATTTTAAGCCCCGCCTGATTTATACATTAAAATATTAAAATTTATAGCCCAAATGTATAAAATTTCAGGCTAGACCGGGCTTTGGGCCCGCCCATGCTTCTTGCAGCTATAC
Source organism: Saururus chinensis (assembly GCA_035235625.1). Taxonomy (NCBI): domain Eukaryota; kingdom Viridiplantae; phylum Streptophyta; class Magnoliopsida; order Piperales; family Saururaceae; genus Saururus; species Saururus chinensis. The sequence continues at coordinate 8,371,971 of CP141141.1, forward strand.
TGGCTGGCACCATTGGATCAGGGGTGGACAGATGAAGTCCTACCAGTTCTCTTGGAGTACATGCTAATATGCCTCGAATGGCAAACACTGCCAAGTTAGAATAATGATGGTAGGTTGGATTTTTAAATTGAATCCAAATAGTTATTCTGGTAGCGTTTAAAGATATATAAACCTAACTCAACCTAACTAAAATTATAAATATTAGTTTTTATGTTTTTATTATGATAGTAACTCTTAAAATTATTTTGACTTGGGCGAGCAGTTCTTGTTTGTCAGGTGGAAAACTTCAATATGCCTTTCACCAAATCCATGTGATTGTAAAAAAAATTTAATACTCCATCTTTCTTATATTAATAGTTTCATTTAGTTTTTTAAAATAAATTAAAATTAAATTATTTTAAAAATACAAATGAAACTATTAATATAAGGAATAAAAAAGAGTATATTTCACTGTGCACTAGACCTTATACACAACATCAACAACTTCTATAAAGTGGGAGCACACCACACAGAAGAGGAATCACTATGATGTGGGGCACAAACGAAAGAAATAACTTGGTATACAATAGTTTACTACAAAATATTGAAGAATGTACCGTTGCCAGGCAAGTGATCGATTATTGGGTAAAGAAAGCATACAGCATACTACTATTGACTCATAGACTTACATTGTAATAAAATTCATGCGCCTAGACTTACTATTGACCGATGAGTTGAGTGTAATCCAAAGAGGAGGGCAAAAGAAAGAGAGAGACTCCCCCTTGTAGTGGGGTACAATGCTGCCATCGTCCAGGTTGAACACACCCATGTCATGCCCTCCTTCCCTGTCTCCCCCAATATAGCCCTCGGTATGATCATCAGTGAAATATATATAATTCTTCTTGCATCCATCTGGAACCGGTGAAAGGCATATTGAAGTGTTCCACCCAACAAACAAGCAGCAATCGCCCAAGTCATGGATCTCTGTCCAGTCAGAGTATGTGGTGCAACTGCCCAACTTGAAGAGTTTGAACCCATGAGTTCTGTACTCACCGCCGTCAGTACTCGCCGGATCATAATCAGGCTCATCCCAAGCATAACGAACGTTCCTCGCAATGGCCACCAGCTCCCCACCCATCTCCACCAAATAATGGTTCCAGTTTCTGGCATCACCAGGCAACTCCGGGGATATCACGGCTCTCAACTTCACTTCTTCACCCATATCCAAAATCATGACTTCCCCAATCCAGCTGATCATGTAAAACTTGTCTTTGAAGTAGATCATGTTCTCTCCTGTATTGGGATTTTCAATGATCTTCCAGGCCTCATCGCCCGGACGGGCATAAACCAAACGCTTCGATCCTCCGTTGACGGAGGCGAAGATCAGGCAGTCCCCATCGTCGGGCCGGCACGAGAGCACCGCCTTGTTCATGAAGCTGTCTATGTATTCTCGGTTCGTCCAAGGCAGGGGCTCCTCATCCCCCTCCACGTGATAAGCAGTTTGCGGCGGAAGCCGGAGTTGCTCCCTGGACAGCGGGTTGAGGAGGTGGATCTCCAGGTCCTCCCCCATGGTGACTAGCCACCCGTCTTGTGAACCACAGAACTTGCGCCCACGCGCCTCCGGGAGTGGAACCTCGAAGACTTGTCCGGTAGATGGGTGGAAGAAACGCCGGTTGTCAGAGTCTGGATCGTCTGCGAGCATGAGCCATGGGATTGGGGACGGGTTGAGGAAGTTGTACCAGTTCTCTTGGAGCGCGACACCGTGCCATGAACGGCAGACGGCACCAAGTCGGACTAGATCGATGAGGAAAGGCATGCGTCGGGCGAGGTCGCAAAGGATGTCATCGGGAAGGTTGCACCACTTTTCGGCTTCGTCCTTCATCTTCTTTCCTGAAAGCGAGAGGCAAAGGAGATATCAGATATGGAATCAAGAATAAGAAGAGAGATAGCTCTATATATCATGGGTGGAAAGTTGCAGAAGAAAACCGTAGGGCCCATTATGACGAACCCAATTTATCGTCGCATCGGACTTCGCGCATCCATTGCCAGTAGCCGCCGACTAAATTAAAAAGTACTTACTTGTCCTAACACCCACGTAATAGAACTTGTCTAGCCTAATCACATCACTACTTTTTTTTAGCTAGCACATATTATTTTATATAAAATATAAATTAGTATATTATAAAAATTAAATTAATTTAAATTTTAGAATTATTTATTATAAGTGTATATGGGTTAATATAGAAGTATAACTAAATGATCATTTTAATTGATAAAATAATATTATATTATATTTATAGCATACAAAGGAGACTTTTGTTCAATATATATTATTTACATGTATGATACATGTATATTTTTACTTTTATATGCATATTATACATATAATGTATGTACTTCCACTTACCCCTCTCTGAAAGCAGTCAAATGGCTTATTAAAGTGGGATTAAATATCCACTCACCCCTCTTGCAAAAGGGGTGAAATGGCTTCTTAAGGTGAGTTTGAACGAGTTTGATACAAAATTGGTGAACTAGATTCAGATCTTGTCCATTATCTTTCTTCCTCTCAACATAAATAGATATGGCGCCTCGATTTTGTATCAGATGAAACCGTTATTGACTAATGGAGATTAGAGACAGGCCCCATCTCCATCAAAAGTACTCATGCTTTTGGCCATCCAATTTTGCAAAAATAAAGAAAAACAAGATTGCCCTGAGGCAGTCTTCTTACCTCAAGCAGACTTAGGGTCCATTCGTTTTACCTTAATCTTAATATGAAAATATATTTGAATTAGCTAAAATGTTTCTTATCTAAGTTTTTTAAATATAAAGCTGAAATTAATTGAATCTGAAGCTAAAATAACTGAATCTAAAGTTAAATTTGAATTTAAAATTTTTATCCTTTTAATAAATTTTTAAGATTAAATAAATAAATAAAAAGTATAAAATAAAAATAAAAATAATAAAAACTATAACGACCAATGAAGGCATTCTAATAACATCCAATATATCCCTTTTTTGTGATAAATTGAGCAAATTACATCTAATTTAAATATTTTTGTAATAGCCTGGCAGGCATCTAATAAAGTCACGATATGGCGTGCTAATATATTTTTTTTAAACCAATAATCTTGCCACAAACCATTAGCAAGAGAGAGAGAGAGAGCCAAAAATGCTCAAAATTGACTTGATTGTACGGTGTTGAGGGTGAAACATAATTATAGAACTTAAGTGAAGGGCAATTCTATCTTTGTGGCATTAAGACCTAAGTTATAAATAGGTTTTAGTAAAGAGGCTGACGGGTGTGTGGAGAATAGTCCAACGTGAGAAGAGTTCTAGAGAAGAGATTTCAGAGCCACCACGACCTGGAATCGAGAGGCTGATGTAGAGCAACACAAAGAGAAGGAAAATAAGAATTTCTGGGAGAAAGAAGTTGAAGTTTTCTTCTTGTGAATTGCGTGAGGAGCGTTGCTGAGAAATCTTGTAATTCTCTTGTACTTTGATTCTCTATCTAGTGGAATTGTGTGATCCCGTGGACATAGGCAATAAGGCCGAACCATGTTAAATTCCCTTGTGTACTTATCTTTTTTTGCGTTTCTAGATCCATTATTATGTAGCACAGGCAGGGGAACAATTAATTTATACTATGTTCGCCTAGAACTCCAGAACAGTAAATATATACTATGTTCGGCTAGAACCAGAGTATATTAAACTTATACTCTGTTTGGTAAGGTATATAGTTTTATTCCCTACAATTGGTATCGGAGCTTCAAGAGGAGATGGCCTACGATAGCAAGTTCAAGATAGAGAAGTTCAATGGCGAAAATTATAGATTTTGGCGTATGCAGATTGAAGACTACTTGTACCAAAAGGATCTTTATCAACTGTTGTTTACAACCAAGCCTATTGGTGAAGACAAGGTGGAAGAGATTGCAATGTGAGAGTTGCTTGATCGCAAGGCTCTAGGAGCAGTCAGGTTGTCTATTTCTTCATCGGTGGCTTCGAACATCACGAAGGCTAAGACCACGAAGGAATGTTTTGATCTACTTGAGTGGTTGTATGCGAGTCCTTCTACAAACAACGTATATCTTGTGACTAGTTTCTTTGATCTAAAAATGTGTGATGATGAGACTGTGGCCAATAATTTGAATTCATTTCCTGCTTTGGTGAATCAACTTGAAGCAATAGATGTCAATTTTACAGAAGATATACAGTCTATTATTTTGCTTAAGTCTTTATCGTCTGATTGAGAATCATTTAAAGTTGTTGTTCATAGTTCTCATAATACGAATAAATTTAAGTTGAATGATGTTTGTGGAATAATAGTGGTTGAAGAAACACACCGTAAGGGTGGTTCTTATTTATCCAGTTCAACCCTAACTATGGAGGAAAGGGGGCAGCGACCTCAAAGAGGCAAACCAGGATGAAGAGGGAAGTCTAGGAGGGGGCAACCCAAGTCCAAGAACCGTAAGGGTGATGGGGCTTGTTGGCAGTGTGGCCAAAAAGGTCACTTGAAGAAATATTACCAAACCCCCCTCATGATGGAGCACAAAATCATGTTAAAAAAAAATGTTATTGTTGTTGAAGCTGATTGCATGTTATTGTCTATGGAAAATAAATGTGATGCTTGGATTATTGATAGTGATGTCTCATTTTATGATACTTCTAGAAAAGACTTGATGCATAATTTTGTGGCTAGTGATTTGGGTCATGTCTATTTGGGTAATGACCAAGCTTGTGAAATTATAGGTAAATGTGACATTTGTTTATTGATTGATGATAGTATTGTGCTTGTGTTAAAAGATATTCGTCTTATGCCACATTTGACAAAGAATATTATTTCTGTTTGTCAATTGACTGCTTGTGGTATTACTACTCACTTTATGAGTGATAATTGGAAGATGAGCAAATGTATCATGGTTGTGGCTAAGGGGAAGAAAATTGGAACATTATATCTGACATCAAGTTGTTTTAAGCAATCTATTGGAGTGACCTCTAATGTAGTTAATGTCAGTATGTGGCATTGTCACCTTGGACACATGTCGAAAAAGGGGATGCAGGTATTACAGGCTAAGGGGAAGTTACCTAGTTTGGGGCGTGAAGATTTGGAATTTTGTGAGCATTGTGTCATGGGTAAGCAACACAAAGTTTCATTCTCCAGAGCTACCCTAGAGCACAGGTCTAAGCATCTTGAACTTGTACACACATATGTTTGGGGACTGGCACAGGTTCCATCCCTTGGAGGTGCGTCTTACTTCATTACTTTTATTGATGATGTTTCTCGCAAGTTATGGGTTTACTTTGCCAAAAATAAATCAGATGTATTTTCTATCTTTTTGCAATGGAAAACACTTGTTGAGAATAAGACATGATTAAAATTGAAATGTTTGAAGTCAGACAATGGAGGCAAGTATTGTAGTAGGGAATTCCAGTCCTACTGTAATAAACATGACATTCACAGGTTGCTAACTACTCTAAGATAGCTCAGACAGAATGGTGTTGCAGAGCGAATGAACATGACCATTAATAAGCACCGTTAAGATCTACAAAATGGGAAAATGAAACATGTTAAATCTGAGTTTATAGAACTTGAGGTTGAAAATTCTTCAAATAATGATAGAGCTCACATGGAAACCGGTGCATCTAAGTCATGAACAAGTGTATGATACTTCTTTACAGACAGTTCCAGAGGGTCCAGCTGTTTCCTTGCAGACATCACTTGATTGGACCAGTTCTAGGCAGATTAAAAAGAAGATAATATTTGATCCCTCTGACCCTAAGAGCACATCTGATATGCATTCCATGTTTGATCCTAGTCTGAATTATTTGCTCTTGATTGACAGTGGTGAACTAGAAAGATTTGAAGAAGTATTCAGGATAGGCACTTCAGTTCAGTGGGACCGTGTTATGGAGGATGAGATAGATTCATTGACATCTAATCAGACTTAGGAGTTAGTTCCTCTACCTTTAGGTAAAAAAACGTTACATAACAAGTGAGTTTAGAGGCTAAAACATGAAGCTGATAGAAGCACGAGGTATAAAGCAAGAGGTATGGAGTAAATTATATAGAGATATTTGCTCCTGTTGTCAGAATTGCTACTATCATAATGATGATGTCTATTGTTGCAGTTGAGGATCTTCACTTAGAGTAGTTAGATGTTAAAACAGCGTTCCTACATGGTGACTTGGAAGAGGAGATCTATATGCATCAACCCCAAGGTTATGTGGTAAGAGGAAAAGAGAACTTGGTGTGCAGGTTGTCTAAGAGCTTGTATGGTCTCAAGTAAGCTCTAAGACAGTGGTACAGAAATTTTGATGAGTTTATGCTATCCATTGGATTTTATCATTGTTATTTTGATCATTGCTTCTATTACAAGAAGTTGAGAACTTCTTATTTGCTCTTGTTATTATATGTAGATGACATGTTGATTGTAGGAGCATATATGGGTGAGATTGAGATGCTCAAGAGACAATTGTCTTTTAATTTTGCAAGGAAGGATCTTGGATCAGCTAAGCAGATCCTTAGTATGCAAATTATAAAAGATAGAGAACATAAAATGCTGAAATTATCCCAAGAGGAATATATTGAAAAGGTCTTGATGAAGTTCAACATGTTGGGTGCCAAACCAGTTGGTACTCCCTTGGCAGCTCACTTTAGGCTTTCGAATAAGCAGTCTCCTAGCACACAAGAAGAAATAGCTCGCATGAACAAGGTTCCTTATGCATTTGTTGTATGTTCATTAATGTATACAGCCACATGCACTAGACCAGAGATATAGCTAATGTTGTGAGTCAGGTTGTAAGGTTTATGGCAAACCCAGGTGAAGAGCACTGGAATGTAGTAAAGTGGATTCTCATATATTTGAAAGGTTCTTCAGGTATGTCTTTGCACTTTGGTGGGAGCTCCATGATTAAATTAGTTGGCTTTGTTGATTCAGATTATGAAAGTAATCTAAATAACAAAATAAGAACTTCAGGTTTTGTCTTCACATTAGGCAGTTGTGCAATTGCTTGGCAGTCATAATTGCAGAAAGTTGTGACAAATTTATCTATTGAGGCAGAGTATATTGCAGCCACAAAAGCTTGCAAGATGATGATGCGGTTAAAAGTATTCTTAAAGAAGTTGGATAAACCTCAAGAAAGGTGTGTACTGTATTGTGATAACAAGAGTACAATTGAAATGACAAAAAATAATGTGTTTCATGCTAGAACGAAACATATCGAAATCAAGTATCATTTTGTAAGAGAACTTGTTAAAGAAAATGAGGTCTTCTTGGAGAAGATACATACTAAGCAGAATCCAGCGGACATGTTTACTAAAGTGGTGACAATAGATAAATTGAGCATTTGCTTAACCGTCATCGGTCTTCTACACTAGAAAGATGGTGGTGATCACACAGTTATATTAGGAAAGAGTGGAGCAATTGTCTTGCTTTCAATTAGCTCTATATCTAAAATTGATTCGAAAGGGATAAGTTTGAGTGGGAGAATTATTGCTGAAGGTTTTAAGTAATTAGGTTTCAATTGGGAGATTGTTGACGGTGAAATGTAATTATGGAACTTAAGTGAAGGGCAATTCTGTCTTTGTGGCCTTAAGACCTAAGTTATAAATAGGTTTCATTAATGAGGCTGACGGGTGTGTGGAGAAGAGTCCAACGTGAGAAGAGTTCTAGATAAGAGATTTTAGAGCCGCCACAACCCGGAACCAAGAGGTTGACGCACATCAACACAGAGAGAAGGAAAACATAAATGTCTGGGAGGAAGAAGTTAGAGTTTTCTTTTTGTGAATTGCGTGAGGAGCGTTGCTGAGAAATCTTGTAATTCTCTTTTACTTTGATTCTCTATTTAGTGGAATTGTGTGATCTCGTGGACGTAGGCAGCAAGGTCAAACCACGCTAAATTCTCTTATATACTTTGCTTTTTTGTTGGGGTTTCTAAATCTATTATTCTGCAATACAAGCAGGGGAATAGTAGATTTATACTCTGTTCGCCTAGAACTCCAGAACAGTAAATATATACTTTGTTCGGCCAGAACCAAAGTACAATATACTAATACTCTGTTTGGCGAGGCCTATAGTTTAATTCCCCACATGTGGTTGGACAAGTCTTATTAGAACCTAAATCTTTCTCTATATATTTACACCCTTGCATGGTCAAGTATAAGAAGATAGAAACATTTTTTTACAATTTCAACTCTACTTGTACTTTAGAGATCCCACAGTGAGTACCCCCAAGCACAATCACCATGATCCAATTCTTTGACGTCTGGATTTTGGTGGTAGTCATAATTATCCAACTTCTCAGATTCCCAGGTTGATGTCTGTGGTGGCTTCATACATTTCAAATGGATCTCATCCGGTTGAATGCTATGTTGGATATAATTACTGTCTTGAGAGATTAATGACCCAGCAATTACCTCCTCCCGGACACCTCTAGGAAGTTCAAAGTAGTGCTTGGAGGTGCTAGGCCAGTAATTATTTTCTCCAATAAATTTAGGCAATCCCCTCAAATATGCTTCTTGTCTTCAACCTTTCTCTGTTTTTCGAATTTATAGTTAAGAGAACGGTAGCATGGTAACATACATGCAAGTAAAGAACGTACAATTGAGGAGTAGCACACCCTTTTCTTTGTCTTTGGCCTTTTCCCACTTGTGGGTTCTCCAATAATTCTTAAACTCGTTATTAGTTCTTCCTCGCAGTTTCCTCGCAATCCTAGACCATCTCATGAACAACAAAGTGTTAACACGTATAGTATTATTTCCAAATTTTGTTTTTGTCTTTCTGTCAAACTATATATGCACAATTTAACCACTCAAGTATCTTACCCATCATGGCAAAAATATACTGCGATAACGACTATCTCACATACACCAACAAATGGAACATCTACATATTCACTCAATGCTCTTGGCAATCTTATAAGTTCAAAGACCAAGACAATATAATTAACACGATCCAAACCATGACGACTTTTGCAAGGCGATGATACGATGAACAATATAAATTTGGATGCTCAATCTAGTGAAAAAATTGCAACAAATAAGTAACAAATAAGTAAGAAATGAAGTTAAGTTGTACCAATGGGCTTCGGCAAGCTAAGTTTCTTCCGGAGAGCATCAATTCCAGTAGCAATTATTGAAACCAACCCTAGTTATGGATTTCAACATCCGTCAAAAGATTATTTTCTAAAAATTGCTCACAAGTTCATTTGACACTCCAGGCGGGCATGCAGTCCTCAATGGAGCTTCTCTATTTTCATTTCCCCAACAATGATAGGCACCCCTCCATGTATTTGGTTGAATGTGATCATAACTGCACTTCAGACACCAGTTTAAGACATTAAAAATGTAAGTGAAGGGTTATACACATACAAAAGCAAATATGATTCTCAATGGTGCACAATGCATCAATTGGTAATGCAATTTACACAAAATTTCCTATCCAAAGCAAGCCTCTTTTAATAAGATTACGAAAAAAATGTAAGGAAAAACTTACACCCACTCATCTCTGGCAGAGAAAGAGAATATTTAAGTTAAGAGGACAAGGTTCCAAAAAGCTTACTGTAAAATGGACACATGCTTTTAGAGGACCCTAATCTGGGTGCATTCTTTGGGTACTTCTATTAATCCCAATAAAAAATTGATAGCGTTTTAAAATGCTCCCAAACCCACCCTTTGAAAAGCAGGAAATATTGGATAACCAAATTACGCATTTGGACTTATTGACTCATCAATTGCAGGTAGCATTGTCTCATAATTGATGATGATCTTTGAGTCTTCAAAAAGAATATTTGCTTCACATCACAAACTCAATTTGCTATTTCAACCCCACAATAGACTGATCAATAATAAAGTAATAATTATAATGAGTCGAGTACTTCACTATTTGGAAGTGGAGAATTAAAAGCCAGTAGCCCAGGAAAATGAAGGCATTGAGGTGATGTAATCCATACCCTCTTAAATCAATCTTACACTAAAATCTGTACCTAAGTAATATGTTTTAGGAAAGGCATAGCCAGCAGTGCTGAACACCAGGAAAGCAATAATTTGGTATCTAGCATTTGCACTATACATCAGAAGAAAGAACAAATTTGGCAGTGGCAGGAATCTCTGAACAAATGGCAGTCAATTACTCAAGAGTCAAGACTGCTTTAGAAGAACATGAACACCGACTTAGAAGTTTACTATTTTTACTGCAGTCATCGTGCTGTTTGGCGACAAATCCAAATGATGTACTAAGCACCAAAAATTTAAGCTAAAGAATTATATTTACCCATCCAAGTAATTAGAGACATACAATTACTAGCAAATGTAATATAGAAGTTCAGAAGAAAGCAATGACTCCTTGATTCTCCAATTCTTTTGTAGATATGGCTGGCTCCGTTGGCCTCCAGAACTCTTATCCTGGCTATAGTCTTCATTTTTGGAGTTGCAGGTGTCGTTTTGGAGTTGCAGGTGCCATCTTGATCTCCTTTGTAGGGATGAGTAGTTTATGTAATTCAAAAATTTTAGACAAAACTCAAAAAAGAGCTATCGTTGATGAATGAAGGGAGGCCAACAATCACTAGGATTCGGAATTCGTTGTTGACTCTAGAGCCAAGGTTAGGTCAAGTTAAGCTTTAAAAAATTCCGATCCCAGTAGCATCCCTATATCTGACTTTGCAAGAGGGCAGGAAGGAAAATGGCCCTAAGGTAAATAAGAAGGATTTGAAATTGCCACCAAACAATCGCAAAGACACGCAAGGAGGGGGACGGTGAGGGAAGTGCACTTTTGGCAAATTGAAGCTCTTGCATCCCAAGGGCAAAATGTGCAAACCGCGGGCCCAAATCCTTATTCGCAAAGTGAAGGTAGAACGCTGAAAAACAGCCAGGACGTCTTTGTACATATCAGCTCAAACTGCAAAAAGTACTTGTCCGTTGGATTGAAGATTAAGTAGGAAAAATAGAGTTTCAGGGGATAACAAATCATAAAAATCAAATTTGAGGAAAAGGTATATACAAACTAAGAAAAAAAATGTGTGAGGTAACTCTTCAGTTGTTTATATAGCAAACTCTTCATAAATTGATTAGAAGTTGTTTGCCCATATAGAAATTGTCTAGAAAACTAAGAAAATAAATTATCATCAAAATGGAGTCCTCTTACAAGTTACAATTCCCATTGGTAAATATTTCCCGTTAAAAAGAAATTTTCTGTAACACAAATTTGCTGGCTGAAATTTTATTATGTACATGGTATTAAGGCAGACATGACCGATAAGATTGACTTTGCAGGAAAGGAAAATGCCGCGAAGGAAGCTGGCAGGAGCAATCTCAATGACAAGCGGGAGGCGGGGGCAGCGCCCAATCTGCAAAACCGGACTTTCTTGGCAAAAGAAGCTCTTGCATGGCAAGGATAGGAACTCGCAAAACTCTTTTGTCAAAATGAAGTTGGGAAAGATGACTAAACCCTTTTTGCAAAACAACAAAAGTTGCAAAACTACAAGTCTACAAATATGAGCCAGGTTCCTTAATTCTTAGGGCCCAGGAGGAAGCTACTATCATGTCAAAGTCTTCTCCCCATTAAAAAAAATTATAAATAGAAGGCCAAGCCCACATCTCCTCCCCATCATTCTTTGCCTTGTATCATCTCTGATTCAAATCATACCTCGTCTTCCTTACCAGTCCCAAAGGTCAGGATGTTTTCCTTGTAAGCAGAAATTTGCCATTTTGCTCCAAGAAATTTTCGAATTTTCCCTCTGTACTCTTGTTTCCTCTCCATTCTTTCTCTGTACTTCACTTTGTGTTGCTCTACTTAATTGGCTTTCTTGCTTCCTTGTGCAGGGAATCCAGATGGATTCACTTGAGATGCTTATTGCATTTGCTTTCGTTGCTGATGTTCTAGTTACCAGTTTTATACAAGGTAGACAGTATCATGCTGAGGCTGTAGAGGTAAACAAACAGAATGCAATTCTTTTTATGGGTCTTTTATCTAGGTAAGAGAAAACTCAAAAATTACTGAAAAATGAATATGAAACCTTTGCGGCAACCCAAAAGAACAAAGAAGGGGAGCAGGACATTGAGGCCGGATTGCCGGAAGGTGACATGGGCGCCGACGAGAGTGCACCAGATGAGCAAGGCGAGGCCACTCTACAACTTGTCCAGGCAACAAACAGGCATGAAGAAACAACACATATTGAATCCCCTGTTGCAAGCCTGGAAACAGAGGTATGTTGAAAACAACTGGATGAAGTTTTGTACCATAAAATTTTCACTATATTGGCGACGTTGCACTCAGATTGGATGTTTATCTTCCCCCTGTGACTTTGCAGGAAACAGGATCTAAAGTGCATGCTAAAGTTATGAAGTTTGGATCAAAGATAGGGATGTGGGCAACGGGAATCTCTGTTGCCGGAATTATAGCCTTATTAACTAGTGATAATCGTAATCAAAGAACGAGCCTATATCATAAGCTTCTCCTGGTGGCTTCTACACTGGCTATGCTTGCCTCTTTCATCTTGGGTGGAATCCTACTGATTTTGGCATTTTTTCATGTTGAAATCTTTCCTCCAAGTGATCCTAAATCAATTAGGAGAATTAAAATTATAATTGGCGTTGCAATTGGGTCTATGGCCATAGTGGTGAGCTTTGTCACTGCCCTCATCGTCCAAAGGGTATATTAGTATATTGCCGTTCAATATGTAATCGTTGTATTGTAATTTACCACAAAAAAAGGGTTATGTTGTAATATGTAGGCATATTACATTACAAAGGCCACAATATGATTAGTTTAAAAATTGTAATCCTGATGAAATACAGTGTTGTAATCTTTATAGATTAGTCTGTTGCATAATCCCCAATTATGTATTGTCATTCAATGAGTCATGACTTTCAGTTTCAATACCAACAGACCTGCATATAATTCATGTACCTAAAGAGAACGTTTGAAGTTCAAACCTATTCTTAGACGGTGGATCAAGGTTTATACTTGAAGTAGCATATAAAAGTAGCATATAAATCATCAACATAAAAGAAACTTGGAAGTTCAAACATCTAGAAAAACTCCAGCTAATAGAGAAATAAGACACACAAAAAATGCAATTATACACATTTTGAAGTCCTGAAAATAGCAAATACCCACATGCAGAAGTTGTTCAACTAACAAAGTAAAAATCTTCAAAATGAATAGAAAAAATGAGACAAACCCCTAGCTGATGTAGTTTTGTAGCAGACCTAGCATCGTGCTTTCAAAGCAAGGAGCACACTGGTAACATCTTCCATCTTCATATGACAGCTACCAATTGAGTTACTCACTGCTACAACCAAGTTGTCCCAACTATAAGGCAAACCTAACAACAAAGCTAAATCCCGAACGTCCTCCGGACCATCTCAACTTATTCCAACTGGTTCATAACTGCGTTGGAATTGTAAAAATGTTTGGCTACACGGACATCTTCATCCATTTGCAAATTAAAGAGCTTTTTCACCAAATACACCTTGTTAAATGCTGAGGACTTCTATACATCTTTTTTAAGGCATCAAACATCCCCTTGTTCACTTGAATGCCTTCGGTTGAACATTCGATCTACTAGCTTTAGGAGTCAGTCCAAAGTTGATCCTCGTTGTCCGAAGATTTGCAGCACGCTCGGCCAACTCCCATCCTTGAGCATTCATTATGTTAATCATACTCCTCAAACCCGATAGAGCCTTCATAATCAGATGGACAACTCCCATCCTTGAGCACATAGTGCACATCATTTCTCTATTTTTTTACAAGTGGAAATATTCTTAGCAGAATGCATCTAGAGTTATGAGATGAGTCTCTATAATGCTCCTCCAATTACTTTGGTAGAAATAACTTTTGGTCCAATTTAATATTTTACTTGTAAAATTAAGATTTCATATAGAATTGACATTTGAGTACTATACAGTCTATACATTCTATCCATCTCTTTTGTTCATGAGATCTTGATGTCATGTGGGAGGCCAGTGTGGCAGCACAATTAAGTTGATGGAAAGGAGCTCTTGCACTTGCAACCATTAAAAATGACTAAAAGAAGTTGTCACACTTCATAGAATACGCGCTAAGTGTTTTGGAAGACCATTGCCAATTTATACCATTAGCCTTGACAGTCAAAAGTATGTTAATTAGATTGAATATTTGAAAACTAAATGGTACTATTAATCACTATAAAATTATTTTTATTAGTTACGCATATAAAAAAGTGTCGATAATAGTAATACTATTAGTGACACTTTTTCTTTCGTCACTAATATTAGTTATTTTGCAATGTTCTTTAGTATCAGAGACACTTTTTAAGCGTTGTTAATATGAAAATATATTTAAAAAAAAATTATTACGTCTATAAAAGTTTCATTTGCTTCTAAGAAGGCTGATCTGTGGCAGCCACCTAGAGAAGGGGAGAAACGAGGGAGAGGGGGAGGGGGGCTGACAATTGTAGATAGGCAACGGAAGGGCGACCGAGAGATTTCAACGGCGGAGGAAGGAGTGGGGAGTGGAAGGAGGGAGGGGAGATATAAGTGCCTGGACATGCATGGGAAGAAAAAATGGGCAAAGTTCACCCACATTTTTATTGTTTTGCAACGCTTTCAAAGCACCGCAAAAACACTCCTTAGCAACTTTTAGAGATAAATGTCACTAGAAATAAAAAAAAAATAGAGAGAAGAATGAGAGAGATAGAGGTGAATGAAGAGTGAGAGATAGGAGAGACACATGAGAGAGAGAGAAGAAGAGAGGAGAGAGAGAGGGAGGGAGGGAGAGGAGAGGGGGAGAGAGATACATCATCTCTCTCTCTCTCTCTCTCTATTTCACTCTTCACTCTCGTCTCTCTATCTCCTCTCTTCCCTCTCTCCCCCCTTTCTCTTTGTATCTCTATCCTCTATCTCACTCCTCTCTCCTCTCTCTTAACTCTTTGTTCCACTCATCTCTCTCTATTCCTCTCTCTCACGTATGTTAGCGTGAGCCCTAGCTCCAAAGAGGAGAGGAGAGAAAGTAAGATAATTTAATTTATTTATTATATATTTTATATTAAAATAATAAAAATAAAATAAAATAGAATGAGTTTGCGAAAATTTTAAATGTCATTTTCGGTTTTTTATTTTTTATATATTATATATTTAAATATTAATATAAAATAAAATAAAATATTTTAAAAACAATTAGAACTATTTGTTACACTTTTTTAAAAATAACATGTTTTTTTAAAAAATTAAGACTATTTTCAATGTATTTTTGTAAGTGTTACAAATAGTTCAACTATTTACAATTATTATAAAAAAAACGTCATAAATAGTCTTTATTGTTTTAAAAAATTATTGTATTTTCTACACTTTCCAAAAAACTTTGCTAACAGTACTGATTTTTCTAAAACAATATTATAATTTTTTTTTGCAACGCATTTTCAATTGTCACAAAAGGTAGTCTTTAGAGACATTTTTTATTGCATAGGTAATAAAAACACCATTAATAATCCTTTTTGTTATAGTGGATGTGGGACAAAATAAAAAATATATAAATACTATCAAATTGAGGAAAGATATATTTAAGTGTTATCTAGAAAAAAAATGGTGAGCATGGTAACTCTTCAATTATCTATATCTCCAAATCTTTTTTTTTTTGGTTTCCAACTCTTGTTGTCCTAAACTCAATATCTCACTATTTCTTCATAAAAGTATTATTTGCACTTAGCTAAGAAAAATAAATAAATAGTCCCTCAAAAATAAATTTCATAACATAAATATATATTCTTGATTTATATAAAGTACTTCATATTTGAGTCCTATTTAGGTGAGCCTGGGCCTATGTGTAACTGTGTGAGTTAAAGCACTTTGGATTTATATCGAATGCCCCATCTTACTCAAAGGGTCTTTAATCCTTAAATAACACAAGCTGTTAGATCTAAATCTGACAGCTATCAAAGCTTGGGTTTATGTAGTTTCTGATGTTCCTAGGCTCACCTAAGCTTTTTCCTTCATATTTAGGCAATCATGGACAATATGTTTGGCTTTGCCAAGAGGGCAATAAAGTAAAATGCCAAAAACCTAAGGAAGCTGTCAAGAAAGGTGGAAATGACTGCCTTTTTTTCCAAATATTAAACAAACTATCACAATGACTAGCAAAAGAGGTTCAGGACGAGGGGTGGGGTACTGCACCGAATTTGCAAAACTTACCATGCAAATGAAGCATTTCCTTCCTTTCATGCAAAGTGCCACGCACATTATCCAGGTTGTTAATTTGTTAATTCAGAACAGCTATTTTGAAACAGCCGATTTGTAATCGCACTTGCAAAACCCGTGATTAAGGATTAACAAACTTGAAACTTCACCTGAAGTACTCCCCATTTTTTTGGCCTATGTGGTTGATATGAGGCAATACATGTACAATTAAATTTGTCAATTCACATTTGAATGACCGAGTACAAAATGAAAGTGGCCCAGTCCATATTTCCAGGTATTCGTCTACCACATTTAAACCAAGTACTCAGCATACTTGAAGAATGATCCACCTACCAGACCGCTTTCCAGATTTCGTGTTGCCATCAGAGTCATAACTCTCCCAGAAATGGAGATTTCCGGTTTCTGTCTTTATGTCCACACTGGAGAAGACGGACCACACTAATTCTTAGCATAGGTTATGCTCGCTTTTATCAATATAGAGGATGTTAAGATTTTATATAGAATTGAAATTTCTGTACTGTAGTCTATACATGTCGCATTGCCCTCACAAAACCACCAACCACATGTTTTTCTACCAATCTCTTTGGTTCATGAGATCTTGATGTCATGTGGATGGCTAATTCTGGCAGCACAATTAAGTTGATGGGAAGGAAGCTATTGCACTTGCACCCATTAAAAACGAAACGAAGCTGTCACACTTAATTGAATATGCACCAGGTGTTTTGGAAGACCATAGCCAACCTATATATACCATTAGCTTTAATAGTAAAACGTGTGTCAATTCGATTGAATAATAAGTAGAAAATATAGAGTTTCAAGGGATAAAAAAAATACTTTCTCTGTCCCATATTAAGAGCTTCATTTGGTTTGTCAAAACGAACTAATTTCTAGTTTATTTTGAAAACTAAATGAAGCTATTAATGTCAAATTATACACTTTTTATCAATTATAAACAATATATATAAAAAGTTGTCAAATTGAGGAAAGATATATTTGAGTTTGATCTATTAAAAAAAGGTGAGAATGATAACTCTTCAATTGTTTATGTAAAATAACCAAGTTTCCCGAGCCTTTAGGAAAGAAAATTCTTATTTATTATTTATAACTCCAACTCTTTTTTTTTGTTTACCCTTTATATTTCCAACTCTTGTTATCTTAAACTTATATATTACTATTTCCTCATTAAAATGTTATTTGTAGGACTAGTCGTGGACATATATCATCCGACATTTGGGCCATGTCCGAGGTGTAATGATTGTGTCTAACTGAATTCTTTTGTCTGCAAATTTTCAAACAAGGCCATGGACAAAGACCTCATTCCGCTTTTAAATGCATTGTATATTCTTATATAAAGGATAATTTTTATTTCTTTATACTATTCTAAAACATCATTTTCTTATACTTAAATCCTTGATAATTTAAATACAGTCATCTTATTATTATCATTTAGTTCTTTGTTAAAGTTAATTATTAAATATTTATTTTGTCTAATATTAATAGTTTTATTTGGTATTTTAAAATAAATTAATTTGTTCAATAGTAATATTACAAAGATGACATATATAAGTCTAAACTATTACTATATGCTAAGTTACTCAGTTTATAGGTCCCTACCTTAGTTGTCTTACTCAGCCAAAGTCGTCAACATCCCTCTAATTCTCTTCTACCGCTTCAACTCTCATTAAATTGCCTAAGAGGCAATATCCGCGGCTGTGTTCGCCAAAAATAAAGCTTTGTCAGTTAACAAAATACAAGCAGATAAATTATTACTAGACACAGACATGGACAAGACTTGTCAGCCTGCAATTTAGCCAAAGACCAACCCTAGTTATTTGCACTTAACAAAGAAAAATAAAAATAAATAGTCTCTCAAAAATCAAGTTTCATAATATAAAATCGTTTGATTTATATTATATACTTACAATTTAGGCGTTTATGGACAATATGTTTGACTTTGCCATGAGAGCAACAAAGCAAAATGCCAAGAACCCAAGGAAACTGGCAAGAAAGGTTGAAATCGCTGCCTTTTTTTCTGAAAATTAAACAAACTATGACAATGACTAGCAAATGAGGGGCTTAAGGAGGGGTGGGTAGTGCACCCAATTTGCAAAACCTTTTTACTCTGCACGACGTAATCTGGGGCTGAAGATGCGGGCTGAACATGCAAATGAAGCATTTCCTTACTTTCATACAAAGTACCAGAGCTGGTCTCGGGTTTGGCCGTTGCAAACCCCAGATGTCATTTTATGCCAAGACCACACACATTATCCAGGTTGACTGCGCTACTGAAGGACTTTTTATTATTGCAATTAACAAAGGACTCAGAACCACGCTTCTGGCGAATGAAGAAAACTGAGTATGCTAGTGGAACTTGTCGTTTTATCAAGACAAATCTTTGGGCAAGATGAAGCTACAAAACCGAGTATGCTATTGAAGGATGTCCTATCATGCAAAATAAAACTAGAAAGCTGAGTCTAGCCCGGTTAGTTTTGGCAAAGATGCTAACGAAGGATGTTCATTTCTCCCTAAGTGACGATAGACAGCTGAGCCCCAACCAAGGCCGGCTCAAGACAATTGGAGGCCTAAGGCGATAATTTAAGTGTGCTATTTTATATTTGATATAATATTAGTAAAATTAATTTATTTTAAATTTATTAATTTTACACTTTGAGCTACAAAATTATTAATTAAGTTGTTATATTCATATTTTGTTAATAAAAGATATTTATCCTGCACTGCAGCCATGGGCGAGCTAATGCATCATAGCATGTAGTTAGAACATGGCAAGTGGATTATCCCCTACATTAGTAGCTTGAGCTACCAAATTATAGTTAGGGGCTTTGTGTCATGTACTAGTAGCACCACTTGCTATCATTTTATAGTTAAGGCCGCAACACCCTAAGCCTCTTGCAGCTCCAACATGGGTTTGACATCCCCTTGGTAATATATTATTTTCAAGAGATAATATTTGAATGAGTTCTATTAATATGCTAATTCATTTAGTAAGGCTTGCACCATGCACATAACGTGCCTTTAGATATCAATCCAATGATATGTGTTACTCAAAGAGAAGTCATATTCAAATTATCCTCATGCGCTACTTGGTTAGGTATATGCGTGGCTAGATGTGTCGGGTACAATAAATTTTTCTTGTTTCATAAGTTGCTTTCGAATTATAAAAATATTTAAAAATATATGAAGACCATTATAATTGAAACTATGCTAAGAAATAAGAATAGTATAAAATAAAATTTCAAATATTAAGAAAAAAGAATATAAATTTAATTTTAAAACATAAAAAAAACAACTACAAGAATCGCAATAGCTCGTTGTCGGGGAGAAAGAGATGAGAGTGATATCTTGAATATTAAAATTTGAGAGAAATATGAGAGAGTTGTTTGGGAAGAGCTCTTTTTAAAGGTTTAGTATAAAAAAAGTTAATTTAGCCTAAGGCTATAGGTGTGATATATAGAATGTGAAAAATGAAAAAAAATGCTTAATAAGTGTCTATTAGGTGTTGGGTATGGATAATTTTATGTTAAAATTAAGTAATATATAGTAAGTGATTTTTTCTTGTTTGGTGATTGATTTGAGGGTTTTTAGAAAAGCTATACATGGAAGTCTATAAAGTAGAATTAATATAGAAGATGACATAAAAAAGGTAACAATCCTACTAAAACTCTTTGGATAACAGTCAAATAAATAAAATTTTAATATGGTCCTACTGCTTGATTATGGCTATTGGGGGCTTTATTTTTTGTGGGGCCTACTATGCTAATGAAGGATTATTTTTTATTGAAATTAATAAACGACTCAAAACCACAGTTCTGGCGAATGAAGAAAACTGAGTATACGAATGGAGGTTGTCCTTCTCATCAAGACAAATATTTGGGCAAAATGAAGCTACAAAACTGAGTTTGCTATTGAAGGATGTCCTTTCATGCAAAATGAAACTGGGCAGCTGAGCCTCAGCCTGGTCCATTTTGGCAAAGATGCTAATGAAGGATGTCCTTTTATGCTTAAGTGAAGCAAGACAGCTGAGCCAGGTCCTTTTGGGCAAGGAGGGGTGGGACGGCCCCCTTCTAAGTTCCAATCTAATCGTGCCCGCTTTTATCAAGTTAAAAAACATGTTCATAAATTGTGTTTTACAACCAAAAAAAGTTTCAACCGTGATGTTTGAAGGTATCTAAGTATGGGTCCCAAAACTTGCTCCATCCAAGCCACAAAAAAAGATCAGGTATGGGGAACCCGACATTGGGTCTAGACAGAGATATGATTAAATTTTCAACATATTGATAAATGTAATAAACAAATGAGTACCAATATTTAAACCAAATTAGACAAAAGTCAATCAAACAACCCTCAAAAGTCCTTTTGGCAAGGAAGCCCTTATTGGCAAGGACGCTAATGAAGGATGTCCATTTTACACTGAAGAGAGGCCAGAAAATTGAGCCTGGTCCCTTTTTGCAAGGGGGGGCGGGGAACTGCGCCTTGGCCCCCTCCCAATCTTAGCGTGTCTGCTTCTATCGTGTTTAAAGAATTAAAAAGTCTTCCCCCACTCCCCAGTACATAAATAGCAGAAGAAACGAAGTCTCCAACCCATCATTCTCTACCTTGTCTTCTATTCATTTCTGATTTGAACCATCCAGAGTCAGTCTCAGCTGCAACGTTTTCTTCCTCGCCAGTCCCAAAGGTCAGTTTATTTGCTTATAAGCAGCGATTTCCTATTTCGTTTATTTGTTCTCTTCTTTTCTTACTCTGTCACATATCTTGATATTAGGACTAATGCCATTAATGGTACTCCTTTTGGTTTTCTTTACAATTTATGCATTTCGTTTTGTCTTGCTCTACTTAATTGCTGTCATGCTTCCTTGTGCAGAAACCAGATGGATTCACTTGAGATGCCTATTTTGTTTGCTTCAGTTGATAATGTTCTGGTTAAAAGCTTTATACTTGGTAGACAGCATCACGCTGAGGCTGTAGAGGTAAATAAACTCAATGCAAATCTTTTCATGGGTTTTTTGTCAAGATAATGGAAAACTAAATAACTTACCGAAAGATGAATCGGGAATCTTTGTGGCAACCCAAAAGAACCCAGAAGGGGAGCCGGAGAACGATCACGACATTGAGGCCGGATTGCCGGAAGGTGACATGGGCGGCGACGAGAGTGCACTGGATGAGCTAGGCCCAGGTCCCCTACAACTTGCCCAGTCAATGATCAGGCATGAAGAAACGACGCCTATTGAATCCCCTGTTGTAAGCTTGGAAACAGACGTATGTTGAAAATAAGTAGATGAAATTCTGTACCATTAATTTGTACCTATATTGGCTTAATTGTTTTTCTCTGTTACTATTGCGATGGAAGAAGCAAGAAGAAGAACAAATTGGCGAAGTTGCAACGAGATTGGATTTTCAACTTCCTCCTGTGACACTGCAGGAAACAGGGCCTGAGGTGCATGCTAAAGTTATGAAGTTTGGATCAAAGATTGGGATGTGGGCAATGGGAATCTCTGTCCCCGGAATTATGGCCTTATTAACTAGTGATAATCGTAATCAAAGGACGAGTCTATGTCATAGGTATCTCCTGGTGGGTTCTGTACTGGCAATGCTCAGCTCTTTCATCTCCGGTGGAATCCTGCTGATTTTGGCATGTCTTCATGTTGAAGTCTTTCCCCTAAGTGATCCTAACTCAACTAAGAAAATCAAAACTGTAATTGGTATTGCAATCGGGTCTATGGCTATAGTCGTGAGCTTTGTGGCCGCCCTCATCCTCCAAAGGGCTTATTAGCATAGTCAAATGATGCTATTATCTTATGTTCTTTTGCCATTCATTATGTAATCTTTATGATTTGATATGTTGTATTGTATTTTACCACCAAAATATATATGTGTGTTGTATTCTGTAGGCATATTACCTGACATTGGCTATGATGGAATTAGTTTAGCCATTGCGATATTTATGAAGTGACATGTTGTAATCTTTATTAGATAATAAGTTGAATAGTTGTGTAATCCTTGTGCAATACTATTATAGGCATCCGACATTAAAAAAAACTAAATGTAATTAGTTTTAATACAAGACTTGGAAGTAAAATGTGTTCACACTAACAATCTTGGCCTTCTTAGCATTGCATATCAAAGAATTGGCCTTGCCCGGGCC
The DNA here is from genome assembly GCA_035235625.1 of Saururus chinensis. Classification (NCBI taxonomy): domain Eukaryota; kingdom Viridiplantae; phylum Streptophyta; class Magnoliopsida; order Piperales; family Saururaceae; genus Saururus; species Saururus chinensis. The sequence continues at coordinate 8,394,281 of CP141141.1, forward strand.
ACAAGTTTAGACCCATGTGGTTAACAAGGGCTTCAATGGTGGGAGTGTCGGAAAAGAATGGAGGCAGAAGAGAGATAAGGAAGAAGAACTAAACTAACTAAATTGTAATTTTCATAAGTTGTTCTCAATAAAGTATATATAGGGAAGGAGAGTACCAGCAGATCCTCATCAGATAATATGTAATTTCACCAAATACTAGCCCTAATCAAATCCATCCATAAATGAAAGACATAACATATAAACAACTAACATAATTGAGAAAAAAAATTAAGCAGTCTTCTAATGTGTCGGGCCTTAGGGATGGCCAATTATAATTTCCCACCTACACTTTTGATTGAGCTTGCCCTCAAGGCTATTGAATAAGGTACATCTTCTCTAGAGCTCCTACCTAAATCGAGTGTGTTGGACGTCTTTGAAGAGTTATTTTTCCAATTATAGAACTCTGAGTCCTAGAAATTTGGCGTCCAAGTTTGCAAACTTTGGCGCATCTCCTTCAAGCTCACACGGAGATAAAGGTAGGGGTTTTTATCATTTCTTAGGGCATGATTGTTGGCATTGGTTTTCTTTTTAACATAATATTTATATGATTCTATCATGCTATGCATTAGAGTTAATTTCAAGTTATGTTTTAGTATTTCTACATATATTTGATTTGTCAAATCATTATTCGTCGAGATAGGATATGAATCATATATTACATGTTTATAATTCTATTTTATATATCCGATTAGTCGAATGATTATCTGTTGAAATAGGACATTTTGTATATATTGTGATTGTTATGATTGCCTCATATGCAACTGTCTTATTGAATGTTTATCCTTGGAATTTGATCATGTGAGTTAGAGAAAATCTAACTTCGCCATTGTTTTAATTAGGAATGACTAAAGTATGTTTGAAAAGCTCTTTTAGAGAATCATTCTATGTAGAAAGACAATTCTCAAGAATAGTTTATAAAATACGTGCAAGCATGGTGATCGAGTTACTGAAACAGGATGAAAAAAATTAGGATATAATGTTTTAGAAGAAATTTGTCATTTTCTGAGTTTGGGAACTCATGATTGATTTGTTTGTCCGGAGCTGTTGTTGGGTGCCCCGATAGAGCTTTGTGGATTAGATGAGGGCACAATTATAATCCGATTTGGAATCGAATGCATTGTACCTATTTTAGCTGAGTGAGCCCCTAATGAAGGGCAAGAAGTGTGGTTGGCCCCCAACGAAGGGCATAAATATTTAAAAAGGCAATGTACGCTAGGGTAGAGAGTATTATAAAAAAACTCTCTACTCTCATTATCCTAGTGCTCTATGAGCACGGGTATCACTTCTCTCCACAAGCACGAGGTGTTTTGTGATGATCCGTGGAGGAGTAAGAGGAGGCTACTTTGTACCCGCAATAAAGTCCATATAGTGGAGTAGGTATATGAGACACTTATTGTAACGCCCGAGATTTTTCACACATTTTCCTTAAAATTCACGGAAAATTTTTGCAATATAACGTCTGTAAATCGGAGGAAAAATGACGAAATCAAAACTTGATAAAACAGTTTATAATTTAAAACACTAAACATCCATTTTCCATCCAAATATTTTCATCACACGGTCAAACATCGTACGACCAAAGCAAATATCATCAGGCGCTACTCGAAAACACACGTACGACTAAATTCGCTATGATCATAGACTTTTAAATACAAATCCTTCCCAGGCATCCCTGAGTGCAAGTCCCATAACAGTCCACAGACTAATCCAAATGAAAGTCCAGAATATATAAACATCTTAACGTCTCATCTCACCCAATACATCGGATCGTGGCACAAACAAACTCGCAGTGAGTCAAACATATACCTGAGTCAACGGGAATCAATCCACCGCTGAAATGAGCATCCATCTCCAGGAGCTCTCCGCACAACCTGCAAAACCTCCCGTACCACGGGGCTAAAAATGGTAGGGTGAGTATTTTCATACTCAGTAGGAAAATACCCAGTAGGGGAAATCCCAAACGGTGAACTCAACAAGTTCATAAAAACATGCGTTCATGCAACTCAAACATGAAGCATTCAAGCATATAAACATCATGCTCATGCACATACTAACATACCGAATGCACCATCGTGCCAAAGTCATACCAAATGCACCATCGTGCCAACAACATACTAAAAGCACCATCGTGCCAAAAACATACCATCAAACGAAACTTACACAAACACCCTTATCCAGGGTCTTACAAACTTACTCGTACCATCGCACACATACTCATACAACATACGCATACTTGTACGACCTTACTCGTACAATCATATGCTCACTCATACAGCTTACACAAACCTGTACGACCTTACTCGTACAGCTTACACTTACTCGTGCGACCTTCCTCGCACATCTTACACTTACAGTCTTACTCAGCAACTTACGCTTACAGTCTTGCTTGGATTCATGCGCTTACAGTCTTACTCTTACAATCGTACTCATACTCTTACAGTCGTGCTCATACTCATACTCATACTCATACAGTCGTACTCATACACATACGCTTACAGTCGTGCTCAAACTCATACAGTCGTACTCATACTCATACAGTCGTACTCATACACATACGCTTACAGTCGTGCTCAAACTCATACAGTCGTACTCATACACATAATCGTACAGACGTACGCATACTATCGACCGCTGAAGCTCATTACAACTAATCAGCTCTAGCGTCGAGATGAAAAGGAATGCCACAGGGGCAACACCTTAACCTCCGGGGAGTGACTAGACGCCATGGACTTTTCCGAAGGTAAGGCACACCAGTGCTCATGGGGCACAGGATCAAACAGGTAAGAGTAGGTCCATGATACTACTTACCTGAGCGCGCAAACATACACCCACACATAAGGGGTCATACAATTGCCCACACATAAGGGGTCTTATAGTGCCATACAATTGCCCACCATAATGGGTCTTATAGTGCCAGTGCCACTCTTGGGCAGAAAAACATACAGTGCCACTTGGGCAGAAACATACAGTGCCACTCTTGGGCGGAATCATACAACGCTCTCAACAGAGCATCAAACGTCTGGGCTTATACAGCACACAGACCAAATCGGAAACATACGTCGCTCTCAACAGAGCAAAAGACGTCCGGTGCTCTACACAGCACACAGACAACATCCCGCAAGATAACCACCATGGCAAGACATGATAAAAGCCTAGCCGACTCATTATCGGCTAGCTCAAACACGGAACTTAATCCGTCGAACCCTCAGGTCTCAAACTCACAACGCTATCATTAGCTGTGCTTATAATTCAAGTTTGAATTAAGTACATTATGCGGTATAATTATGCCACACAAACTCACAGTCCTCGACTGATCAAACCGAAGCTGAGCCCGATCGAAACCCTAGTTCGTCAGGGCAGCAGACTTTACTTAAGCCATCCATATCATGATCACAACACATCGTACATCAAACACTTACAATCTTACATACTTCGCCATCCCCTTATGGCCAAAACAGCGTACACAAAAGTCATCACACTAAGCTCCTCAGAGCCAAACCCAGTTGTCGCCCTCTTACTTAATACCTCACTGATTATGCTTACTTTTCGCTTCATAATGTGTACGTTATGCTTGTACAATTATGAACACTCTTACTATCTGACAATCGCCCAACATACAATCCAACCCAAACCGATCCCTTCTAATCCTTGCCCGTCATACTCTTATCCTCTGTCATCTGCCATACGCTTACACAACCGTATCCAAATTCAGACAAAGCCTCTGCAACCTCTTACTGTCCATCGCCCATACCTCTGCCCACATACACTTACACATAACCATAACATCAACCAATAGCCATCATACATACGTATGTGTATCACACATACGTATAACATACACATATGGTCATACATACGTAACTTACAAACATGCTCACTAGCCATTACTAGGGCATGCACACACATTCATACATACTTCAAACATGCACGCTAGCCATCACTAGCACATGCATAACACACGTCAAACATACACGCTAGCCATCACTAGCACATACTCAATCAACGTACGAAACTTACCAACAAACACGCTAGCCATCACTAGCACATACATACATCCAACGTACTTACAACCAACATGCATGTCATATGCATTTCAACATACCATACAATCGTGCTTACAAGTACATCATGCGATCAGATCGTTACATAACATCCAAAGCATGGAATCATACAATCCTAGCATGCTACTACTCATTCAAAGCATGCTATCATGAATTTACGAGTTCAAAACTCCCCTACCTCGTAATCATGACGTTCGATGGCGAGCACACGACGGTGGCGGCGTCGGCGGCGGAGTTGGCGGCCAAAAGCTTTGCCAAGTGGAGAGAGTTGTTGTCCCGAGGATTTTAGGAAGCGCCAGAACTACTCACGGCCAAACAAGGTGTCAGAATCAATGCGGTAAAAACCCGCGATCCACAGCGGCACACTAGGGCGGCCGGGAGACAAGTCATGCCAACACATGTGGCGGTGCAACCAGAAGTCGAGGGTGTACTCACTGAAGATCGGCCGGTGGCTAAGACGTGCTCAGCCGGCCACAAGACGTCGAAATCGGCCGTGGACAACACCCAACGGCGACGACTTCGGTCAACAAAGGCCCACATAAGGGCGGAGAGCGTGGGGCAATGCTCAAGGACAGATGAGAGGTGGTGGAGGACTCTAGTGGTCAACTCCACTCGGTGGCAAAGCCATCCGATGGTCAGGCGGCACAAATACGGCGCCTAAACCCAAAAATGCACGCGTGGCCACATGCACACGCGGCCTAAAAGTGCCACTCTAGGGGGAGATGGGTCGGACGGTGGCGACCCAAGGCCCACATCAGGCCAACAGGGCTAGGGCCAGGAAGTGGTGGCCGATCGAAATGGCGACATCGCCGATTGCCACCCACAACCAACACATTTGGTGCGGCCAGCTGTGCATTTCGCACGGTATAGGGCAAAGGTAAGCGGCCCACTCCGAGCGGAGGTGTAATTGGCCAAGTGGGACTGGCCCTCACTGTCGCTGAGCTGGGGCGGAGCCCATGATGGCCAAATGGCCCACAACTCGCCGATGCTAGCGACCCGAGACACACCCAAAGCGTCTAATCGGGCGGAGCAAGGCAATAGAGGCGGGGCGGGGTCAGAAATGACAACCCCCTACCGACACTGGGTCGAGGTAGGCTGGACAGAGTCCTACCGGTGGCCGGACGACGACCGGAAATCCCGGCGTCTCAAAAAAATCTCACGGACAGTGAGATGAAAAATGTGAATAAAACCCGACCAAATGTTCGGCAGCTCACAGCGGAGCGCAGAAAGCACGGCGGCGGCTCTAGCCAGCGCCTATGGGTTCCTAGCGGCCAACTAAACATAAGTCTAGTTGAGAGCGGCCGCAAACGACGTCAAAATCGTACACCCATAGCTCAAAAACGGGATTAAAGGAGAGAAAAATCCCGAAAAAGGTTCGGTACCTCGTGTAGGAGCGAAGAGGCCGTGGCGGCGGTCATAGCCGGTGTCTATGGACTTGTGGCGGTGAGGCAAAGCAGATCAGGACAAGAATCGCCGGAATCCGATGACAGAGGAGGGAGAACGGAGCGACCGGAATCCGGCTCGGGTTCTCAAAAAAACTCACTGGACGTGAAAAAAGTTACTGGACTCTCATTTCTGGAATCCGATCGATGGATGTATATATATAGTTATTCTTTTTAATTTTTACATCTATGTCCCTAACACGCGTTCACCTCCCGGTTACGCGTCAAACCTCCAAAATTCGCGCCGTAAGCGCGTAGCGAGGCCCACGGCCCGCGACTAAGCCCCACACCCGAATACGGGTATAAATACGGGGAAAGAATACACAAATACGAATACGCCGAAGCATAACATTTTCCCGCCAAAAATGACCAGGAAAATAGCAGGAAAATCACAGAAAATCGTAGAAAATTCAGGGACATTACACTTATAGCAAGCCATGATAACTTGCAAACCCTATGTGCATCTTCAATACATAGGAAGAAGCTTTAGGGGTGGTTTTGGGTTAAAGGCACACCCTGTTTTTAATAAAAAAGTAGTATATATATTATATGCTTTGAAACTACAATGTATTACTTCATGTCTGGTCATATAAACTCTCCCACAGATTATTTTAAAATACTCACCACCCCCTAGACCTTTCAGGGCCTAACGAAGCTTAGTATGGGGGTAGAAGGGCCTACTTGGGAATTTTCGGGATGAATTCAAGGATTTCAACCACTCCTAAAACATAAGTAAGAACTTATATTATTTTTCAACTTGTGTGTTAGTACACGGATGGTAGTTCCTTGAAATTGATATTTTATATCATGCTTATGGTGAATAGCTCCAGTCACGGGCCATGGCAAACTACGATACTTTTTATTAAACTCTTTTATATATGTCCCAAAATCCTAGTGCGCGAAAAAAATAACGTCATGAATGTGTGTAATTTTAAGTCATGTTGTGTCTGAAGATCAATTCTGAAGATAAAGATTGAAGAATATTCAAATCCGTGTTTTGATAGGTAAACATGTGCATACACATCACACTCACACACTTTAGGGTAAAAGAAATATCATTTGGTTGTGTAAATCAGTGAAGCAGACATTTTGAATGAAATTTAATAATTTTGTTTAAAGCGATCAATCACCATAAGGAATGATCGATCAGCCTTGAATGATCTACTCAAAGTTCTATGAAATCATAACTAAATGATTACCTGTTGAATTGATTGATCAGTCACATGAAATACTGTTCAATGTTTTTAAACGAGAGCTAAACCAATTGATCTCTTTTCCAAAGGATCAATCATTTCAAGAATACTGGTAAGCAATCAGTTGCTCTATCAAAAAATCGGTCATTTTGAGTGGCAGTTTCTCAAATTAGACCATTCTGGTTTGATTTAGAATCCTAGTTTGATTGAACTTTTTTTTTGGACATGGGGGGTCTATAAAAAAAAGGTTAAGAATGTAAGGAGAGCAGGGAGAAGGCTTAGAAATATTTAGAGATCAAAGGAGAGGATTTTCTAATGGTGTTTCAGGAGAATATGTCTACTAGCATATGAGTTGTTGTTTACCTTAATCAAAAGAGTGGTCAGTGGTGAGATTAGAGTACAAAAATACTTGAGTGGCAATGTGTTTGTTGAAGATTGTTGTTGAGAAAATCAAGTGTAAGGAGATTCATACCAAGGAGAGAAGATATGAAGACTTTTATCATTATAAAGCACAAGGAGATGTGAAGACCAATTGGATGCCAATAAATAACCAAAGAGTGGTTGATTTAGAGTTAAAGTGGTGCAAAGAACTAATAGGGTGGAAGAAAAAGGAGTATTTTGTCTTATAAATAGTAACTCTGTAATTTCAAATTTATATAGTGCATAGTTGTCCTGTACATAGTATCCTATGGTTTTTCCCTTTGAGGGTCTCCACTTAAAAATTCTAGTGTGTTTTCTTTGTAATTGTTTTGTTTGATTTTTGTTATAACACATTCAAATAATATGCACTAGAATAAGTAAAATCAAAACTTTGATTTTTCTTTATGTTTAGAAGAGAAGGATATACCTTATAACTCAAATATGAATTAGGAGCACTTATTGTTCTAGGTTTTCTTGTCACATTTCATATTTACAAACCAACAATTTTCTCTTTCTTACCCCATGTATCCATATTCTTTTCTTCCTCTAGCATCACCGGTGCCAATGTCAAGCATGCCTCCTATGATGGTGGCAACAACCATATTGTCTACTTGGGCAACAACCATAATTTTACACTACTTTCTTTTTAGTGTAAAATTATTTGTTTTTGGCTTGACTTAATTTTTCTTGGGTAATAGGTTAGTTTAATTATAAATTTCTTAAGGTTATTTTATTTTTAGTTTAGAAACATTTGTGCCTAGTTTAATCTACTAATTTTCTACAATTTGATGTCATTTTTCTATTTAAATTCCTTAATCGAGGAATTAGGCCCCACCGTGGGCAGTATGTTAAAAAACCGGCCCAGGGACTGACTCGAATTGGTCGTCGGGCCAGGTTGACTCTGTTCAACCGAGGGTTAACCTGGGTTGACCCGTTTTATTATATATTAGATTAAATATAATATTAAATACAAACATGTGCATAAAATTATTGTAATTCAATTATTGAGTGTGTATGGTATGAGAATTACATCTTGCCTTCGAATCCCACGATGAGCAATGTTTTTTTTGGTACATTATAAATATAGATATTTAAATAAAACAAATATTCACATATGTACAACAAAAATAACATAGCCCAGTGGGTAAGACTCCTAATGAGCTTCACCATGGCGTGAGTTCGAATCCCATTACACCTCTCAGAACCGGTCCGACCTGGTCAGCGGGTCAGCGGTTCAATCGGCCAGGTTGTATTGACCCGGCGGGGTCAGCTCAACCTGAAAAAAGTGTTGAACCCGTACGGTTTGTCAATTGGGTCCAGTTGAACCCGGTCCAACCGGTCTGGCCAGTCTGGGTTTTAAAACATTGACTGTGGGACCCATGCCTATATCGTGTTAACCCCTTCAACTGCCAACCTTCTCTTAATTTGTTTAAATGGGTTTGGGTTTGGGTTTGGTTAATTTCATTTTTGAGGTCTAATGCACACATATCAGGTCACTTAAAGCTTGTTAGGTTTATTTTCCAATCCAATAATTAAATTTTGAGCCCAATAAGTGACTTACTATAAATAGCAAACCCTAGCTCATTCCCATTCTATGAAGGGTTAAGATTTGGAAAAGGTTAAGGCTCTACCCCCAATCCTAAAGAGGAAATCTCATCTTAAGGTAAAAAATTCCTCAATCATTCCTTAATCCTTTCAAATTTGTCTTAATAATCTCATGTTTCACCTCTTTTATTAGGATTATAAGTTTATTTCCATCAGGTTCATCTCTTTAATCTCTATTTGAAACCATAAACCATGAGATTTTTGTTTTTAACCGAATGGAGTCTTGGATCTATCGTCTACTCGTTGATTTGAGTCCATTTTGGTAAAAAAAGTTAGATTTTACTTATAACTAATAAAACCCTAATTTGTAGTAGAGATTCTTGAGCCTAGAGATCATTTAAAATGCTCACAATTAGTTTAGGGGTAAGGGATTTTCATTGTAAGAAGTTTTCTTGCATGTAGCACTAAGAACATTGGTAGATTTATGTTCATGAAGCTTATGGATAAATGATTTTAATTATCCCAAAATAGATAATTTGATGTTGTTTATGTATATTTAACCATGAGAAATGTTAGATCTAACATGTTTTAGGGTTAGATAATGATACCAAGAAGTTTTAGGAATTATTATCAATTTTTGGAATGATTTAGATTGGTTCCGAGAGAAATAAAATTTGTTTTTCGAGTTTCTAGGCTCCAACGATCATTCACTTGTGAACAACAATAGAACATTAAAACGATTATAATCAAATTCATGAAGACCAATCAATCACCCCAAAGGACCGATCAATCACTAAAAGAATTGTTTGCCACATTTGAAGAACCAATCAATTTCCATGTATGGACCATGAATCATACATAATAAGATTAATTAGGATATAATTATTTGTGCTTGCATACACTTAGTTTTGCTTACGTATGTATCATATTGCATATTTCATGAGAAAGATTTATTAAGTCGTGATTTATCATGTTAACCGTGATTAACCGATTTGATGTTGTAGTTTTCTAGATTAGCGACATCGAAGGTTTTTCTTAACAGTTTTACGTCCGAAAGGGTGGGGTTTTATGTCCATTGGATGGGGTTTTACTTTCCTTTGAGGGAGGGTTTCCTCCCATGTGAGAAGAGTGAATTTTCTATAATGAGATAACTTATGTGAATTTATGGACTTGAGAATTCAAGTTGGTATGTCCATATGCACCTGATTACCAAGGGACACTTCCGATTTACAGGATTTGTATAAACTGTTCATGTCTTCCTTCTAGGAATTCAAATGTCCTTTTTAAGGATTTCTTGGGTGAATAGGTATGCTTAGGCTTCGGCCAAGGTAAGCAAGTTATTTTTCTCTATTGTGAGACATTCATCGTGACATTTATGCATGTTGTGTGTGAAATATAATGCTCATTAACACAGTTTATGCAGGAATGATGACACACATGGTCATAAAAGTGTATATTGTTATATTTGATTATGCAAGATATGAATGAAATGATGACATTTGTTCATGCAATATGTGAATGGGTTATGTGATTTGGATAAATGCACTAGTTGTGCATATATGATTATGAAACCTCATTGTGACTATGATGCACAAGGATTAACTAAGGATCTATGACGCATGAATGAGATAAATTTTGTAGGTTGAATGTGTTTGGGTTGATGTGCTCTTGTGATGGTTTAACACTGATTTACATGGGGTTTATGTCATAATTCTTCTTTATTATGTTGTGGTGTTAGCATGAGCTCTAAGTTTTATTTAAAACCCTTACTGAGCTAAGTTCACCCCTATTTTGTTTATAGGTTTATTTTAGGGTTGTATGTTTGTGTCATGCAGGTGCTTAGGGTAGATTATTCTACAAGCATGTGGATCAGTAGATGCATGATGAGAAGGGCTAGTTACTTTGGGATGTTATAAACTAATGTTACTTTTGGTGTTAAAACCTTGTTACCTTATATCTTTTATGGATAACCTTTGTTGGCTGGCATTTTAGGCTTGAGACTACTTTTGAGTTGATGAGTATAATATGTTGGACTAAGACAACTTTAATTAATTTCTTTACCTTTTTTTATTACTTTTGCATAAAGGGCATGTATTGTGTACTTTGATTTAACCATTTTAGGTTGACTTTTTTATACTATCGTGACTTGTCATATCTCCTTGGACTAAGTTCGGGTCAGGGGTGTATCGGGGCATAATACTTCCACCCCTTAGCCCACTGGCTTTTGTGAAGGAAAAGGGGAAGAAGGAGGATAGGGGGAGGGGAGGAGGAGGAGGAGAAGAAGAAGAAGTAATGGTTGTGGTCGTGACTGCATCCCACCCCAATCACTAGAAGAAGAAGAAAAAAAAAAAAAAGAGGATGAGGAGGAGGAGGAGGAGGAGGAGGAGGTGGGGGTGGTAGTGATAGCGGTGGGGGAGGGGTGGATCAAAAAAATGATGTTGGCACTGCCAGTGACTCATCGTGGGGGGAGGGGGGATAAAGTGCATTAGGGAGTGGGATATCTTTTTAAATGTTTTCCCTCCACTGTCCATGGAGTCCAATGTTAGGGTGACCCCAAAGTATTATTTTTAAAATTGTGTGGCCACCAACCTGGATTGGTGGCCGGGTTTAGATTTTTCTAGTTTAATTGGGCAAAAATCAGGGCCAAATGGGTAAAATTGGATTTAACCGGTAAATAACCCGACCTGAAAAGCATACAGGGTCCAGTCAAACCCAGTTCGACAGAGCAAGTTGGGTGGCTTTTTAAAATACTGCTCCAAAATCGTGTACTACATCATGACCTCGCCTGGCTACATCTCTATATTGCATGATTGGGCTTGATTGGCATGCTTTTGATCAGTTCATATATAACCTTCAATCTTCGGACTTGGCTCAAGACGTCCACCCTCCATCGTTAATGTGTGTTAAATGAAAAACGTATGATGTTATTAGGCATATGTTTTCCTTTTTTTAAAGAACATATAGCCATGGAAGGCCGTATCGACTGATACGATATGGAGGGTGGACGTGATTCTATGATGCGTACCAGCAGTACCATATCGATACGGCCAATAGTATCGATACTGTATTAAAAAATTAATTTTTTTATTTAAAAAAAAAATTAAATTAAAAAAATAATTTTTTTTGAAAAAAAATTTTTGAATTTTTTTTCTTAAAAATAAAAAAACACAATTCAAACCCAACTTCCTTGAAAGTTTAAGTTTTTGTTATATTAAAAATAATAATTTTAAAGTTATATGAGATCAATACAAGTAGGTCTATACAATTTACATAATTATTTTTTTTTCATATAGTGATCTACAAATATACATTTATTTAAACATATAACTTAGACTCATATTAAGCATATTATTTATTTTTAAAATAAATTAATTTTAAAGCACTTAATATGGGAAAGAATGACCAATAATTTATATTGGACGGAGAGCATAATAGTATATAGTTCTAAATAAATTAATTTTAGAATACCCGTATCGGTTAATATGGCATTATATGGTCTTATTATGCTCTAAAAGAAGTATTATAATGATAAATTATTAATATTTTTTATGTTTATAAAAGAGTTTATGCTCGTTTCGGTGCGTACCAAGCGTATCATCGGCATGTACCCGTATCCATAGTCATCGATACTCTCATGCGTATCGATACGGCCTTCCATGCATATAGCCCTATTTACTAAACAAAAATGTCAAAAATAGACTAACATGAAGCCCACTATACATAGAGGAGGATAGGCTATGGGAAGCCCATACATAATAAGACAAACATAGGCAGCATACAATCCATTACAAGTAAGATTATTAACACAAACACTTAACTAAGCTAAATATATACGAAGGTACAAACATAGTAAAGTTGATGACACTCCATGAGGCCAACACCAGTAAAAAGCATCACAGTTCCAAAATCAAGAAATGAGACAAAGAGTGGGGAAAGATCGAAGAGTTAGGTGTATAGAGGAAAGGACCAGTATAAGAGGAAAGATGGTCCTGAGGGAAACAAAAACATGAAGATGTCGGAAATGATAGAAATGTGATGCTTGTAAACTTCATAAACCAGTTACCTGGATTCCTTGTTCATTATGTATATATATAAGATTTAGCAATATATACAAATTAAACTAAAATTTTCAATCTAACAGATGGAGCAGAATCTGCTGCTAGTAGGTTATGAAATGTACAGTAAGCCTTCAAACAATGCTGGCAAGTGGCAAATGGGAGGGTGAAGGAAGGCAATAACACAGATAGTGAAGAGATAGGACGAGGATGTGATGGAAGAAGAAAATATGGAAGAAAGCCAGCCAACCCGGCATGAGGCCAGTGACCAATAATACACACTTACAATTCGACTTCGTTAAAGCTACTCTAGTCTCTTCATTTGCCAAGACCGCCGAAAACAGGAGTTGCCTCCCTCTAAAGCTGGGGCTTACACATACAATGAAATCCTTTATTTAACTTCCATGCATTCTTCAATTCCATCCAATATCTCAACGTTGAAGTTTATTTCCATATGTATTGGAATCATGAAATGCAGCTTTAACATTTAACCAAAAAAATTTCTTCGTTAGAAATCAATCCAAGATTGAAAGACGACTGCTTATGAAACTAGAAGGATGGAGATCATCTTATTATGTCGTGAACAGTTACAACATGTAGCAAGCGTGACCGAGATGTCTAGTAAAAATGGTGTGAAAATCCTTCCATGCATTCTTCAATTCCATCCAATATCTCAACGTTGAAGTTTATTTCCATATGTATTGGAATCATGAAATGCAGCTTTAACATTTAACCAAAAAAATTTCTTCGTTAGAAATCAATCCAAGATTGAAAGACGACTGCTTATGAAACTAGAAGGATGGAGATCATCTTATTATGTCGTGAACAGTTACAACATGTAGCAAGCGTGACCGAGATGTCTAGTAAAAATGGTGTGAAAATCAAATTACAAAGTTGTTATGTGACGGTCTAGGATTGAACCATTTGGTTAAACTGAAACTGGCGGACAATCAAGTATAGTATGAAGGTAAATTGAAGGTCTGTAACTTAAACTCTATGGACAGGTATGGCTCTCACCCCTATTTATACGTGCATGGGCTTAAACACCTTTAGCCCACGGAGACCTAACACATCCCTCAAGGCCACAGCTCTTGATCCATCCTCATGAGTCTGATCACATGTATCGTGCACTTGCTAAGTTTCCCTCTTCTTCCTCTCTCTCTTCTTCATTTTTTAATCTACCATATCTGCAAAACTTAGGGCCTTTGAGCACCAGTCAAGTGCCAAAAATTTGCTGCTCCATAATTGGGTCCATTTCTACTCTCCTTTGTTCTTTCTGTAAAGCCAAGTTTACACAAATTAGTGAATCAAACATGTAATTAACAACCCAAGATATTCGATTCAGTGATCAAACCAGACATGTTGATTCAGAGTTCATTTAGAACTTAAATTTTAGTACTAGCTGTGACTTGAAAATTCAGTACTAGTTGTGTAGATTCAGAGTTCATATGGCAAATTACCCTTCCGAAACCATGAACCCTATGTATTCTACCAATCTTGGTTCACACCACCTTGATGTCATGTGGCGACTTATGGTAGCGCATTTAATTTGATTGAAAGGAGGCCCTTGCACTTGGAAGTTGAAACCATCAAAAGAAAAGGAAAATTACTGCACTTAGATTGAATAAGCCCAGTAATTTGGAGCACCATGGCCAACCCATTGAAAGCTTCAAGAAATGAAAATAGTAAAAACAAAATTTTAAGGAAAAACAAAAGAAAAAAATTGTCAATTTCATGAAATAAGTACATAAGTTTGATATAGAAAAAAGAAGAAAATGCGAGAGTGGTGATTTTCCATTTGTAAATATCTTCAACTCTCGTCATCTCAACTGCATATACTTGTTGCACTGGCTTATCCGCAAAGAGCTTGTTTCATGTTTGACGTGCCAAGAGGGAAGAATAGGAAAAATGCAGGAAGCTGGGAGGAAAGGATGAAATTGCTACCATTTTTCTAAAATATCAAATGAACCATCGCAATAACTAGGAGCAACAGGGAGATAATTCACCCGAATTTGCAAAACTGGACTCTTTTGGCTAACGGAAGTTCTTTGCATTGCAAGGTCAGGAACAGGAAGCTGCAAGGCCCCCTAAGGACCCAGAATCTTTTTGACTTGACGCTCTTCTTCAGTACCATGTAGTAAGAACGCGACATAATCAAGGCTGACTAATGCAACTCCCACAGGCCACAGCCAGGTCCTTTGGCTGATCAGCTTGTCGCCTCTCCTCATCAATCTCTAGCTTGCCTTCTCTCCATTTTTAATCAGAATCGCACAGAGCGTGTCTGAGCTACAACATTTACTTCCAGTCCCCAAAGGTCTAAGAAATTTTGTGAATCCTATCGTATTCTTTCTTTCTGGGCTCTATTACAGCCTATTATTAGGGGTATTGACATGATCATTTCTCTTTTTGGTTTCCTTTGCAGCTTATGCATTTGATTTTGTCTTGCTCTACTTAAGTGGCTTGCTCGCTTCTTTGAGCAGAATATCAAGATGGATTTATTCGAGATACTGGCTGTATTTGTTGTCGCTGCTCTTTTTATGGTTGCCAATTTTGCACTTGATACACGGCAGAATGCTGAGGCTCTAGAGGTAAATGAACTCAATAGTATTCAACTTCCAGATTCTGTGACATTGCAGGAAGCAGAGTCTGAGCCGCATGCCAAAGTCTTGAAGTTTGGATCAAAGATTGGGATTTGGGCAACTGGATTCTCTGTCCCTGGAATTACTGCCATATTAACTAGTGCTAATCGTAATCAGAGGACAAGCCTATCTCATTCACTTCCCCTACTGGCTTCTACATTGGCAATGCTCTCCTGAATTTTCCACTGTTTCATGTAGGAAAATGTCCATAGCTCTAGGGGTGAGCTTTGTGATTGCCCTCATCTTCCGAAGCGTTAATTAGTTTAGTTAAATAATGTAATTTTTATGAAATTGTATGTTGTAATGCTTATGAATTAATATGGTGATAATTCTGTATCTTTATGGACTGCTACTATAAGCACATGGCATGAAATGACTAAATGCGATTAGTTTTATACTAAAACCAAAAGGCAAAATGCCAAAATGTGTTCATGTTAGTATGGTTCCATGACAAAGAGTTGTCCTTGCCTGGGCCACAAGAATTTATTGGGTACTCCTAGAGTACCACATAAAACTTACTCCCACTAAAGCACAAGTTGTTAATTGTGCTTAACATGCTCCAGCATATGCACTGTTAATCCAAAGGATTTACAGTTCATATGTGGGAGTAAATCCCAAAATCCTCTGGGCGTAATTAGTTTTCTTAGGCCATGGATCCAACAAATTATGCATGGGTCCCATAGTACCATATATGAGAGTACCAATTATCAGGCATACATGGTACACGAGGATGAGAGTATTTCATATTCCCCTCTAACAATAAGCCCAACATAAATTATATATAAGAACCGTTGATATTTAATATCAATGACGTATACATTAATATATTAGTGTAAATAATATTGACACTAATATTGTAATATCCCCGATTTTTCTTTAATTTTTCTATATTTTTCTGCTATTTTCTGCAATTTCTGCAATGTTCTGCAGCTTTTGGTCGTATTTTCGATAAATAAATTTTACGCTTCGGCGTATCCATATTCGTAATATTCGTGACCGTTAGAGTCAAAAGTAATGCTTAGTTGCAGGTCATGGGCCTCGACGCATCCCAAAAAAATTTTGGCGCAAAAAACGGATGGGACACAGGAGAATAGAAGCAGAAAGAAAGGGAGTGAAAAAAAAACGTATAAATCGGATCAGGCGCGCCTCAGCACGGCCGACCCGCATTTGGCATAGTGAAACCCCCTTCACTTTGTGAGGCTGGAGGCGGCGCTGCTGGTGGCAGCCGGCTTCCACCCGGCCGGCCACGGCCTGGCAACGCCGCCACTGCCTCCCTGGCCTGACCCAGCCGGCCGCCGCCCCCTTTTTCCCGTTTTCGGCCCGATGGCGATTTTTGAAAGAATTCTGCCCAATCCGCCATTGTCCCCTCCTGCATGACCGCCAGCTTGCCTCCATAGCTCCGCCCCGGCGAGGATGACCTCCGGCCACCGCCACCTGTTTCCTCCTTCCCGTTTCAGCACAGTAGAGTCGTCGCATCATGATTTTTGCCCCAATTCACCGCCACTGCTTGTTGCATGGCCACCACCCCGCAGCCATGGTTCCGCCCAGGCCAGAGCGTTCTCCGGCCACTGGAGTCCCAGCCTCCCCGCGCCCGCGTCGCCGTCATGAGGTAAAAACCAATTTTTCTTCTATATTTTTTCAGTTTTTTGTTCTGTGAGACCTGCGGCTGTGCCGCTGGTCGCCGGTTGTCGCCGGCGGGCCTCTGGCTCTCTTTCGGCCCGACGACGACAAGGCCACCACTCCGTGGCCCAGACCGGTGCCTCCTCAGACCATGACCCCTCTTACTTTCCGTTCCGGAAGGGCTATTTCTCCCAATTTTGTTATGTTTTTGTCTGTGTTATGATTGTGGGTTGTGCCACCTATGGCCGGTCGCCACCGAATGGCCTTTGGCCCTTCCTTGGGTGAGACCATTGTCCCGGCCCAAATCGTCGCATCTTCCTTGGCCCCTCTGCCCAATTCCGGTCTGGACGAAATTCTTTCCGTGGGTATTTGCTATTATTTTCATTGTCGGCTGCTTCCTATTAATCGGCCTTTGAATTGCTGCCTCGAGCCTATGACGGCAAGGTGCCGATGTTCGGCCTCCCAATTGTCCCCAATTCATTCAATTGGCCGACCCGCATTAGAGCAAAGTTGCACTTCTTGCGGGTTGCATCCATCCTCCGTAGTCGGATGTCGGACGATATTGGGCCGACGTCCACTTGACTTGTCACTATTCGGCGATTGCTGGGTCCCAACGTCTTCGAGGTTCATCCCTCGACTCCTGTTTGACCATTAGTGGCTCAATGACAGCGTGTCCACCCCTGGCTTGATACTCCGTCGCCTTTGGTTTAATCAAACTCCTTTGTTACTTTTGACCAACAATTTTACCGCCACCTACGTCAGCCAATGGATAGCCACGAACTCCTGATTGACCCAAGGACATGAGGCTACCATTCATGGCCTCTCATGCTCCTCTGCCCTGCATGTCTGCTGCCCAAGCCTTGGCCCCAAACTTTGGGCTACATTTCTTAGTGCCCCCATGAGAACCACCCCATCCTAGGGCTAACTATTTAGCCTAACATCGCTCGTACTTGGGCTACCTGACTAATGTCGTGGCTCTGCCCTGCCTAGCAACGGATAGGGCTAGTACTTCTGGCCCGATTCTACCTCTGTACCCCACTTTTGTTACGTATGATCCAAAACCTACGGGAAAGAGTTCCTGAATTCTAATTCTTCTAAGGGAACGTAAAATTGTCAGTCGTTAGACTCAGTCCATCAAAGGCTAGACCGATGTCGTGGCCATACCCTCCACTGTAAGCCGTGCTTGATGCACGATTGTCCATACAATGAGTTGGTTGTGGGTAGCATTTAGAAATGGCGCCGCCTTTGTCGGCCACCTATGCCGGGCCTTTGTGCCTCAATCGTGTTTTTGGAACGACTTCATCACTAGGCTATCTGGCCATTAAAGCCCTCCTTTGTCTCTCCTATATTCATGTGTATGCAAGTAAGCCCTCCGCCATGTTGTGAGGCTTCGATAATGCAGAATTTTGTCGTTGAATATGGTCCGCTGTCCATTTTAATGTTTTGTCACCAACAAAGTGTTTTAAACCATTGGCCGACCTCCAATCAATCAGCCCCCATTCTGTGGTCGCTGCTATTTCTAGTGGCACGACCTTATGTCTGTTCGCCTTAGTGCGTCCCAAACCTTTGGTTTCAAGCGAAATTAATCTAACGTTATTGAGATTAATTCCAGCATCTCTGAAAATCCTCGGGACACAACAACTCTCTCAGTGCGATGCTTTTGGCCACTAGTCCGCTATCGACGCTGCCACCGTTGTTTGCTCGCCATCAAACTCCTACGGATTACGAGGTAGGGGACCTTGAACTCGTAATTTCATTATAGCATGCTTTGATTGTGTAGTAGCATGCTAGGAGTTTATAATTTAATGTTGCATGATCATGTTGCTTATAAAAGCATGTTGTATGTATATGATTTGTATGTGTATGTTAGTGAAGACTAAGGGCACGTAATAAGTTGCTATGAATCATGTGTATGTGACCAGAGCGTGTGATCTTTGTTGGGGGCTGGTAGTATGTGATCGATGGACCCAAGTGGGAGTGTTTGATTGTAAGTTTGGTAAGGGATACATCATAGTCTACAATGTGGAAATAGTGACGGTATGTCGAGCGAGGACAGACGAAAAATGGACAGGCGAAGGTTGGATTTGATGAGATTGGGGGATTGGTTTGGATTGAGCTGATGAGATATTAGAGCAACGAGCTGAAGGCTTCGGAGATGCAAGGATTTAGAAGACTTAAGGTTCAAAGCATCTTGGGGGTTGTGAGTTAGGGAGCGTTAATAGCATAATTGTATGCGCATAATGTATGCAATATGAATTGTAACGGAAGAACAATGAGTAAGGAATGAGTAAGGGTTTGATGACTTAATTTGGGTTTATAAAGTTTGATTTGAGGAGTTCGAGTAAGATGATTCGGTTTTGAGGCAGATGGGGTAAGATGTAAGACCGTAAGTCTTTGATGGTAAGGGTATGAGTGTGGAATTTAAGTTTGATAAGTAAGGCTATGCCGAGATTCGTAAGATTGTAAGTGTAAGGTGGGGGATGAGCTAAGTAAAAAAATGTTACTTTTGTGGATTAGAGCTTCAGAACGTACGCAGTTCTTGCTTCGTTGGCTAAAGAATGTAAGATAATAGTCATTTCGAGCATAATTATACATATAAGTTATCTAATATAAACTTGAATAGTAATTAACCCTAATTTGATAACGTTGTAAGTTTGAAACTGAGGGTTTCGACGAATTAAGTTCCATTTTGAGCCAGTCGATAAGTAATCGACTGAGTGTCCTTCCTGGTCTAGCCATGGTGTTATCCTGCGGGATGTTGTCTGTGTGCTATATAAAGCACCAGACGTTTGATGCTCTGTTGAGAGTAATCGTATGTATGTTTTAAATTTAGTCTTGGTGCTATAGTTCGGCCCAGATGTTTGATGCTCTGTTGAGAGCGCTGTAAGTTTCCGCCCTCCGTGGGCTCTGTATGTTTTCTGCCCAAGAGTGGCACTGTAAGATTCCTGCCCAAGAGTGGCACCGTATGTTTTCCGCCCTTAGTTGGCACTGTATGGCCCTTGTTGGCAATGTATGGCCCCAAAGAGTGGGCATTTGCGCGCTCAGGTAAGCAGTATCATGGACCTGCTCTTACCTATTTGATCCTGTGCCCCATGAGCATAGGTGTGCCTTGCCTTTGGAAAAGTCCATGGCGTCTAGTTGCTCCCCGAAGGTTAAGGTAACGCCCCAGTGGCATTCCTCTCCTTTCCGACGCTGGAGCTTATTAATGGTAATGAGCTTCAGTTGTCAGTAGTATGTGTTCGATAGTAAGAGTTAGTATGTTTTAGATTCTGAGTAAGTTGTACGTGTAAGATTTAGAGTAAGTGTGAGCTTCTTTGGAAGACAGTAAGCGTAAGTGTATGAGTCTGAGTAAGTTGTACGAGTAAGTTTGTGAGACTTTGATTCATACGGTAAGCATAAGTGTAAGCTTCTATGGGAGATATAAGAGTACATTTATGTGTAAGAGTAAGATTGTACGAGTAAGGTCATACAGGTGAGTTCGTACGAATAAGGTTGTACGAGTTTGTGTATGTTGTAAGTGTAAGCGTATGTTTGTACAAGTAAGCTGATAAGACTGATTCAGAGTGTAAGTGTAAGAGCATGATATATGAGTAAGTGTAAGTTCGATTTGTATGATGATTTGTATGTGTGACCATATTTATACTTCTTATTCTTTTTGCTTCATAGGTGATTGCATGGAAGCATTTGTATATGAACTTACGGAGTTCATTGATTTATATTTTTCCCCTACTGGGTATTTTCCTACTAAGTATGAAAATACTCACCCCAACTTTTTAGCCCCTTCGACTGGAGGCTTTTGCAGGTCAATCGTTAGCTGATGAGACTTGATTTTTCCCGTGGTGGATAATTCTTCCTCGACTTGGAGTGTAGCGAAATCGCGGTGAGGTTATGTGAAGTTTGGTGCTACGATCTCATGTATTGTTTAAGGTGAGAGAAATGTAGTATGTACTGGACTTGTGTATGTATCTACGAATGATTTTAAGGCTGTGAAAGAACTTGTACTCAGAGATGCCTGGGAGGTTTTTGTTTTCGAAACCCATGGCCATGGTAGATTTTATTCGTATGCTTTTGTATTAGGTCACGCCTGATATTTTGTCAGTTTATTTAATTTACATCTATATTTTGAAATAAAATATTTGTAAGATTTTCAATTAAATATAAAGAAAAACCTCGGGCGTGACAAATATATACACCGTCAATCTCATAAAAGAATTACTCCCTACTTAAATTTAATCTTTGTTGGTAAAGAGCAGGGAAAACTCATTTGGCTTATCGCTCTTCTCTCTATTTTACATTGTAAGTATGTGAAATATGTGAATTTTTAATATTTAAAATATTTGTCATATTTGATTATGAGAAACACGTGGTGAAGTGCAATTGTTCTAGAGTGCCACGTCTATGTGATGACATGTTGCTAGGGGGACTGGTAAGTTATATCTCCACAAATACGACCAAATTCCTATTCTGCACTTGGAGTGGTCTCCACTGCCAGAGAATTCCACCGACTTTGCAAAATTGGACTTCTACCAAAAGAAAGCTATTTGCATTGCAAAGGACCTACATAATCAAGGCTGACTAGTGCAAAAGAAGAAATATTGTTTTATTTTTTGCAATTCCCACATCGAGGTTTTCTCGGGATGGGAAGTATTTTTTATATTCTTTTTTAACAATGAGCCTAGCATAAAAAATATATATGAAGTATTTATTTTCAAGATCGATAATATATATATTAGTATATGTTAATATAAATAATATTTGTATTAATATATACTAATATGTATACTATTAATCTTGAAAATAAATATTTTATATATATTTTTTACGCCCGCGATGAATAAAAAATATAAAAAAAGCTTTCCTGGATATGTTGCTCAGGGGACTATTGACAAAATAAAAATAGAAAAGTTGAGTGTGCAAATGTAGGATGTCAAGTGCAGCAAGAAACCTAAGGGACGTGTCTACCTTGACCGGGTTCCATGACCATGTCGCATGTATATGGCTCTAAGTATGATACATAAAGGGCAACTCGCTATCCATATACACCTAGCTTTCATCTAATATATTTAGAGCCCTATGTGGCATGGTTGGGGGACTTCAGTTGTGGAGAGCTAAGCCCATAATAAATTTTTAATGGAAAAAGTTAGCCATCGTCAGTACATGGTCTCATGATTTGACTACGAGAGCTGTATACATTCTCTTTTTTTATATAAAATATAACTTAGAGTGTGGGGGTTAGTTATGGACCTCAACAATAGATATCGCAATGGATGTAATACAAAATTGGAAAGGACAACCCAACAGATTTAGAAAAAGATGAGCTATTTCTCTATGCAATTCCATACTCCAATTAAAAACGATTGCATATTGGATCCTTTCCACCATTGCAAGGGCTTCATATGTTCTATTAGAGCCAACATTGTATATGAGCTCATGCTCATGTGCACTAGCATGGGGCCGAGCATCATGTATCATTGGAATGTAATCCGACAATGTCACACCATAAAATTTTCTAATTATACTTTTAAAAATATTATATAATTTTTTTTATTTATTTAAAACATTCATCAAGATATCTCTTTTAATCTTATAAATATTATATTAGAGTATAATACTAATCGTCATCAAACTATATCATAAAATAAAAAAGGGTCCAACCCGTCTACATATATAGAAATCATAATACAAATCAATGTAAATAAACTAGTACTCACATACCTAAAGTCAAGTCTAAAAGTTTAACAAAAAAAATAAAAAAATCCTACATACTATGTAGCCTAAAAATGACGTTCTCGCCACACATATCAATCTTTCTAGAAGCTTGTTCCTCCTGAACACCTTCATCACAAAAATATTGGGTATATTGCATACTTGGTGGGATAGTTAAACAAGAAACCACACATATAATTTTTATATATTTAATCATACTAGTAAAGATACTTCAAAATTCAAAACTTATTAGAATGAAAAGAGATTCACTAAAGTCATGACAACATATCACTGAGGACCTTACAACTCCTCAAAATGTATATCACTCCACCAAATAATTTCACTCCTATTAAAAACTATCTATACAAAGTAGCTCTTGATCCATCCACATGTGTCGTGTACTCGCTAAGGCCAATTAAATATAATACATAAATAAATACAAACTTAAAAACATATACCTAGTGTATATATATATATATATATATATATATATATATATATATATATATATATATATATATATTGTGTAGATGAAAGTGTGACTCGGGTGTAGCAACATGATACAACGAGTAATAGGTTGTGGATCCACCCCCACATTCGCTAGACATTTATGGACATGTACGGGCTCGCCCAGGCTCTTATAACAAGGCTAGTCAATTTGGGTTGAACCCATACCTAGACCCAACACCTCCTACTCTTCTGCTTCTACCACCTAAACCTCATCCTTCGCCTTAGTTGCCTCCAGCTCTGCCATTGCGACCTCCTCCTTTTCACCGCTTCTTCCTCACTCTTTTTCATTTTTTATTCAACCATGTATATGCAGTCCGACCGGCTTGTCAAAATATATCCCGACAGCTCAACACAAAAAAAAACATCAGCCCTTTAAGGAATAATAATTGCCAAAAATTGGCTGCTCCATAATTGGGTCCATTATAAGGTCAATTTCCCTGTCTACTGTCATTTGTTGTTTTTTTTAAGCCCAGTTAACACAATTAATGATTCAAATACGTAATGAAAAACCCAAAATATTCAATTAAGTGATCAAACCAGAGGTGTAGATTCAGAGTTCATATAGAGTTTAAATTTTAGTACTAATAACTGTGACATGAAAATTCAGTACTAGTTGTGCACGGATCATACATGCAGAATTACCCTTTCCAAACCATGAACCCCATGTATTCTACCAATCTTGGTTCACACCACCTTGATGTCATGTGGCGACTTACGGTAGCACCATGGCCAACCCATTCCAAGCTTCAAGAAATAACAGTCAATTTCAGTAAATAAGGATAAAAGTTTGATCTAGAATAAAAGAAGAAAATGCAAGAGTGGTGATTTTCCTTGTGTAATCTTCAACTCTCATCATCTCAACTGCATTTTCCAATCCGCAGAGAGCTTGTTTCATGTTTGACATGCCAAGATAGAAACATAAAAAATACAGAAAAGCTGGGAGGAGAGGATGAAATTGCTACCATTTTTTTAAAATATCAAATGAACCATCACAATAGGAGGACGGGCAACAGGCAGAAACTTTCACCGAATTTGCAAAACTGGACTCCTTTGGAAAGGACAGGAAGCTGCAAGCCCCCTTAAGGGCCCAGAATCTTGTTGACTTGACGCTCCTCT
This sequence comes from Saururus chinensis, assembly GCA_035235625.1. Classification (NCBI taxonomy): domain Eukaryota; kingdom Viridiplantae; phylum Streptophyta; class Magnoliopsida; order Piperales; family Saururaceae; genus Saururus; species Saururus chinensis. The sequence continues at coordinate 8,418,627 of CP141141.1, forward strand.
CCAGCAGCACCATGTAGTAAGAAAGCAACATAATCACGGCTGACTAAGCGAATGAAGAATTTTTTTATGCAACGCCCACAGGCAGGTCCTTCCTGGATGTTGCAGCCACCTCAAGGGGACTCTTTTGGCAAATGAAATTAGAAAAGGTGGGCATGCTAACGAAGGATGTCCTTTCTTGCAAAGTAAGCCAAGGAAGCTGAGCCCCAGCCAACTGCCTCAAACTCTTTCTCAGTAGTATAAATGGCTGACCAGCTTGCCGCCTCTCCCCATCAAACTTTACCTTTCCTTCTCTCCATTTCTGATTCAGAATCGCACAGAGTGTGTTTGAGCTACAACATCTACTTCCTTGCCAGTCCCCAAAGGTCTGAGAAATTTTGTGAATCCCATCTCTGTTCTTCCTGGGCTCTATTACAACCTGCATCAGGAGTATTGTCTTAATCATTTCTCTTTTTGATTTCCTTTGCAGCTATGCATTTGATTTTGTTTTGCTATTACTTAAGTGTCTTTCTTCCTTCCGTGTGCAGAACATCAAGATGGATTTATTCGAGATATTGGCTGTATTTACTCTCGCTGCTCTTGTTATGGTTACCAGTTTTACACTTGGTACACAGCATTCGGCTCAAGATCTAGTTGAGTAAGAATTCCTAGATAAGGCTTATTATGTCTAGAGAACCATAATGTAGAGTTCCATGTTGTAAGTATACTTAACATAGAAAGGTACGTGTGAATTTTGTTCTTTATGTCATTTGAATTGATTTTGACCACATATTCTCTATCAGTATGCTTATCGAATGATTTATTTTCTTTTAGATTACAATTCCACTGAGTATACCCATATACTCAACATCCTTAGTGATGAAGGGTTCCCACGGTGAAGACATTAGAGGTAATAAGAAGGTCATAGTTGTAGATTAGAGCCTACCTATAGGTTTGATGTTAGACATGAGAGAGTGTCATGTATTATTTCATTAACTTGTACATTTGTAGTAAACAATTACTTAACTATGGGTCTTGTAAATATTTTAATATTTTAGATATTTATACGATTATTTATCATGATATCACAAGTATTTTATAAAAAAATGGTTCTCATGTCCCCAATGTTATATTTCAATATTTTGTGAATGCATAGTATGATTTTGTCTAGTGCATAGTATGAAGGGGAGTATTTTATAAATTTTTAAGTGACGACAAATATTTTCTTGAAAAATTATTGTAAAAATTAGGGGTGTGACAATCGACGGGTGTAGGTTTGTCAAGGGGCCCAACGAAGTGGATTGAAATCAATATTAAGAAGACAATAATGAGTCTTTTGAGGAAAAAACTAATGAATTAATTTCAAGTACTAAAAAATTAATCAAGGATTGGTAGTACTAAAGTGAATACAATCGTGAGAACCACATTATGTATCGGAAATGTATATAAATTTTATTATTTTGGTGTACACAAGTGACTAAATAGTTCAAGACATCATGTTCCAACCCAATAATCTTTCACAACAAAAGGTTTAAGGCCAAAGGGTAGCTATCTTTCACATGGGAATTTTTCAATATGCAACTCTCTCATTTGTCAACATTGTCATTGCCTAGTAATCCAACTAATTTTTATTTGCATTGGGGATTGTTAGAAAATGGGTTAGCAAGTGGGTTGAGCCAAACTCGTGTGAAACCCAAATTATATGGCTTGTTGGGTTCGAACCTAAGCCCATTTCAAGTGAATTGGAAATTGCCTTCATGTGAGTTGGTTGAAGAAATGAAGAGTCTTTTGAAGAAAAAACTAATAAATTTCAAGTTCTAAATGAGTAATCAAGGATTGGTAGTACTAAAGTAAATATAATCATAAGAGCCACATTGTGTATAGGAAATGTATATAAATTTTATTATTTTAGTCTATACAAATGACTAAATAGTTCAAAACATCATGTTCTAACCCGATAATCTTTCACAATTGAAGGTTTAAGGCCAAAAGGTACCTATTTTTTACATAGGAATTTTTTAATATGTTATACTCTCATTTGTCAACATTGTCATTGCTTAGTAATCCAACTAATTTTTATTTACATTGGGAATTGTTAAAAAATGGGTTAGCTAGTGGGTTGAGCAAAACTTGTGTGAAACCCAAATTATATGGCTTGTTGGGTTTGAGTCAAAGCCCATTTTAAGTGAATGAGAAATTGCCTTTATATGTTGTTTGAAGAAGTAAATAGTCTCACACCCAAAGTAAGCAAGAACTTACATGAGTATACAAAGACATAAAATTAATGACCTTATATTCAAGCCTTAGGGGGCACCCCACTATTGTGGGGGAGGGATATCTTGGGTACTTGTACCCATGCACCTCATATGGGTTTGGGTTGGATCAGATCACACATGGGTGCACTGCTCGCCCTGACCCAATTGCGGTGCCTGACAGGTAAAAAATAATTTTAGGACAAATTTTGTCAACTCTTTTTTATTAATTTTGTGTAACTATTTTTTGTCCATTCCATGGACGCATCAGCTTGGATAGGGTTTTTCCTCAACGGATTTTTCTTAAAACCACAATAATCTTTTCTAGTTTTATAATTCTACATGAATTTTCATTATGTCCCAGTCTCCGCGAAAGAGTAAGGACACAGTTATTTGGTTTGTTGGACATGCAAATTGGAGTGCTCCTTTTGTATGCGGAAGGTCATTATATCTTAAGTGATCCTAACCACAATAGGGAAAACAAAATTATGTCTTAAGGACGTAGTGTCAAACACTTGCCTCGATCAGCATAAATTTAGTTTTCCAAGTTTCTTGTAAGTATCTAGAATCACATAGCAAAAGGTGTGGGTTTATAACCAAAACAAGACAAAAAATAAGATAGTCTCAGATTGTAAAACAACTTAATTTTTTTAATCTGGTCCTGCTTAAAATGTTGTGGTAAGTTTTTACAAAACCCAGTCATTATGGGAGTCAATTTGTGAAAAGTACATTATTGTCTCTAATTTTTTTAGATTAACTTCCTAAACTATCAAATTCACCAATATTAAAAGAGCGGGTTGGAAAATCTTTTGTGAGTGTTCTTACATTCGAGCCACAACAATAGCACATACGTCCATGAAAACTCATTCGAGTTACATGATACACAATCCAGTACCTTGTGATCATACTGTTATTGGACACTCACATGTGGATGCACTCTCAACGGATATGAAATCTTAAAAAAGCGTCCAATGCATTACACATTGGTTTAAAAAAAGGCCCAAGTTGCTCAATTGCAGATGGGAAGTCTGTTTCAGTTGTTGATTCCACCTGGATTCTACTCAAGAATGTTAACCTTCAAGTTGCACTTCTCATCAGATCCATTTTCCCTTCTTATACATGGTTCATATGACATATCACATAAGAGAAACAAATGAATCTTCCAGAATAGGAATAGGGAAAGAAAGGCCAAGATTCCTTCTACTTCGATTATTTGGCAAGATCACTCAAAGTTGTTTTCTTTTTCACTCAAAATTGGTTGTTTCCAATCAAATGCTTACCATATTCTCCTTTCTACAGCGCCCTTTCATATGCACTACTTGTTTTAGTTTTGGAAATCCAGAATGCATTCATCTCTTTGTTTTCCAATGCTGGATGATTTCTTCTGTTCAGGAGTATCGTATTGTACTTTTATCTATTCTCCCTTCTTGTTCTTAATAAGTACATTCACTAAATAACAAATTAGTTGGTGCAAACTGCTGTAGAGTTGAGGGCATACACGGACCACATTGCATTAATAGATATTGTAGCAGTCATTGGATGTTTAATGAAATTCAGTTCCTAGTCTCGGATAATAAATCCTGAATATCATACAAACCCTGAAAGATCCATACATTAAAAAGGATAGCTAGTCGTCTCCTCGTTTTTTCCTTTTTAAAGTTTCCGAGCTTATTTCACAGATGAAATCTTGAAGTCTGCCAGTCCGGAGGTGAAATCTTTACAGGTGTAGAGATGGGCAGTGTAATTTCCGGCAGTAGTTTCCCCATAAAGCGGTTGATCCCCATCAGATAATAGCTCCTTCAGTGGTCCATACAGAACATCAGATTGACCCGCGTTGACGAGGCAGGCTATGGAGACCCTTGTGCTGCCACTGTTGGCCAAGGCTCTGTGAACCGCCCCTTTCAATTTGTCATTAGTAATTAGCTGCACTAGAAGAGATGGAAGTAGTTATGATGATATGAATGTGAAATGATAATAGCAGTGGAAGGATTTGGAACAAGTTTGGTTAGTAGTCATGCATGAGTACCTGAAGGAGATCACCAGTGAGGATAACTAGAGCTCCAGGCACTGGTGGGACATCGACCCAGCTGTTGTGATGGTAAACTTGAAGGCCACCAACTTGGTCTTGAAGGAGAACAGTAAGGAAAGATGGATCACAATGTTCAATCGCGCCAATCGGCAGTTCATGCTCTGAATTTGGTGGATAGTATTGACAGGCCATCCGCATTCCTGCTAAGCATCCGATGTTCTTAAGAAGATTGGATCCAAGGCCAAGACCTTCGGACACAACCCCAAATAATGTCTTTACGAACTCTTGAAGGCGTCCAACATAATCTAGCATTTTTTCCCTGTCAAATGTACTGAGCATATTTTAGTTGCCGTATGTCAAATAGTGTGCTGCGATTGTAATCGCTATCTTCAATGTTAAACACCAAACATAGTGGGATAAAGCTACTTCGACAGTTCTACCTCAATGTAGCAAACGGGATAAGCCTTCGGGATGCGTTGGGCCGCATTTACAATGTATCTCTGCGATTCAATAGAACTATGGAACTCATTGAATATATGGAATTGAAAAAGATACTTACATAGTACTCCCATCATCTGATATTAAGTGTCTTATTGATGAAAAATATGTATCTCATATACTTAATTAACATTATAGGAAGAGCATGAGAATAAAAGTTAGTTAGTTAGAGTTATGGGAATATATATTTATTACAGTTGGTTAGAAAATTGCCAAATTGTCAGTTGTCGACTGCGTGTTCTTCTCTGGTATGAGAGGAGAAGGAGGTCTTTGGTGACATAGAAGAATGTGAAGTTGATCTCTACCCACTTTGTTTATCTTATTTCTCCCTCCGTTTTTTCATATGATTAAGTACTTATATTAACGAAGATGGAGTCACACAATATCTTATATTATTGCCCATTTTACTAAAGTAATTCTCCCAACTGTCAACTATAAAATGCACAAGCCTTCATTAATGTAAGTCTCATGTTTGTTGGGTATTGAAAAAAGTTCCAGATGGACTAAAAACAAAACTCATTGTTGAAAATTTTAAGTGTTTATGAGTTCATTTCTAAAATTTGAAGTGTAAAAAAACAAAAAATTATATAGTTCTTATGTTCAAAAATACCTATAATAGAGTTGTAACATGTGTTGGAATTAATAGAGGTCATGGTCAAGCTATATCTAATTTGGTTGGAGCCATAATGGCAAAGAGGTTGAGGCCTTTGCAATGACTATAGCCAGATCACATCTAATCCTTCCAAATGCTATGGAGGAGGAAGAAGAAGAGGAATAAGTGGTGGTGGTAGGGGTGGCATCAATAAAGGAGGAGAAGGCGATGGCAAAGACAAAGGTAGAGAGGTAGGGGAGGCCACAACAACAATGATGGTGGTAGAGGAAACAGCGACGGAGTTGGAATGAAATGTGGATAAGAGGCAGATGCGGAGGTTAGGCATGACTGGTTCAAGTGATTTGATGAAGATGAAGTACTTAAAGAATCGTCCGATGGGTAAGTTATTTCATGTCAGATATGTAGGGTTTTCACATGTGGATAAGTCTACTCTAAACCTAAGACCATTTTTCATATATATACTCATAGGTATTGACACAAATGTGAGCAACTCTTACCTATTGACACAAATAAACTTATAAACATGCTAAAAGCCACATACATGGCATGAAATGACCTAGCTACCTCCATCTCACTCTACATCTAACTACTTTTTCTCTATTAACCCCATTGAACAATTATGTCTAACCTCTGCCTTTGCCTCCCAACCCTGTTCTGCCTCCAACCTTCTATTACCCCTTCTGCCACTATACTTGTATCCTCCCTTGGCTCCACCACCTCCTCATCCTCATCCTCCTTCTCCTCCCTCTCTTCTTCCTCATTCCTAACATTCAGTAGGACTTGACACAATTCAGCCATGACCGCTGCAAAAATTGCAACCCTTTTAGCCATTATGGCTCTAGCCAGGGCTTGATCATAACCTCCATTACTTCCAACACATATTACAACTCTATTAATGTTATTTTTTGAACATAAGAGCTATATGAAATCTTGAATATTTTACAAGCTTAACACTTAAAGAACTATAGTGTTT